>OZ022264.1:20320194-20330194 GCA_963978885.1 Nemotelus pantherinus | reverse complement strand
TCTGAAACCTTCCACCATATGAGTTATAATGCATTCTTGAGACCAAAGTAAAACGTGGCATTTGAAACAGTTTGGTCGTAATAAGCAGCACATGTGGTGGAATATGCACTCAAAACCTGCACGATTCTTCTACTGTTCTTCGAACATTAGTGTTTCTAGCGGTTCAGGTGCGCTAGAGTTTTTTTTTGCATATTTTTAATCTTTAAGAGCTTTTAATTCGAATTATTTTTGGAGTTACTGTTATTTTTGTGACACGCCAGCTAAACAAACAAACGCGGTCAATAACGAATCAACCGCTCCAAGCTACGAGCTTCTCAAGCTTCTAAAGAAGTTCGAACTGCTCGTATGGCTGAAGCTTCAGAAAATCTCGCTTTTGAAGTGAAAGAAGGAACATTGCATGAAACAGGGATCGCTGATCAAAAAAATGTAAGTAAAACATACCATTAAACGATTCAGACTGCCCGAAACGAGACTCCAAACTTTAAACGCTTTTTTCTCGAAACTACTTTTTTCAATACAGTTAACATGATATCTCTAGTTGTCAGAAACCGATTTACTTGAAATTTCACACAGACCCTCTGAACACTATTAGAATTCGTTTGACGTAGGGAATTTGAAAAAAAAAATTCTACAATTTTTAAAAAATTCCCAAAGTTGAAAAAATTAGGCAAAAAAATGATATCTTCTTTTACATGGACGCCATTTTGCAAAATAAAAAAGGTTTTTCAAATCGCCGAAGCTAGATTAAATCTACATTTATGCTTTTTCAGAATTGACCAAAAGTTTATGTTTCAGATCACCAGGAAGGTTGGAATCACGTCAACCTGGAAACAATTTTTTTTTTGAGTCTCCACTTCGCCAGCCTGTACCTACTTCTGAATATATCTTTATACTTTTGAAATGTTAATCAAAAACTGATAAAAAAAATAGATACTAAAGTTTTTAATTGTTTTTTGTTATTGCGTCCGTAAAATCAACTCAAAATCGAGCCTCTAGACCAGAATACCGCCTTAAATCAATATTTAACCGAAACACCTACCTGACACATTTCAACAGCAAAAAAATAGAATTGGTTTTAAAGTGCAGTATGGTTGCACTTTAATCAGTTATAATGGCAATCGGACTCATACTTGTGAAAAACTTAGTCGTTTATTTAATGAGCCCCCAGTCAATTGAGGCTTGTAGTCGAATAACTTTGTTTTGGTTTTTTGTCGCCATACTACTCGTATCATACAAAACGATACGATAATTTATGGTATTGCAGATTATGAAATTCATTTAGTGGTCTATTATGCAAGTTCACTGTACATGCTTACTTCAATTAGCTTTTTCAGATACATAGGATAGACTTTATCACTGGAATCTAATGATTTCAAATACAATTTAGAGAAGTTTTCACGATCATATTCAAGAGGTAATGTTTTTCAAGCTATATCACATGCTTAAATTTAACATTTGATGAAATCATCAAAGCGTGCACAACAAACAACTATTTAGTGAAGATTATTCTACGATCTTGCAGAACCACATAATTAGATTGAACTTTGACCATTGAAGTCGACTTTGAATGAAATGTATGGAATAAATTAAACAACTTACATTGTATTCATACAATCGATCATATCCTTTCCCAGCACATCTCGATTTCCGAAAAACTCCGGGATCACAGATCTCGTCGTACACCACAAATCATACGTTTGTTTAGACACTTCCAAACTATAATTGCAGGCATGCAAAAAAGCACATGCATACATTTCGTTTATGACCGGCAAATGCTTCTGTGTTTTACTCCATTCTACAAACTTTTCCACTTCGTCCTTTTTCAGCTCGGGATATTTCCGATATTGATCATCCACGTTGAAGAACTTCATTTTCTTTCGCACAACACACAATCTTCGCGGGCTTCAGGTACGATCACAGTCAATTTGTTCAAAGTACACCGAACAACTAAATTTAGTGAATGATCATGTGCCAGTCTCAAGCTTAAAGATGCTGCTCGCAGATAAAAAAAAAAACGAATATACTTGTACTTTTTTGTTAACTCGTTCGAGGTACGTACCTATGTCGGCAATTAAACAAAAACCGAAATAATTATGATGATTAGCAGCACGATGAATTTTTAATAGTATTCAAAGTCAACGGGGGGAAATCAACGAAAAAAGATTCTACGAAAATGATTTTGAATCTTCCTACATTTTTTTTTATAGATGTTAAAATGCAGTTTGTATGGTCCACCTGAGTATAAATAATCGACTGAGTAGATGTCAAAGTCCTGAGTCGTTTTTACGATAGATTATCATTAGACTGGATAAGAACTTTATGCTCGGCGATTTTATGTTCATTTAATCGACATGAGTAACTCGTCGCATGTCTTGTTATCAATTGCGATATGTTGTTATCTCATATCAGTTTTAAAATCGTTATTTTGTGCGGTCAACCCGTCCCTCAGCTTATAACGGAAAGTTGAAACATTAAAACTGCAAAGATATATGGAACGTTTTAGCGGCGTACTAAATGAAGAGAATCATAGCTTGGTCAAAGAATGAACGTTTTACATTCTCCTAGATAAATCTTGTCATTCTGCATGTATTGTCAAGATCAACACTCTTTTGATCTTCACAAGCTAGCAGTAATCAAGCTGGATGAACTATGACCTGATGCGAAATAGGAGGTTTTGCAATAGCACCAGATTCCGAGCAAGTCGAGATCCAGGGCATGAGTCCCTGGTGAGCCTTCTTCACCTGAAGACATAAAACAAGTCATAAAAAGGAGCAAGAGTGATCTACCTGTAGACGGTTGGAAGGTGGCCAAGGTCAGCGAGCTATCCGGTGATAGACGTCAAACCGTCATCATGCCTTTCATATTTGAAGGACTATAGCGCGGGCCACAATGCTCCAGCACATTCCATTCCATTCCGATCCAGCACTATCCAGCTCATGCCCATTCCAGCAAACTGAACACATAGTCTCCATTCCGTTTAGTGTGCGACAATTTACTTGTAGTTTTAAAATTTCAGTTTTGCGTGATTATTTTAGAATGGATAGCAATTTTCTATAGTTATTTGGAATACTAATAAGTTTTGTACCCTTCTATAAACAAAAATCACAGCAAAATTTTTTTTTGTATTAATAATAATACTCTTCTGATCCAGAAAAGTTGAAAGTTGGTCAACTCGTCCTTTCCATTCCATTCCATTCCAACCTTATGTGTTCAGTCTCGTACATTTTCTATGCCGCCAACTTTGACGTTTATTCTGGAATGGAATGGATCATTGTGTCCGGCGCTTAAGGCTATGCGATATTTTACGTTTGATTTTACTCACCTAAACGTCTATCGAAGGGGACTAAAAATCTCCACACCGAAGGAGTCAACCTGTACGGCAGGTTGATATAAGTGGGCTACCTCGCAAAAGGAAGGCTGTGAAACATTGCCGTCTGATGTACCTGAATCTTGTTCAGGAACATATGCAGAGATTTTCCTACACCCCCCTAACACCCCCCTAATACCACCCCTAGAAAGTGCATACACCCCCCCTAACACGGACAATTTTCCTACACCTTTTCAATGATATGCACTTACGGTGTAAAAATGAAAACAGAAAGATTTCAAAATTTGGAAAGAGTTTTTCTTTATGACATTGACATCATATGATTTTGAACTTTGCAGCAAAAACAAGTATTTTATGGCTGTTGTGACTTAAAATTGTGAATACATATTGTTGTGATCTACCGTTAAAACACCTTCCGTGAGTTCGATATTCTTCACATTCGTGAAATAAAACAGTTTCTTTTTAAAACACTAATTACACATTTATTATAAACACTATTAATTATTTACACTTTATATTCGCACTATTCTAATCTCGCGTTACAATTTAACACTTTTTCGCTTTCAATTTATCGCGCCCGGATACACTAAATTCGCTTTTCACCGTAACAGCCTTTCCGCTGTTTTCGCTTTCTACTAAGTGATTCCAAGCACCTCTCGCGGCGGTATTTATACTCATATCTGATCATTATTCTACATCTGGGACTTTCTAGAGCTGTGTCTTGGGTTCTGGATCCGTCTTCGAAATGACTAATGGGAAATTCCGTCGCCATGTGAAATGGGAAATAGGTCCGTGTATTAGGTTCTCGAAGTTTCTCAAACTGCCTTCTAGAGAGTTATTCTACGTTTTATTTACGATTGTTTTCGTTGTTTGAATACATGTATGAAATCCATGTATGGAATGCATGTCGAGTATTTCCTCGCCGTTTCTAGCCGTTTCTGGCGCCGCCACAACGAAACACGGCTCGTTTGGCGTGCATGCAACATTACCCCCTCCTTAGACCTGTTCGTCCCGAACAGATTCGTCGTCATCCATTGCGTTGTTTCCATGGTACGGGGCAAGTCGGTCTAGGTGCACGACCTTCATTTTTGATCGGTGTTTTCGATGCTGCTGTATTCGGTAGACAACATCATTGAGCCGTTTAATGATGCGGTATGGTCCTTCCCATTTTGGTTGCAGTTTCGGGCTCAGGCCTTTCTGCCGGCGGGGGTTGTAAAGCCAGACTAAATCATTTTCTTGAAATCCGGCCGAGTTTGCCTTCAGGTCATATCGCGTTTTCATCCGGTCCGTGTTTAGGTTTATGCGTCCCCTAACTACCTCGTGAATGGAGTTTAACCGTTGCCGCAGCTCCGAAACGTACTCCGTTGTTGTCGTCGGATCTTCTGGTGGTATTCCGAATTTAACATCAGCCGGAAGTCGAATATTTCGTCCAAATACGATACGTGACGGTGATTCTCCAGTTGTAGTATGCGTCGCCGTTCGATAAGCCATCAGGAAGAATGGGATATGACGATCCCAATTATGCTGATGATCTTCTACCACTTTGGCCAAGTGCTCGATCAAGGTTTTGTTGAACCTTTCGACCATTCCATCGGACTGTGGGTGTAGTGGAGTGGTTCTCGTCTTCTTTATGCCCAACGCATCGCAAAACTCAGTAAACACTTGGGACTCGAAATTTCGACCTTGATCGGAATGTAGCTCGTTTGGGACTCCGTACCTACTAACCCAGTTAATCACGATTTGCTCCGCCACTATAGATGCTTCCTGATTTGGAATAGCGTAGACTTCTGTCCATTTGGTGAAATAGTCTGATACTACCAGCACGTAGCGATTTCCTTGTTGCGACACCGGAAACGGTCCTGCCACATCGATGGCGATCCTTTCGAAAGGGGTTCCAACGTTATATGTCTTCAGCTCACCTCTAGGCTTTCTCCTGGGTCCCTTCACAGATGCACAGGCTGCACATTTCCTACACCAGTCCTCCACATCTTCCCGCGCATGCACCCAATAAAATCGTTCTCTTATTTTATTAAGTGTTTTGTTTATGCCCAGGTGGCCTCCTGACGTTCCCTCGTGTACTTCCTGCAAAACATCCTTAACTTTGCTCCGAGGAAGTACAACCTGCATTCGATGCGCTGACCCATCCGCGGTTTCCCATTTCCTTTTTAGTAGGCCTCCTTCAAGATGCAGGGAGTTCCATTGTGCCCAGTAGCTCTTTAGCGTAGGACTTCGACTCGATATGCTTTGCCATTCAGGCCGATGTGCAGACTCCTTCCAGGCTATGATTTCTCGTAGATCTCCATCAGCCAGTTGTTCGTCCAATAGTTCCGATTGCGACCATCCTCTTGCTGGTGAAACGGATATCCACTTAACCTCGGCATCGACTACCTTTTCTTCTAACCGATGACAGTGCTTGCATTCCGGCTTGCATGGACGTCTGGAGAGAGCATCAGCATTTCCGTGCATAGTACCTTTTCGATGGACTATGTTAAAGTTGTATGTTTGCAACCTTTCAATCCATCGTGCCACTTGTCCTTCGGGGTTCTTGAAGTTGAGCAGCCATCTCAGAGCAGCGTAATCGGTCCTCAATACGAAGCTTTGACCGTACAGGTATTTGTGGAAATGCTTAGTGGCCTCGACTATTGCCAACAGCTCTCTTCGAGTGACGCAGTAGTTTCGCTCTGGCTTGGATAGCACCCGGCTAAAGTAAGCAATAACCCGTTCTTGACCATCAATTTGCTGCGATAACACGGCACCTATACCTGTATTACTTGCATCAGTGTCCACGATGAAAGTTTTCTGCGGCTCTGGATATGCTAGCATCGGTGCTTCACATAGCTCCTGTTTAAGCTTCTCAAACGCTGCTTGGCACTGGTGGTTCCAGTTAAACGGCTGATTTTTCTCCGTTAGCTGGTGTAAACTTTTGGCGATGGTAGCGAAATCCTTCACAAACCGGCGATAGTACGTTGCCAATCCTAGAAAACTCCGAAGTTGATGCTTATCCTTAGGTACTGGCCAATTTTTAACGGCTTCAATTTTCGCAGGGTCGGTTTTTATTCCTCCAGTAGAAACCACATGACTAAGGTATTTCACTTCACTGCAGAACAGGTTGCACTTTTTGGGACTTAGCTTCAAGTTTGCCGCTCGCAACCTTTCGAATACGTCCTCCAGGTTTTTCAAGTGTTCCTTGAACGTTCTGCCGATGACAATTATGTCATCCAGGTACACCAAACATGTCTTCCAACTTAGTCCAAGCAGCACTCGCTCCATGAGTCGTTCAAAGGTCGCAGGAGCATTACAGAGTCCGAACGGCATTACAACAAACTGCCAGAGCCCAGTTCCCACGGAAAAGGCTGTCTTTTCACGGTCACTTCTCTCGATTTCGACCTGCCAGTATCCGCTCTTCAAGTCCAACGTTGAAAACCAATTCGCACTGGCTAGAGTGTCCATAATGTCATCCATTCTCGGCAATGGGTAGCTATCCTTTTTCGTAACATCATTCAATCGTCGATAGTCAACACAGAACCGTGTACTGCCATCCTTCTTTTTGACTAAGACAACAGGCGACGTCCAAGGGCTATTCGAAGGCTCTATGATCCCTTGTTCTTGCATGTTCTGTATCATGTTGGCGACTTCAGCCTGTTTGGCTAGTGGTAAGCGGCGGGGAGCCTGCCGAATTGGTGATGCATCTCGTGTATCGATTCGATGAGTAGTCAACCTTGTTCTTCCGTAATCGTCATCTCGAGTCGATAAGATATCAGCATAGCGTTTAATTAGCTGAACTCCTTGTTGGTAGTGTTCGTTGCTTAGTTCCGAAGACTGTAGCATGTTCCTAGCTAGCTCATTTATCTTGCTGTTTGGTATCTTTTTGCGTTCAGATTGTATTTCTGCCATTTCCAAAGAAGTGATTGACGAGACTGGCTGGCAGTCGGCGATTACTTCTCCTTCCTTAAGCTTCTTTTCCTGCTCCGCCAAATTCAGCACCCTTATAGGAACGTAATTCCCCTCCGTAATCGTGATTAAGCTTTTTGCCACCATAAGGTTGCTGACTGCTGGGTTTTGCGTTGGCTCCACGATGAAGAATTGGTGGCCCCCAGGATCACCATCCAATTTGGCCCAGATGATGTTTTCCGACGACTTTGGTACTTTGGTGTTTTCGCAGACGACGATTCTTAGCCGGTCGTTTCCCTTCCGGTTTCCTACCAACGGTATTTCAACGTTTTTCCACTTGATCACCCTGTCTCCCAAATCCAGGCTGAAGCCATGAGGGCCTAGGAAATCCATCCCAAGTATACATTCGTCGGTTATATCTGCCACAAGGAACCGATGCTGGAACACCAAATCACCGAGCTGTATTTGGCGCGTTATTTCTCCGTGAACTGGTGCAGATTCGCCTGTTGCTGTACGAAGTACATATCGTCCAACGTTACCAAGTCTCCATGCCTTCACCAAGTCCATCCGCAAAATTGACTTCATTGCTCCGGTATCAATGGTGATATTGCAAGGCTTGTTTTCAATTTTTCCTCGCAGACTTAAGTCGTTCTCGTGTCGATAGAGCCTAGAGACTGTGATGATGGTTCTGGGGTCAACAATTCCACGAGCCAACCTCCGACCCATGAGGTTGGCTCTTACTGGTTTCCCGCCGGTTCCGAAGAAGAGACGGCCACGTTCACTGAACCAGCCTCGTTCCTTTGTCGCCATCGCGCTGCACATCCTTCGCAAAACCTTGTCTTCAATTTCCTTCGGCAGTCACGCCTCAAGTGCCCTTTTTCTCCACAGTTCCAACATTGTGGAGCTCCGCTTGTCGGTGATTCTCGGCTGACCTCGGCTCTTTGGCATACACACTCTTCGTACACTTCACGCACTCTAACGTTACTGCGTGATGCCCGCTTTACCGATTCGTAAGTGAGAGCGTAGGCCAAAGTATCTCTCAGCGTTCGATTATTTGTCAATCGAAGTGCTTGTTGGAGCTCTTCATCACGAGCTGCCTGGATGAAAGCGTCCTTCGCTGTCTCGTCCCGATGATCTGGATTTGAAGCAGGATAAGACAGAAGTGTCAAGCGCTCGATGTCCTGAGCCAGCTGCTGCAAGGTCTCTCCCGGTTTCTGTGTGCGTGTCCTCAGCTGCGCACGATGAATTTCCTTTAAGTGGTCTTCGCCATACCGCATATCCAAGGCACTCGCCAGGCTGCAATAACTGGAGTAATTGTCGACCGACATGGTTTGCAGTACGTCCACCGCGGATCCTCTCAAAGACACCATCAGTGAGGTCGCACGTTCTTCATCGTTCCAGCGGTTAACTTTTGCAACAGCCTCAAATTGCTTCTTGTAGTTGGTCCAAGAAGTTTGCCCATCAAAAGTTGGTGGTTTAAGTGCCTTGATGCCACTTGATTCTGTTGGCACAATTCCTACGGCCTTCACGCGTTGAAGATCCAATTTCATCTGGTCCATTCCTTCTTCAATACCAACCAACTTTTTGTCGAACTGTTGTTCCACTTCCGTTACTCGACTCTCTAATTGCTGTTTAACTTCTGAAACTTGCTGTTGGAACTGTTGTCTGATTTCTACCAGCTGCTCCTCACTCTTCCTCGCATGTTCTTCTAACTGTTCCTTAATGTCGACGGCTTGCTGGTCGAGCTTCTGGGCTTGCTGGTCGAGCTTCTGTTCCAGTTGCTCCTTAACGTCTACAGCTTGTTGGTCGAGTTTCTGATCCAGGTTCGTGGCTTGTTGTTTACTCTCTTCAGCCTGCTGTTCGAGTTTTTGACCGATGTCCAAGGATTGTTGCTTCATGTCGGATGCCATTTTCAGCAGCAAATCCATCATAGGATTTTTCTCTTCGCTGCTTTCTTCCTCTTGAACAAACTCCTGGCTGATTTCTTCGTCCGGGAATTCAAATGTTTCCGGATCGTTACCTTCGGTGCTCAAAGCCTCCCTGAGCCGTGACAGTAGCGCCGTCTTGTTCCCAGACGTTGAAAGTTCACGTTTCCGGCACTCCACCTTTAACTCTGCCAATGTCAACTCGTTCACTAATTTCGGCATTGTTTTTCGATTAGTCCACACGACTTTTCACAATTATCACTTTAGTCCACTCAACTTTTCACAAAGTTCAATTAGTCCGCACAATTTACAATGCTCACTGTCCGAAACTTTTAACTTTTTATTTAGTCCGCGCACTTATTAATTTTCACTTTTCACACGAATTCACTGTCCGTAATTTCTCTAAGAGTCACTTTTTAAATCACGAACGCGACAGAATCCCTTATTTCTGACACCAGTTGTTGTGATCTACCGTTAAAACACCTTCCGTGAGTTCGATATTCTTCACATTCGTGAAATAAAACAGTTTCTTTCTAAAACACTAATTACACATTTATTATAAACACTATTAATTATTTACACTTTATATTCGCACTATTCTAATCTCGCGTTACAATTTAACACTTTTTCGCTTTCAATTTATCGCGCCCGGATACACTAAATTCGCTTTTCACCGTAACAGCCTTTCCGCTGTTTTCGCTTTCTACTAAGTGATTCCAAGCACCTCTCGCGGCGGTATTTATACTCATATCTGATCATTATTCTACATCTGGGACTTTCTAGAGCTGTGTCTTGGGTTCTGGATCCGTCTTCGAAATGACTAATGGGAAATTCCGTCGCCATGTGAAATGGGAAA
>OZ022264.1:19835194-20315194 GCA_963978885.1 Nemotelus pantherinus | reverse complement strand
CATAGACATAAAGTAGCTTTAAAGTAAACATTAGGAATCGTGCTCAATAGAAAAACCAAACGTTAGAACTGTGCTAGCTATGTTTTTTTTTCATTTTGTAGTTTTTCAATGCAGCGAAAACACCTGAAAAATAAAATCGGCAACAAATAAAAACTACAGTATTTTCGTTGTGAATCGTTGCGCATTAAGATCAATTGACCATTTGAGTGAGATGTGTAAGAAACTGGCAGTTGAATCCAAAAGCTGAAGCAATTGTAGGATTCATCGATCAAAAGCAGCACCATAGTGAAAAACGTTATGTTTCCGTACTTCAAATCGGATTTAAAGGCAGATATTGATAACTCTATTTCTAGTATTTTAATTGACGAGTCTACGAACATTTTAGTGATATTCAGCAAAAATTTATTACAATTTAATTGGCTTTGATTGAGCTAGACAGTGGAACTGCTGAAAGTATTACTACTGCCATAAACAAGTGCTGAGATAACTACAACTTAAATATAAAAATATGGCAGATAACGCAAGTGTTATGGTCGGAGTCAATGAGGCGTATTTGAAAAATTAAGTCACCAAAGTCCTTTTTTAATATTAATAAGTAGTGCTTGTCATTCCGTTTAGCTTTCAGTTTCTGCATCTGCAGGACCATTTCTTCTCCAAACGTTAGAGGTTTTACTTGCAGAAATTTATAATTGGTTATCTAAATTGCTTTGAAGATGAAACGAAGTGGTTGTCAATAAAGGGATCAGTATCAAGGATCATTAGCCAATGGTTAGGGCTAAAAACCCACTTCAGTATAGTCCAAACATCAGAAGGATGTTATTTAGCAAAAATAATTTACAAGAAGTAAAGCAATTACAAAACCTTTTATATCTCCTATTTCTTCAACCCATTTTAAAGGATGCTTCTATCATGAATATAAAAATAGAAAGTAATTCTGTTGAACTCACTAAGCTCTTTAACGATTTTTATACTATTTTATACTGTTAAATTAATTAACTACGCATTATCCGATGTACATCCAATATTGTTCCATATGAATTATAAACATTAGCTTAATAAAACTATTTTTCAGAATCTTGAGTTTTTTTATTGATAGAGTTAGCTATACTTTTTAGCTACAATGGGAACTTTTTAGCTATTTTAAGCCATGTTTTTCCTAAATTCTAGCTACAACGGCTGAAAAAAAGTTGACAACACTGGATAAGGGCAGTGCTGTCCGCACCTCTGAGATAGGTGGTCACCATAATCTCATCGGGAGATGAGGAGGTGGCCGTTGGATCTGACGAGAATCTGGAAAGCACTGTAATTAACAAAGCTGAATGTTATCCAAATTAGCTTTTACTACTCCAAGGCAGTTTCCGCTGCTTTTCTCCTTCTTTTTTGTTAGAACACAAAGGAGAGAGTGCTAATCCAAGCACTATGAGTCATTAAGAGCCGGTTCTATTGAAGATTTTAGAGAGGGTTGTGGGGTATTGGATAACCAGTGTCTTGGACTCTACTCTGATATCAAAATCACAGCATTCTTATACGAATGAAGACCTTGCTGAAACAATATTTGCTTGCAAGAAATACACTCTGACTGCATTTATAGACATTGTAAGAAAAGCAGCCTGGACTTTCGAATGTGAGATAAATAGAAAGAGGATCATTCTCACGGGGAAACTGAATCAGCTGACGAGAGAAAAGATACCACAAAAAAAAATGCTGTAAAGAGTATCTCCAACTATGTGGTAAACAAGTCCACGGTCCAATTCACGGAAGAGGAAATGGACCTGCTTAGCCAAGGTCTGAATTTTGCTGTCAAGGAAATAATATTTCCAACAGAAGACTTCGTAGTAGACATCAAAGCAGCATTAAAACACCTTCCCGAAATAGAGAAAGCACAGATTAGAAGCATTATGGCTAAATTCATTAAGAAGGAAAGCAGTAAGAGGAGAAACGCTGGTAAGGCACAAACAGTGCTTAAAGAGTTAGCTACCAAACCGGTCTTTTATACTAAAGTAGATAAAAGAAGCGCCGTGGTCATAATGGAGGAGGATAAATATGACCAATTTATCATGAAAAAGCTCAACAATGGGGATTATCATGAGCTAAGGGAAGATCATTTACCAGACTCGATCATACGAGTGGAAAGAATCTTGAAAGAGTGCAAGTATTGGAGAAGTTAACAAGCTATGGGTGTCAAACCCAGCGTTGCCAAGAACGTTTGTTACGGAAGATACACAAAGAAGTAAATGATCTAAGGGAAATTATCACTACTACAAACGCTCCAACAAGGGGAATCGCAAAATGCATTGTAGACGAATGTAATGTCTGAAATCGATACGAGATGATTTATTATCTCGTCTCGATTTTAGCGGCTTCGAAAAGTGGCAACAATAGAGGAAGATAGGCTAGTTGTATTATTTGATGTCAAGGCTCTGTTCCCAAGCGCGCCGCTAAAACAAGAACTCGCGTTCTTTGAGAATTGCTATTGGATGAGAATAGCTCACCGGAGGGGACAAAAAGAGTTAAAGACTATTTGAAAGTTGCCTCGATTTGCTTGAGTGAAAATTACTTTACTTTCAGAGGGCAGTACTTCAAAGCTGTTAAAGGTGTCGCCATGGGAAATCCTTAATCGCCACTTATGAGTGAGATATTTATGAATAGTCTGGAAAATAAACTTCATGAAGAAGGTTCGGTTCCCCGTGTATAGATGAGATATGTAGGCGACATCCTGGCTATCGTAACTTTTGCAAAAACTTTGGAGCAGCTGAATCAAGCACATAAGGATATCCAATTTTGAATGGAAGTAAAAAAAAACGAGAGAATACTTTTCTTAGGTTTAATATCTTTCGAAAGCCCACACACCCAGAGAAAAACACCCTCCACATCTGATCATTGGCATTCCCACAAAATGGCGCCTTATAACTCTATGATTCACCGGCAAAATGCCCCAGGATCAGAAAAGTTTTCACTCAGAAGTTAAACATTTTAAAGATACCGCGGGAAGACGAGAAAATAATTGCAAATCTTATCAAAGAAAAGAAGGACAACATACAGCGTGACCTGTTAACGACGCTCTTTACACAGGGAAAAAAACAGTCATCAGAGTTCCAATTTAAAATCAAAAATTGTCAATTTTCAAAAAAGTTCGGGAAGTTCTTAAAGGCTTCGTTATAAAAGTAGTTCCGATCAGATGGGCTAAAAAAAATAGGTGCTAAACTATGTCACGTAAAGAACAATAAGGAAAAATGTGGAATCTGCAGAATGACTTGTCCAGACTGCTACAAAGCATACATTGGTCAAACAAATCGGTTAGTTGGTGTTAGACTAAAGGAACATAAACGGAAAGCAACTTCAGTGAGGAAAAGGAACACAGCGTTAGTATGATCAGCAGTAGCGAAACACATCCTGGAGGAGGAGCACAACCTTACACGGGAGAACGTGGAGGTGATCCAGAAGGTTCAGCAAGTATGAAAACTAGGTGCGTACGAGACCTTAAGCAAATAGAAAACCCAGATGAATAGACGACTAAACACAGACCAGGGCAACTGTGCATTACCATTGTTCAGGTTGATTTGAGCAGATCTTCTATGTTTAGGAATAAACATCAAAATGTAAAAAAAAATTAATTAACACACATAATTGAAATGTGCTTAAGTAATTTAAAGTAAGGATTATAAATAAGGTACTTAAGTTACATTAAGATTAGGCCGATAGACATTGAAAAAGAGGGAAGATTACCCTCGAAATATGGATATATGTCAAGAAATTAAAATATATCTAGTTTCTAAAAGAAACAATTTTCTTGATATTAAAATATCGAGGGATTCATGGGGATGTTTCATAGTGAGCGTCCTCAGACGATTGGAATGCTCTCGCAAGCCTGATATTGCTCTTCATGAGAAAGAATAAAATTCCACCCTCCAATCTACCGAAACTCAATGGAACTCTTACAAGCCTAAACATTGCGAACAGGGTTCGTAAAGTACTGTATTCTTTAAAGGTGTAAAGGGGCGAGCAAACGAGCAAGTCAGGGGCTCCAGTCGCATATTTTCTCCTGGATTTACACTAGTACAGTGAAACCAAATCTTCTGTATGATACAGTAGTTTGATGGACAGCCATACTTAAGGGTTTAAATCAGAAAATGATAGAGAAGGTGCGTAGGCTAACAAACTTATTGATAACAGGGCACTCCATACTACCCCAATGAAACCACTCCTGTTGCTGCTTCATTGGATTCCTACTGATCTGTTTGTTTTGCAATATATGAGTTGCACTGCAATAAGACTATAATGTGGTGACCCCTGGACAAGAACATACCTGGTCCATGCTAAACTCTTGGTGCAACGAATACCTGTTCCAGCAGACATTCGCCATACTATTGTCTAACCATCTCTGACTCAAGGGTTTGAAGCTCAGATCTCAAGCAGAGAGGAATTGGTTAGACCACTTGGTTCTTCGGACCAAGCGGTTATACATTCGACGATGCAGTTATTTTAGGTGTCAGGACATAGGAACTGTGAAGTGTCGGAACTTGCAAAACTGGTATGCTTTGCCTCAAATGCTCTGCAGTTTCTAGGTTGGCATTCCGATGGCTTTGGTTAAACTGACCGTCAGAAAAAAATACCTAAAGGACGCTTTTAATTCCTGAATGACAGAGCCTTTTTTTGTGATCGCAAGGCTTTTGTGGAGAACTTCTGACCTAGTTCGCTCTACAGAGCTACTTGAATTCGGAAGGTAGTCCCTCCAGGCGGCAGTTGATGTTTTAACTGGACACTGTTTGTTTGGCCAGCGCAGCTAGGTGCATCAACTTTTGTCGCAGCTGTAAATGGAAGGAGGAAGAGGAAACAGAACTTCACCTCTTGTGCAAATGCCCGGCCTTTGTTAGAAAAAGGAACCAGTCCCTCGACTCATACTTCTTCGCAAGTGTAACCGAAGTAGCGTCGATTGATCTGAAGAGGATCACTCAGTTCGTCAAGAACTCGAGGGGGCTCACAACTCCAAAAGGTTTGTGCGTTATATACGAAATACGGTATCACAATGGGCTCTTGTATGGTTAAGTTTGCCTTTATCGGAGTCTGCCTGGTGGAGGCAGCCGTGGAACCTATATGTCTACCTACGTATATATCATATTGACTAAGAACTATGCAAGAGGTCGGGTTTATTCTACTGTCATCTACGGAAACAATAGCTTAATCTCATCCATAAAAAGTCTAACAGGCATTTGTACATTCATTTATTTCGCACTTACAAACATTTATGTTTTTTCCACACATAACAATTCATCAATGCAGAATATTCAGTACAAATAAAATTTTGCTCTACAAAAATTATAAGCATCTTAATTGTAAATACGAGTTAAATTGCTAACATATTTTTTCAACGTATCTCCAATTTAATGTTGCTTATATTTGTAAATGGCTGCTATTATATTGCCAACCGATGATTGAGTATACTGTGTGAAGTCATTTTATTCATATTTTTAATCACACACACTCTATGAGCCACGCAATTTAACATGCAACACTTATTCTTATGTGTCATTGTAAATAATTGTCTGGTAATCGCAGTCCGGATACCACGTACATATGTACATACAAACATACCCGTTTGCTGACCGTTAAATTACCGATTTGTCATTCGCGAATTCAAACCCTCTCAGTGGCAATTTATGCATTGGTACAATAACAGTCTATTAAACTTTCATTGTTCCTAACATAAAATCAAATGAACCTTGTCAGTGTATAAATAGAAGTTGTGTAGAAGAATCTATTCTTTAAACGGTTAGATACTATCAGTGTTTGGCTTCACTTATCTACGTATATACCTACTATCTTTTTACAGTTACAATTTTACATCCTCTTCAAGATTTATAATGAAAACAGTTAGTCCCGAAAGTCAATATGAGAAATTTTCGGATCTTCGAAAGGACGAAGTGATGAAAATCGTGGAATGGATGCATCGTCAGCCACATCTTCCGGATATCGAAGAAATCGAAGCTATTCTTTTTCTCTATTCGTGCTATAACAGTTTGGAATTGGCCAAAAAAACACTGGACACGTACTTTACAATGCGCACTTTATGTCCAGAGTTTTTTACGAGACGCGATGTGACGAGTAGTGAACTTGAACGTACTATGAAAGTTTGGTAAAGTGATTCTCTATTCAATTTAATTAATGTGCTTTGGTGTATTTTTTTCTTTAATGGTTATATGTGTTTTTTATTTGCTTGTAACAGTGAATGAGTAATGGCTCAAGGTTAAGGTTTTTGCTTGTTACTGAGTTGCAGTTTAGTTGAAAACATGTATGAGCTTTGAGTGTGACAGTCGTAGCGGATAGAACATTGAACAAAAAAAAATTCAAGGGGAGACCCCGCAATTTATGTGCAATAAAGATTAAAACTTGTTTTTTCTTCGTTGTGTGGGTTATTTTAACAAACTTATGTTGTGCTAACTTTTAGAAGTCGTAATAAAGAGTTTGCTCAAATTAGCTTTAGTTTGTGGTCACTGGTGTAAGACGAATTGGAAGTGTGCTTGATGTTTCCTCTGTCGCAAGTCTTTTTCGACAGTTACAATTTCCCGAAAAATTCGTTAAATTGGCGATGCATCCTCACCATTTACCATTTATTTGATTTATATTGTTTCTGGTTTTATGTGGTTCTAAACGTTGGTGATGATTTAGTTATAGTCACTTCTATTTTCTTTGGAGGATTGGTGCTCTGCATGACAGGGACTTACCAGAATAATTTGATTCACCTAATGCAAAACAATGGCTCTATTGTTTAAGGTAACAGAATACCCTAAGAGAGTTTCTTGCAGAAAATTCATTGTAGACACTTGCCACCTACCGAATATTCATCATCATCAATATGATCAACGGCGCA
The DNA here is from genome assembly GCA_963978885.1 of Nemotelus pantherinus. NCBI lineage: Eukaryota > Metazoa > Arthropoda > Insecta > Diptera > Stratiomyidae > Nemotelus > Nemotelus pantherinus. The sequence continues at coordinate 20,308,326 of OZ022264.1, read as the reverse complement.
ACTACTAGTAGTCCGATCTAAGACTTCTTCAGTATAGTTTTCCGGAGCTTTGGTTTTACACTGACTTCGTTCAGCTCGATATCCTAAGCATTTTTTGACATCCTAGCGTACGCCATCGCTGCCCCAAAGACAGAATCTCCCTCATTCTAATAGTTCTGCTTCTATACTTTAAAAGTCGCAACTTCCTCATTCGTACAAGCTGAATGTCCATCGCTCCATAATGAACCTGATTTTATCAGCGACCTTCAGATCATTTTCGAAATATTTCGTCGTTGTGTAGGTAGCGAGATCGTCTGTTCTCAATTCGGGTGCCAAATATCCAACGAAGGATCCTTCTCTGGAACGCGGATTAGAGTTTAAGATTTATTTTTGTTATGTTCCCAGGATGAGGGAAAGGGTTCGTGGATTTCTTCGTCGTAGTCATTGTCGGCTGTGATGTTATCTATCCGATTCAGATGTTTGCCTTTTGATTTCTGGTTTTGCGTCTTGTTCTTCGCTGCTTGTTTCGTGATGTTATTTTGCTTTACCGGTGCTACCACCATACATGAGCATCCCTAGATATTTCACCACTTACTCAACTTTTACGGAAGATCTTTGACGGTTCGCCAGTTTTGAAAATCAACTTCGTAGAAGGTTGATGCTAAATTGGCCTGGCTAAGGAACCGATTGCCAAATTATGGTGTTGTGCATTTTTCATATTCAGCTTAATCAGTCTAATCACTTTGGTTCGAATATGGAGCTCTTCTGCGGCCGTAAGTAGTTTTCCCCGGACTTATGCGGTCAATTGATTTCAAAGTGAATTACTGTAATATAAGCGCGATTTTTGGCTATAAAGAAACAGTTTTATTTAGACGATCATCATATCATTAAGTGTGTTTTGAGTGAAAAACAGATCAATACTTTAAATATATGTACATCCAAGCTCATGCTGAAAACCAACGAAATTTCAAGTGTCTATAAGTCAAAGGAACGAGTACGAAAAAGGCACCCCGACATAGCAGGCGATCATCTCTTCTTAACTCCGTACTCGCCTATGATCTCGATGACTCGCCCTGTATGTGGATCTGGTGTAAGATTGTATTCGTGTCTTAAAGAGCTCTGGAAAACGTATTTGAAATAAATAAAGCTTGAATTGAAAGTAAGATGATGCACTTAATATAGAAAACTCTAGCGCATCAGAACCGCTGGAAAACTTATTTTCGAAGAAATTGTCTTTGAGTGACCTGAAAATAAGGAAAGACGTAACACACTTTTTTTGTAGTATCATATCAACCGTTTCTTATCCAAAGTAACAAAAACCATTTCTCGACTATGACATAAATGATGAAAATGTTCAGTGCCAGCAATACCACTTTTCCAACGAAGCCGTCATAAGTCTACCCTAACAAGCTCATGCTAAAATCAACCTATCCTTTTAATTTCATTTTCATCCGAGGATCTCATGGAAAATTTCAGCGATTAAACGTTGTTTGAAGCTGCCATCTAAATAAATTTCAAAACTCACAAAATTTAATCATTGGCTCCTTATTTTTATTTTTAAGTGCTTTGCTTATGAATATATAATGGAAGCATCTGTTGGTGCAATATTTACACATGTCTGCTGCTGGAAACCCTGTGTTAGCAGCATAATCAAAAATATATCAAATCTTCCAAATCTTAAACCCACCCTGTGAATTTCGTTTCGATTGAATGACTGCGCTGGAAGAGTTTTAGGGTTACCGGCTTCAACACTTTTCAAATTATCTAAACATTAATATTTGTTGCTAATTGTCATTGCAGGATCATTCTCATTTGAAAATTTAATGACAGCATCGCTTAGTAAAAAAAAAAGTTACAAAAATTACCATAGCTGGCAGCCCTTTCATAATTTTTTTTACAAAGTTCCTACGACATTTACTTTACAAAAAGGTCCATTTACTACATGAATTTCGTTTCGATTTCATGACTGGATCGGAAGTTACAGAGGAAAAAGCTTTATTTTGCTTAGCAAATTTACAAGATTTGTGTGACAAAAATTATCATACCTGGCAACATTACCCTAATTTTTCAGCCAAACTTCTGCCAAATGTGGCTTTAAGTTAGGTTCAGGTACTATGTGAATTAAAATTTAAAATTTATTGGTGGTCCGGTTTTCAAAATCTACGAAGTTACAGGGTGGCCAATAAAAGTGTTTCGGACCTGTACCCTGACTCACTTAAATCATTATATCTTGAAAACTAATAATAATATCGCATAGTATTATAGCTTGTTTTTTGATGGAATCAAATTACCTTTAATTTGATGTAACATTCTAAATTGTAACTGTATCTGATTTTGAGATATTTACTTGAAAACTCAAAATGTTGGCACTTCTACCCCGCAAATTCTGTGTTCAATGTCGTTTTTCTCAGAAAATTTCATGAAAAGATGCCATTTTAATTTTGTTCTTTTATAGGCCATATTGTTGGTTACAAAAGTTGCATACATACTTATGACTTAGATTTTACCATTTCGCAAGTAGTAAGCGAAAATACTTATCGCTTAAAAAGTAAATATGCCGTAATGTGGCCCTCGTTGAAAAGAATAGTTTAAATTGTTATTTGTACTTAAGTTTTTTTACTGCCCTTAAATTACTTTTTAAACTATCAATAAAATAAACTAAATCAAAATTAGTTTCAACATAATTGAAGCACCTACCTGGATGTTAAAGGTAAAATTGGGTACAGTTCTTCGCCGTTATTAATGGAACACATAAAAAAATTAAGACCCTATAAAAACAGAACCACTTTCAAATTATTGTGAGTTTCGGTACATTACTCGAACTACAAGATAATACTAGAATTTCAAAAATTAATTCAAAATGTCTCGCTACTCTAATGAAGAATATGCAGATATTTTGTGCGTATATGGAGAGTGCCGGGGAAGTTCACAAGCGGCGCAATCTTTGTATCAACAGAGATATCTCCATCGATTGATTCCTGGACGGAGAGTGTTTCAATAACTATACACAAGGATTCGGGAAACTGGCAGCGTTAGGACGAGCCGAGTAAACGCAAATCCTGCGCCTGCAATCGCTGTACGGACCGATGAAGAAATACTGCTTGCAGTGGAAACTGACCCATCAATCAGTATTCGACGATTGGCGTTGCAGTTTAACGTGTCTACGTGGAAAGTTTGGAGGGTTTTAAAAGCAGCTCGTTTGCATCCCTACCATCACACACCAGTGCAGGAGCTGCTACCGATCGATTTGCCCAAAAGGATGGAATTCTGCAATTGGCTCCTTGAGAAACAATTAGACAACGAAAGGTTTTTGAACACCATTCTCTGGACGGATAAGTCCTTATTTACCAGGGACGGTATCACAAACTTCCATAATTTACATACGTGGGCTGAGAGTAATCCACACACGAGAAGGACTTCATCGTTTCAGCATAGGTTCAGCGTAAATTTATGGGCAGGAGTGATTGGTAACGATTTAATTGGACCTATTAGGCTCCCGCCTACTTTAAAAAGTACCAATTACTTACATTTTTAGGACATGATATGCAGGACTTATTGGAGAATATTCCGCTGCAACGATTGGCTTACATGTTTTACCAACACGATGGTGCTCCAGCTCACTATGGCCGACCAGTCAGAGATTGGTTGAATTCCAATTATACCAATCGCTGGATCGGTAGAAATGGACCAATATACTGGCCTGCGAGATCTCCTGATCTAACAATTATGGATTTTTTTGTATGGGGACGAATGAAGGCCCTTGTCTACACAACGGAAGTATCAACATTGGAAAACCTAAATACCAGGATCGATGCGGCTGCAACAGAAGTCAGGCAGCAGCTGAGAAGTATGAATACGAAAAGAATGCTTGCGAAACGAGATTTAGCGTGTATTCAAAATGAAGGTGGCCATTTTGAACATTTACTGTAGCTCAAAAATTTTGAAATAAAGCGTAAAAACCTTTAATAAATTCTTTCAGTTCAAACAAAGAGTGTAGATCGAAAACGAAAGCCACTTTATGTCATATTCAGTTTTTAAGCGATATGTATTTTCGCTTACTACTTGCGAAATGGTAAAATCTAAGTCATAAGTTTGTATGTATCTTTTGTAGTCAAGAATATGGCCTATAAAAAAATAAAATTAAAATGGCATCTTTTCATGAGATTTTCTGAGAAAAACGATATTGAACACAGAATTTGCGGGGTAGAAGTGCCAAAATTTTGTGTTTTCAAGTAAATATCTCAAAATCAGGTACAGTTACAATTTAGTATGTTACATCAAATTAAAGGTAATTTTATTTCATCAAAAAACAAGCCATAGAACTATGCGTTATTATTATTAGTTTTCAAGATATAATGATTTAAGTGAGTCAGGCTACAGGTCCGAAACACTTTTATTGGCCACCCTGTAACTTCGTAGATTTTGAAAACCGGACCACCTTGTAGAACAATTTTTTGCTCAAAATATATCAAGGAATGCCTCCTTACAAAAGTGTCCACCGAGTACCAAACACCCTGTATATATATATATATATATATATATATATATATATATATATATATATATATATATATATATATATATTTATATATATATATATATATATATATATATATATATATATATATATATATATATATATATATATATATATATATATATATTTCCGTAGTTTAAATTTTCAGCGTTGGGGATTTACATTTTATGATCAATCTCTGATAAACTTCTGAAACATATTTCTATAAGTTTAGCTGCTTTGAAGAACTCAACGAGCTAAGAAGGAACACCAGTCAACACTTTACGATCAAATTTAGATCATACGAAGCATTCTTAGATACGAAGCCTATATAACAGTTCTTTTGAGCAAACATTACTTAATCATACATTAATCTCAACACACCGATCGGAGCAAATAAGGGTCATTGCCCCTCTATTGCTGAGCCCTCCTAAAAATTTGTTGTTGCACTCTACGCCGTACTACACGTTTGCTGTGCCTCCAAAGTAATTCAATGAAAATAAAAAAAAAAATGTGTGCCGATTTTGGGTGTTTGTCTTTTTTTTTCAAAGTCCTGTGCACGCTTTTGATTTCAACCAGACGAGTTCAGATTCTCTGCATAGGTAGATACATTTTAAGCCCCTTGCATATGTTTTCGAAGGTGTAACCCTAGGCCGCAATCCCTAAAAGGGATCTTAAACTATAATGAAAAAAGGCTCAAATGACAAAAAGCTGACGACAAGAAACTCCTCATTTCAATGACATCAGTATTTAAATCTCTGCTTGGAAACATATGTACTCTCGGTTTCAAAAAAATTACATATTTGGGTTGGATCTTCTGCAAACATGGAATTGTTCACTCACCTGTGGCACATAGACACGATTATTCCCATTGGTTTCATTCAGATCAATATATGGAATTATATATGAGATCACCGAATTAACACATAACAGATATTAGTTTAATTACTAGTGTAAGCCGCAAAAAGTGATAATCATGTTATAAATGAAAAGTTTCAGGATCCACTCATTTGATTTTTTTTTAAACATGTAGTTTATCTTATCTGATGTACAATTATTTACTCATACTAACTTAATTTCGTTTTTTGTTTGCAGTGGAATAGCACCTTTACCCTACACAACTGCAAAAGGAGAGAAAATAATTATTTCGAAATTAATAAATCCCGATCCAAATGAGTTTTCGTTTCCTGATGTCATTAAATTGTAAACAGTAAATTCGAGTTTGGATATTTCTATTCACGAAAAATATAAATTAGAAAAGAAGTTCTAATCCGAAATATACTCACTTTCAGATATTTTATGTGCTTCGATCTATGGATGTTGGAAGAAGGTACTGCAGATGGACACATACTGACTATTGATATGAGTGGATGTGTTCTTGGTCACATATTGCGTCTAAGTCCATTTGTTATGAAAAAATTCCTATACTATTTACAGGTAAGTAACATAGTATAATCTAACATATAATCTAATAACGATTTTATTTTCACTGAGCAGGAAGCATGTCCAGTTCGAATCAAGGGCCTCCACTTCATTAACACCGTGCCTGTTATGGACAAACTTCTGGCTATCATGAAGCCATTTATGAAGAAAGAACTTATTACTGTAATGCACTTACATCAAACTGTTGACACATACTATGAATTTGTCCCAAAAGAATATTTACCAGAAGATTTTGGCGGTCCTAAGGAAAGCATGAAATTTCATTATGGTAAAAAAATGCAGAATCTTAAGTTTTATTAGGTTTTGCTGAATACCCTTTTCTTATATGTTTCACAGAAAGTTTTTATGGAAAACTAAAAGAGAATCGCGAATATTTTGAAAACGACGAGAAAAATAGGAAAGTGGATGAAAAACAGAGACCTGGAAAGCCGAAAAATGTATCTGATTTGTTTGGGGCTGAAGGGAATTTTAAAAAATTGGATATTGATTAGAGGGACAAAAAAACAAAATCAATTTGAAAAATGTATTTGTTTGTAAAATATTTCTAAGAAGCTATGGTAAATGCAATTAATTTATTAATATACAATGGTATGATGGAAATTATTTTAGTTTGTTTTGCATCAACTTTCGTCGAGAGTTTCTTCACTAAGTTATAATAACTGTCATTATTTATAGAAAATTTGATTGATTTTGCTCTAGAAGCTATTGTACACCTCAGAAGAGAGATATATAAGGAAATAGAAACAGTAGTGAGAATTGAAGCAATTTTCCTGAATCTGGATGTTAGTAGTAGTTCAGTGGTAGCTGTGAAGGAAAACTATGGGACTATGGGCCGCGAGCAGAAAATGTCCGCCATATGCACTGAGATAATAGGCCATATGTACACGAATCTGACAATTAACAACCAAAAACTCGTAGAACTTAGATAGCGGAGAAGCCAAGGGAAAATCTTCGGTAGTAATTCTGTCGATTTCTATTTATAGATTTCATCTCTGTAGTGAAATTGCTTCACTAAATTGCATATATGTATATTCTTATGTCATTCTGTTCTGAGTTGTACACACACCTATATGATTCCGCAAAAATTAGAAATCATCATCTATCATTTTATAATTCCAAATTAGCAAATACATACCTACAATGACACTCTTTATCTGATGACGAGCAAGTGAACAATAATTAATACAAAGATTTGTTTTTCACACTTGTATAAACCATCAGAAGATCAGAAACTAGATTAAACTTTAATAACACAATAATTATTATTGAATTATCCGATTCTATCGGAAGAATTAAAAAGCTGAATTGTTTTAAATGTGTTCGAACGTTCATATAAACTCCCGGGATTCGTGTATATAAATGTCCAGTGCTGGTGCAGAAATTGCAGTCTAAAAGTTAGATTCAGTTATAGTTGGGAAATTCACTAACAAAATGAAGCAAACCGGATTATTATTACTCCTAGCGGTGGTTGCAGTATTATACTTTGTAAGTAAAACTAAAATTTTGGAAACCTCCCCGACTTTTAAATAATTAACACTCATAGGATCTGTCAACTGCACAAGGACCACAGAAACATCCACAGCCAAAGGATCAGTCACCCGATGAACGAGGTCCCAATCGTCAAATTACTAAGCGTGCAGCACAAATGAGTCCGGACAACATGCCCATGCCAAGAATACCGAATCCATCGGACTTTATGGATGCTGCTACCAAAATGGGAAACATGTTTTCAGGGACCAGGCATCGATTTGTTCGATCACCACAAGGAAATGCAGAGCAACAGATAATGTATGCTGGCGAAGCGCAGTCCGATGATGCTGAAGGTGAAGATGCACCACAAGGGAACGGTCCTCCTGAACATGGCCCTCATGGGCGTCATCCTTTCAAACATGGACCACCGTGTAATAAGGGGAAACCCGAGGAAGAGCAAAATGAATAGTGGAATTTTGTGCACACTAGAAATGTGTTTGATGTCATAAACAGTTTAATGGAATCCAAGCATAACAAGGTGTTGATGTAAAAATAATAGGCTATGATCTGTAGAATATTGCGTGACTTTTTGTTGTATTTATGGTTCGAAATTTCGACCATCTGATTTTAAGACCGAACCACTTGATTTAAAAAATTTGCTAATGAAATCGTATCCTATCATGTCCTAGAGCCATGTTTGCGATGCATTATGCATGAGACCTGGTCATTTGTGATTTCTAGACTTCAGCCAGTGTGACATTAGTGCTGCAACTGGTTGCAGTAGATAACATTCCACCATGGTCTCATGCGTAAAAAGTACGATGTTCCCACGATTGAGCAGCGAGTTATCAGTAATTATCTGATAGCATATATCATTCTTTGTGAATGCCTACAGTATTAGAATTTGATTCCAAATGTACTGTGCATGAGAGTAGTAAATTGTTTTGACTATCAGAGTCCCTTGACTCCATAAAAAAGTATATGAACTTCCGGTAGACCACACATTTTAAGGGATCACAATGATCTATATAGAGCCGAACGCTAAGATATTTGGCTACATAAATAGAGCTAGAGACTACATTCATAAAGCTTAAATGAGAAAATAAGAATAAGAAGCTAGAGCAAGTATATAAAGCTGTTGCATTTTATTTATTTATTCATGAATCCACTTTGCCCATACATTATCCAATTACAAAATGGAAACTAAAGAGAATAAATACGAAGAAAATGAAAATTCAGCCATGCAAACAAGAAAAGCAAACAATAATAATTCACATAGTAAATTGATAATATAAAAACAGTAGCAATAGCAATCAGTAGTATGATAAATAGTTATCGCAAACAAGATAGAATATTAAAACCACAACATTATAGGCGATCAGGTTCAGACAAAACATATGAAATACGCCTTTTTAAAACTCAATATCGGTTCGGAAAAAGAAATCAACATGTACTCATCGTGACTTCTAAGCGTCTTAAGCAACGGTTAATGCAAAAAAACCTCTATATGTGCAAAAGGAACCGAAAAAGTAAACTGACTTCTGGTAGGATGACCAAAAATTCGTGCGAGTTAGGAAATAGGAATGTTGGAGGAAACATTCATCCAAGAACAATCTGCGAGTACGCAATAAAGAAGTATTTAGGATTTGCAATCCTTCTTCGTAAGGACATGTAGCGACTTTAAAATAGGAGGAGGTTGCTTGGAGGCGCCTCAACTGAACCGAAGTCCAGAAGAGGGCCTGACAAGCAGCATAAGGTGATGGTGAACCATCAACAGGGGCAAATCAAAAGAAAAGAGAAGTGCCCCGGGAGCAGGGTACCCTAGAAATGGCCGTGAAGGCACCTCGTTCGCATAAGCAAAGCACCATGTAGTCCGACCCCGACGGATGCTAGTTTGCCGCTTTGCTATCTCCACGCGACTGGAGTGGGCCATGAAAATGGGGCCCAAGCTCGTTTGCGATATGCTGCTAAAAAAGACACTAAAATTGCAATGCGCAACTACTTTTCTTATATTGAATCGTGGTCCTAATAGGTTTTGTCATATGTGCGTAGTTTAAAATCTTCTTCCTCTATACCTGATTCTGTTTCTTTTAATAATTCTGGTGCTTCTGCTCCGCAAGGAATATGTAATCTACTTGCTGACTTTTTTTCCTCTGTATACTCAAATTTTTCTTCTCATATCTCCAGCAGTCCTCCTTTTCACTTTCCCACTTGCCTATCTGTACATGAGACCAATCCTTTTGAAGTCCAATCTATTATATCTACGTTTGACTCCAGCTCTTCTCTTGGTCCTGATGGAATTCCTAACTTTTTCGTTAAAAAACATGTTTCTTCTCTTTGTGTTCCCTTGTCCATCATTTTTAACATTAGTCTGGGTAATGGTATTTTCCCAGCTTCTTGGAAAGTGTTATCTAAACCGAGTCACTAGTTATCGCGCGTTCTCTATCATTCCTAGCTTTTCTAAAATCTTTGAGCGACTAGTTTTTAATCGCGTCTATGATTCTCTACCTCACGTTATTCCTGCTCAACAGCATGGTTTCGTGTAAGACCGAAGTACTACCACTAACCTTATAGAGTTTTCTCATTTTGTTGCTTCTGCTTTAGATAATCACCACCAAGTAGATGTCATATACACTGACTTCTCTAAGGCCTTTGACTCGGTCAATCATGAGCTCATTTTTCTTAAATTAGAGCATTATGGTATATCGGAGCCCATTCTCTCGGGGCTCTCAACATTTGTATTTGATCGTATTTGTTATGTGTCTCTCCGTGGCTCCTCGTCCTCTCCTTTTTTTCCTACCTACGGTGTACCTTAGGGTTCTATTCTCGGGCCTTTGCTATTTAATATCTTCGTCAACGATCTTCCTAATGTGTTTGAATCTCCTTGTCTAATGTACGCTGATGACTTAAAAGTTTTTCGCGTTATCAATGCTGCTTCCGATCATCTTGCTCTTCAAAACGATTTGAATAGTCTTGTTTCCTGGTGTGACTGTAATTACTTGTCCTTGAATATTTCCAAATGTTACTCAATGTTTTTTACATTGAAGCCTTGTGCTTTTGAGTTCATTTACTCTATTTGTGACATCACCCTTTTAGTTGTGGATCATTTTACTGATATCAGTGTTACCTAAGATCGTAAACTAAAGTTCGATATTCATATTCGTACCATTACTCGTAAAGCGTCCCGGATCGCTGGTTTTTTTTTTATACGCGTTTGCCACAATTCCTTTAACATTTCCACTTGTGTGCGTCTTTTTCTTTCCCTTGTTCGTTCTACCCTTGTAGTGTGGGGTCCTCATTTCTGTTATTTGTCTGAGGCGGTTATTTGTTATTTGTCTGAGACAGTCTATTGGAATTTTCAAAAGTTTAGTTCGTAGTGCACTTTTTTCGCCTACTTAATCATTTTATTTATACATCCATAATCCTTTTTTCTCTATTTTTACTCTTACTGTATTCAAATTTTGTACTTCTATTCGTATTCGGTATTTTTATATTTTGCTGTTTATCATTATATTTATAGTCCTTTTATTCTCTATTTTTAGTACTTATTGTGTTTTTTATTTTTTATTTTAATGTTTTATTATATCTTAATTCTTTATAATATTTTTATTCATTTTGTAACTAGCCTTCTTGCCTGTAAAATTAATTATTTTGAATAAATTACAAAACTCTGAGACCGAAGAAAACGTTGCTCTTGATCAGGTGCAGGCATATCGGGTTCCAATGGAGTCTCCAGGTGTGGCTGTTGCAGCTCATGTGGTGACTCAAGATGAAGTTGTTGAGACTGTAGCTGTTGCCGTTCGTAATCATTTATGGAAAAGATTTATGTAAAAAATATTGCTGTGATCGATTATATGCAACACATTTATCAAGTCTGGAGTCAGAATTGGATGGAGACAAAATATAGAGTTTTTCGCTGAAGTCACAGTAAGATAGATACTTGAAAATGTGATCTTTGCTCCACAGCAGAAATAGTAACTCTTTAAGGTCATTTTTGGCCGCTACTAACAACTCTGCAAGGCTACCAAGGGATTTATTTACTTTGGCAATCGTATCGACAGCAGAACAAAGACGTTGGGCGTAGGAAGATATTGAATGTATCCTGCAGGGTTTGCAAAATCAATGAAGTCCAATATATTTAGTGGTAAATGCTTTTCCAGCCGTTGCTTTCAAGCCAGCCCACTTCGAATGCCATTTCAGACCGCAAAAACCTGAACAGATAGTAAATATCGACAAGTGTTTTTTTTTTTATACAATCTGCGCATGCGCATAAACACTATAAAAATTTAATTCGGTAAGAATTTTAATGAAAATTATCAAATGAGTTAAAATTAAGAATCGCTAAAAAATAAACGTAAAAAACGATATTGACAGCACTCCAGCAAAAGGTAGTTAAGTGTCCTTGCTCCACATCAAAGTATTAATAATATACCTCAATAAATCAGGTATGAAACTTTGGTGGTTTAGATGACAAGAATTAGAGCGCTGACAAAAAAAGAAGTATGTCCTGTGTACATGCCTGGCGGTGCAAAGCGTAAAAAGTAATAACAACCAATTGAAAAAGGGATATCATATCACCTATATTCCGAAAAGTAGCATTATCACATTTATATTGATCCTGAACAAAATCAACGCTACAAATAATAAATATTTGTTATTAAATTTCGTCGCATTTTATTTTCATACAAATTACACGATGTTTATATATATTTTAGATGGGCATACTGTTTATACTATTAGGTACGATCATATTTACGAAATCAATACAAATTTCAAGTATTAGAAGAATTTCATCGTGAATCGTCATCACACATTGTACTAATTTCAATTTATATTATCATACAATTTAAAAGTTACAAATTTCGAATTAATTTCAACATTATTTTCATTTCGTTTACAAGCAATAACAAAAAATAATTCAAATTTATGTTTAATGAAATCGTACATTAACTTAACAATCATATAGTCTCGTATTTACAAATCACTGAAAATAATTCTCCACCTAAATGTTCGGCTAGCCATTTATTTTTCACTACAGCTAATTTAAATGTGTCACAACAAAATTTCGCATATAAATTTGTATGCAATGCACGACCCATTCCTTCAATTACAATCAAATCAGTCTCATTGGTTTTCATAGCTGCGCAGAGTTCTGTTTTGGGAGGGAAAAGAAAAAGATATTTCACTTACAATCTCATTTGAGAAGTAGATAAAATGTTGTTCGTTTTTTCAATCGAAGTGTTATTGCTATTGAGTAATTTGAAATTGTTATAATGTCAAGTTAGACACGTTTAAACCGAATTTGTGTAGTCGGTGTCTCACCCTGTAGTATTTAAATGTATTAAGCGAATCACCGTTGCACTTGCTTAATTCATGTAGCCATAAAAACAAATAACAAAGTACATAGCTAGAAAAACAGAAGAAATTACCTGGAGATAAATTTCGCATATCTAAGCAGGGTGTTGATTGACCAGTAGCATAAACTAAAAGTAGATTATTCCTGCGAGCATTTCGTAATATATTACATTTATCACAACATCTATCCAGTATTTGTTCCAATTCTTTGGATGTAACATCGTTCAACGAAGGTCCTGAATTGGCACATAGAAGAACTTTGGTCTCTCGTATTAATAGTTCACGAGCAAATGGCAGCACACCAAGCACTATATCGATCCCACTATTATCCACGAATATTACGGCACATTTGTGTGGTCGACCCTATTTTAAAGGAATCAAAATAGATTTTTAATGTTTGAACTTAAATCTTTCACTGCAAATCAACAAAGGCTATCTCATCAACTATGGACAGTTTTTTGAGTATTTGCTAAATGCCACCAAGCAAATTATTATGCAATTTATTTACACATATCAGAAAACTAAACCCGAATTAAATAAAGCACATAAGTTTCCAAACCCTTATACCGCATATGCAAAGAAAAAGTTTGCAGCACCTGACTACAACATCATCACATAATTTACGTATCTAATAGCAGCAAAATGATATCTGAAAATAAAAAAAAAACGTTTATTTACCTTAACTTACCTTCAGCCGTTCTAGCCACGCATCTAATTCATCGATTAGCCAAGGTCGTGGTTGGATCTGGTTGAGAGCGTCATGCAATCCAAAACTATTATCATTTTGTAGGATTTCCGTGACAGCCTGTGCCCCTGAATCGAACATATTGCCTAAACGACATAACAATGAGTAAACAAATTGTTTGACAATATTCGAGATAGCTGATATGCGCTACTTATACGGTTCTAGTACATGCAATTTCGATAAGACCGATTCATTTATCTTGTCGAGATACGCGATATGATAATTTATTAGTGTAATTTGAGTGTATTAAAATTAATATGGTCGCAAAGTAATATGTTGTATGCACAAGATGTATGATTGAATTCAAAATTTAATATATTGGCGAAAATAGGTAATAAATCGATAGTGAAGAACTTTCATCACTGTGACTGGGAACCAAAGTTGGCTAATTTTGATGAATGTACATTGAGAAGAATGAGACCAAAATAAAAGTGTAACAAGGAAGTTGAGTTAATGGGATATCTGAATGATATTCATGATTTTGTAAATGAATTGAATGTATTGAAAAACTTCTTTACATTTTTCTTGGCCACATCTAGCTGAATTTAATTTTTTGCTATCCTGATACACATATTTGCCCTATTTCGATTATATAATTTCTTCAAGAGGTAATTTATAATACTTAGGCTCTTAAAACTGGGGCAAACAATATTAATAGGGGAAATAAAACAAATTTACAGAGTAAAACAGAACTGAGTTAAGCTGTCAGAAGACGAAGATTTAGAAAAAAAAAAGAACGCCGCATAATTACCGTTGCTATTGTTTTACCAGAATGCAAATATTGGCTTAAGGCGTAAGCATGGGGCGTAGCATGCTCTCTCATACATGCAGTTGAATGATCGTAACACTCCCGCGGTATGTGTCCCGTAAATATCAAGAAAGCTTTCGATTTTGCATGGCATGAAGTTCTTTTGTTCCAAATGATCAGTTGGGAAACCCAAAGAGTTTATATGACTCGCTACAGAAACCGAAAAACAGAAAATTTTACGTCGACTATAATAGAGCTAATTCAATTAAAGGACTTGTTACATAAGCAGTACCGTAAGGTTCTAGGACTAGGTTTATACACGACATTCACCGTTTACCTCGCGATTCTAGCAGACCATGTTCAATTTAAGTTACCAAAATCTTATAATCCAAATCCTGGAGTGCCTGTCCCAAAACAACCATTGCAAAGGCGCTTCTGCAGTAAAAGTAAAGCAATCCCACGACAACCCTCGTACGGGTCTAGGGGTTGAAGCTGGTAGAGAGCTTCATTACAATTTTTTTTAATCATTGTGGATACGAGTGTGGAGTGATTAGTTCCACGACTCACTTTACCCCTGATTTAAATCAGGTACCTAAATAAGAGCTAGGTGAACTCAAAGCTTGGTGCGCGGACCCTCGTCCGAACCTGGATTTGAACCAGGGACCCCACACGCAAGAAGCCAGTGCTCTAGACCCACTAGGCTACTCAAGCTTCTGCAGTGGCAGGCTTTATAGCTCGGCAACTAAAAAGTAGCCGAGGAACTCTCTCCTTAATCGCCTCTTGAGGACCGGATTGTCGAATTGAATACGATATTCTACGGACTGACATACGGACAAGAGAACAGAGTAATTGGATCGCTGGAGCTCCGAACAGGCTATAGCATCACATCAAAGGCAGCTCATATTCGATTATGTTTATTATTCCCTCGACAATTAGGAAGGGTTAGTTTTAGGTAAGCTAAGTTATTTAGACATAAGTTCGATTTAGTTGTAGTTGTAGGATAAAATATTGCGAAGAAAACACAAGCTTATGCACATAGGTTAGGTTAGTGAAGAGGGCTGCCGGGAACGCGGCCAGCATTAGGCCACCCGTTTGGGCCAATTTACCACCCTCATAGATAATCACACGCATTCACACTTATAGCCATGGCACTGGCGGGATTCGAACCCGCAGACCCTGTAGCACGCCGCTTTTCGGTCTGACGGCTTAGCGAGTAGAGCTGCCGGGCCCCCTAGCTTATGCACATGCTAGGTAATAATTTTTTTGTAGAAGAACAAGATGTAAAAGATTTTCTAAATAATACAATTTCTAAAAAAAAATAATTGACAGAACCTGTAGACCCTAATCAAATAGTCGCTAGATTGCAAATTTTGTGATGTAAGTTATTGATTAAGCTTGGTTAAAAATGTAAATATTATTCAAAATAAAAAAAAATCATTCATTTTCATAAGCACTCTTTTCATTATATTTTCTTCCATAGAGGATTAAGTATTAAACCGAAGTTTTTGGCCAACTGGCTTTTATGCAATCAGATTTTCGGAGTGAATATTTGCATTTTCACAGACAGGCACAGGGAATGTATGTTCCAGTAGACATCGACTGTACAGTTTCTCCGACTCAAAAGTTTGATCGATTCCTCCAAACTGAAGTTTTATATTTTCCATTAACCTAAACTTGAAGCTTTTCTTCCGCTTGCCAGACTCTTGCAGTGTCTTTCAGGCGGAGTTGTTGGCGATTCTTCAAGCAGCCAATTGGCTTTTAGGCAATCAGATATTCGCAGTGAATATTTGCACTTTCACTGACAGCCAAGCGGATCAATGTGATGCCAGATGCAAAGCCTGGCAGGGTTTTGCCGGAGGTGCTCAGCAGTTCCCCGATTGACATTTCGATGGTTTTAGTTAAACGGACCATCAGGCAAAATACTTAAATGACGCTGTGAAGTCCTGGCTGGACTTTCTTGTGCGATTGCTAGACAATTGTGGAAAACTTTTTAAATTGCTCGCTCTAGGGAACTTCTTAATGTAGGAAGGTGGTTGTCTTAACCGGACACTGTATGTTTGGAAGACAAGCAGCACGACTGGGTGCCCCTTACAACGACTTTTTTCGGAGCTGTGAATGCGAGGAAGAAAAGAACGAGTCCTTCACTTCCTGTGCGAATGCCCGGCCCTCGCTGGAAGAAGGATGACGCCTCTTGGCGCATACTTTTTTACTTGCCTAACCGAAGTGGCTTCGGTGAACCTGAAGGGGATCACTCAGCTCATCAGGGACTAAAAGTGTCTCTCCGCTTAGTAAGGGTTGTGCAATACGCACCGCGGTATCAAAATGGGCACTTGTGTAGTGTGTCTTCCACGGAGTCTGCCTGAAAGAAGCAGCCGCTGAGCCTGACTTAACCTATTAATTGGCATATTTGCATAATGATATTCAATATCAATTTAACTAGGCAGACAAAATTGTTAAAACCAGTCGATTCAGTAGAATTTCACTGCCTATGTGCCATTGCCTAGTGATAATTTTTCAATATCTAGTATCCTTTGGTGACTTATTCAACTTCGTGCGATGTAAAGTACTTTTTTCACTCCACACTATTATTTTCATATAATGCTATGTATATTATTTGTCTTGACTCATGCCCAGGAAAAGGATTGGGAAATTTTTTTTTGCGTTCTTGATTATTCTTTTATACGCAAATGTTCCTAAATTTAGCCAAATTAGCTAAAGACTACAGTACCGGAACCATTTTCAATCGATCTGTTCTCGTTTTTTCAAATGCAAGATTATTCATCGATGTATGTACTATTTTTCCACGACTTCTTATAACATATGGTCATTTCGGATTCTTGTTTAGTACTTTCTATCAGTTTTCTAGACGCATTATTGTTGCATGTTTAATTAACAACTTTTTCTGAATATAATTTTGTTTGAATTTATGATTAGCTTTCCAAATTAATCAATGTTTTGTTGAAATGTTTGACGTTACAAAACTGATTCATAAGATATATTTGATACCAGGAAAGCATTGAAGTCAATTTATAATTTTTCAGGACTCGTATCATAATCCCACTGATAAATATTGACACCATGGTATCGATAATACGGTACATGAGACAAGAAAGAGCGATACACAACACGTACTTGGCAAAGTTTGACATTACCTACCACATGTACAAAAAGTTAATGTGAATGTCGATTTGAAAGGAAAATATAAACGAAAGAATAATTGTTATAACTATTTCTAAGCCTGAGACAATCTAAATTGATAAATTAAATTAAAACCCAGTGAGATTACTGAGTTAGGGTATGTTATTTTCAATGCTACTATCCCAACCAGACCTCGATAGAGATGCAAAAAAAATTAAATATCATCGGCACTATAACCGGGGTCCGATCCTGGCCTTTTTCAAACAAATTTTTCAACCGGTTTTTCAACCACGACCTGATGTCACTCTGTTCCGAGCGTCTTAGTAAACGCCATGTCTCTCTTCCCCGATGCTGTACGCTATAAAATCTGCCACAAAGTGGTTTTCGAGGAGGCTCCTCTTCGCTCATATGGCCTAAGCGCCCAGCCTACCTGAGTCTATCGAAGGAAGCATGCAAGCATGATTGTAGCGCCACCGGAATCACCTTCCTTCACATATCGGGCCAATGATTCTCCGTAAGACTTCCTTCTTGAATGCGCCTCAGAGGTTAGAGTGCCTTTTGCTGAGTGCGGATCCATGCGTGAGTACTAGGAAGGTCATGGTGTTCTACAATCGTAGCTTTGATGTTCTGGTAAGATTTCGAGATTTGAAACACCTTGACAGACTGGTAAGCTTTGCTGGATTTGAGCAGCCACCCGCGTATTTTTTCTTCAATACTGTTATCGGCTGCTACTATTGATCCAAGGTAGTTGAAGGCAGGCACTACTTCAAATTCATGCTCTACTGCTCTGATAGTTTTACCTACTGTTGTTGCTCTTCCTGTAGATGTAATGTAATTCGTCTTTCTTTCATTAATGTGCAGCCCAAATGAAGGTAGCATTAGTATATTCATATTCGTAAAGATATTAATTTAATTTCACCTCCTAAAGGTGAGACTAATATCAGATTTTACCGAATATGAATATACATATTAGCCATACCCTAAATCCTGAAATTTGAGGAAAAATAGTTTTTGATTTTTTTTATAACTCGTTTCAAATCCTTCGTAGATAGATATGCTTGTTGAGTGTGGAATCTGAGATTGATATGCGTCTTTTGGAAGGGTTTTGATTTCGGCTTGATGCATCAATTACGCCCCAAAGAAATAAATTAAAATGTTTATGGATGAATATTTTCTATTTTTTGCTATTACGAGAGAACTTTAATTCGTACGGAAGACAGTTTGTTGTCATTTTGTTCAATTAAACACTATGTATAAATCGAACAATCATGAATATAAAAAAAAACTTAAATTCACTATGAAGCAGAAAGTATCCATTTGAATAAATATTGATACACTTTGTGCCATAGAACGTAGCAAATTTTCATATCTGATAGTCATGAAGCTTTAGATAAAGTCTAATATGAACGTTTATTTGTTATCATAAGTCAACATAAAAGCATTGCACTACATATTAAGCAAGCATGCAATACAGTGAACAGTTCGCAATTATTCTCTATTGTTTCGAAAAGGTTGCCAACATTTTATCAAAAATATTTATAACATCCGAGAGATAAATATAAACACAACAAATTAACGTGAAATTGACGTATCCAGTGCTTCTTAACCTTGCCGTACAGTACGCAAATTCACGTATACCGAGTGTGCGACTTCGACCAAATAACCTTATCGTTTGTTTACATTCACAGATACAGTTGAATGCAAATTGACTTATTAAATTACCTGCCAACAATCCCTTGACTAATTCAACCCATTTCTCTTTGAACTGCAACGCATCGATTTCCTCTAAACGTGACGATAGTCTAGTAATCGATGCAACATTCTCGAGCAGCTTCTGGTCGAGCCACGGGTCCGCGAAGCCGTAATACTTCAAGAGGAGATCATTTAGTTCAAGCATTCTACGAATTGTCATATCGTCATTGCTGAAAGCCACACAAAAGAAAAGGACACTTTAGTCAATCAATATTAGTTGAAGATATAATAGCGACTTATAGGTGTTCACTTCTTAATACCTATCTGTTGATTCCTGCAACAAGTTTAATCGGCTTATGTAGTCCCTTTTAAAGTCTTCGGCACGTTCTATGGCAGTGGGGTCATTTTTCTGACTGGCTATGGCTTGCTTTGCAAACTTCTCCACTAATCCTAGAAAACACTTATACCAATAATCTCTTGCGTCGGAGTCCTTGAATAGATCCAATGTGTCCGGATTATATGTGACCGGATCATAAAGTAACGGACATACAGTTTTCTCGCACATACTTCTCGAAAGCTTAGTATTTTTAAAAAATCTTCTCTATATCCTGTAGCGGAATCATTCAAGACAATTTGCTTATTTCCAAAAAACACTTCGAAACATTATTCGCTACTACACGATATTGTAAAGCGAGACGATTTCTTGTAGTTCGAGATCTTCAATCAAGCACCTTGAACTTTATTTCGAAGAAAGTTGTCGCAACAATTTCTCAACAACTATTATGAATGCAAACCGATGGCCTGATAGACAATCATAAACCAAACACACAGAATTTCACACCGATACTGATTCTCTGACAGTCAGCTCAACGGGCAATCAAGCATTTGACGTTTCTTAAAAAAATGCAGGCTTGCAGGGCTGAGCAAATGGCAATTGCTGCAGTGGCTGTGATTATTGTGAACAGACTTGTTTACATCTCGCGCTGAGTTGACAGTCTGCAACTGACAGAGAAGTGTCAAATTTTGTTGCATGCGTTGGAGGCGCACTGGAAATTCTTCACGATGAAAATTACTGTGAAAGTTTTAAAAGGTGAAGAATGCGACGTGCAGGTGCGTTAATCTTTCTTTTGAAAATCAAAAATATATATCATGACATCTCACTAAAAAAAGGAAATACCTTTGCAGGTTGCCGACTCAGCGACGATTTTGGACCTGAAGAAAGAAATCGAACGGCAACTATCAATTCCAATAGCTTTTCAGAAAATTCTCATGCTTGGTCGCGCCTTATTGGACGAAAATAAAATCTCATCATATCCTAACATTAAGGATGGCACGAAACTGACACTGGTTGTAAGAAAACCAGACTCCTTGAAAGATGTAATATTCCGTTGCTTTCGGAAATTCTATAACGATCAGCAGTCTCAAACGTTAACTGATGAATTTATGCGTGATTTTGAAAAGAAGATGAAACAACTGAGTTTGGACGATGTGGAAAGGCTTGCCGGAGGACTATTGAATCAACAAGCAAATTCGATCGAGTAGCATTTGTATACACAAACACCATTAAGCTCGTTGTCAATGGGGGAGGATGTTTCGTCGATGAAGCTTGATTTGATTTGTTTGCGTGAATGAGTATGTATTTTGTTACAAGAAAAACATGTTAATATTGTATGTAATACAGCATTTAATGGTAGCAATGAAGTTTTACATGCGTATGTTTTTTTGAAATTGAATTAATAACTCAGTAGGGTCCTTGTTTTCTGTTCTCCAGGCGTGAGTCAGCGAACTCATCATCTGTGTATGTTATGATTTTGTGTCCAAAACTCACTGGTGGTTTAGGTTTCCAGCAATATTTGATGAAAATTTCATCATTGTTGAAATGCTTTATTTTACTATCATCCCTTGCCGCCTATGATCTTTATCATTCTAACTAGTAACACATAACAAATAGGGATCGTTTAATAGTCCAGTTCTGTTTCCTGGGTGTTTAATTTGAACAAGTATTGTATCATATTTGTCATATAAAATACCAAAGTTATTATTTATAGTATGTTTAATATCGTCTAAGTGTGAATAGATATCAACCAATGTTTGATGTGGAGTAAACTTGAAATAGTAGAACGAAATTCCTTCCATGGCACGCTAACAGTACATACCAGTTAAATCTTTGAGCTAGGTAAGTTAAGTAGTCTGAAGCCCCGACACGGCTTTATTTCGATTCACTCCTGGCAGGTAAGTGTCGTTGATGTCTGCGATCTTGGTGCTAATTTGACGGGTTAGGGAAATTCGACTAATTCACTTGCCGTGGAGAAACATGATCGTGATATACTGTTTTGTACGTACAACGAATTGTTGCTTTGACACTTGTACCCAAGAATAGCTTGTTCTTAGAAGAAATGTTTTTTTTTAAAAAAGTACAATCTACAATAAACCGAAAAAAGAGGGCGGCCAACAATGAACTGGAAAAAGAGTACACATACGATGGTTATACAATAAAAATTTAAATTTTAGTTTTATTCTTAAAAAATATTTATTCACAATCCGTTGATTTTGTAACTAGTAGAAGAGTAGATTCTTCTTATCATAAGAATCTTACCATTACATTCAAACTCTCAGCACAAAATTATCTAGGATTTAGTTTTCCCTACTTGTTTTCTTGGTTTTCTTACATGCCGATTTGTCCCTTCTTTACTAAGATCATATTGAAAAATAATACTTCGCCCATCGAAAAATCGCTTAAGATCCTGCAAATGAAAATAATTCGAATTTATACCATCGTCATTTAACAGTAATAGCACCTACCTTTGGATCGTAACGATAGCCAATACGTTTAAAAAATATATAAATTTCCTGTAAATCAATCGGTTCGTAGCACAATATAGCCTCACGCAGTTTTTCATTCGACTTGACCAAATTAAACCATGCAATATGTAATGGCACAAGCGCTGTAGACACCTAAAACATATAAAGGTCGCAATATACATCGTGTTAAGGTTTTGAAAAAGAAATAACTCATACTTTAGATCTAGTATTTGTCTGAAAGATATAGTCTTCATCATCAATTTCAGGACGCAACCCATCATCAGCCACCAACTTTTCACCACCATTATCTTTGAGATCATATTTATTTAGTTTAGTCGATGTTGCTTGGCTTTCAAATTCTATTTGATTTTCTACGTCATACGCATTTTCTGTTCCCGGGACAGGGTCACCGTTATCTACTTCATCATCCGGATTATTTTCAACGAGGAATGGATGTGTCTGATTGTAAATGTATTCCAGCATAATTAATGCTTGTTTCCGCTTCAGTGGCTTCAATCCATACTTGTAGAGTTCTTTCAAACGAGTTGGCGAATCCATGCGCTCGTAATTCGGTTTCGGTTTTATATTTTGAGTTTTAACGGAATAGACTCTTCCGTCGATTGTAATTTCTTCAATTGATTCATTCAGACTTTTGATTTCGTTGTTCAGCAGCTTCTTGAGTCCCGCAGGCTTTAGCAACCTGTTGACTTGCGAACCAGCATAAACAAGTTGATCGAATTCATCAATTTCATCATTGTTATCATTATTTCCGCCATCGATGAATTCATCGAATTTCCGGCTGCTCGAAAATCGTTTCAATGATTTCGATGTTGATGCCTTGGATATGAGCAATGAGTCCGAATGAGTTCTTTCAATTTTCTTCGATAAGTTTAGGTTGGTCGCATGGGGCTCTGGGCATACTGAAGGAACATACTCAGTTGAATATGAAGGGATTATTTCATCAGGTTCGTCTGGAGGAGATTGTTCTGTTAGGTCTAGACACAAAACTTCGCCCGTATTGTTGTCTGGAAGAAGTGTTTGCTTATCATTACATGCATCAAGAGGATAGTATCTGTCGAATTCTTCTTGAAACGAATGTGACATTATCTCATGCGCCAAGGAGCAGTTCAATCTGTCGTCGAATAATTTGGTTGGTGTTGAATTATTATTGTCATTAGGTTGAGAAAGCTGATTTCCATTTTTGTCATGCTCATGAAAGCTATAATCAAAATCATTAAAACCGGCAAGTTTTTCACGCTGTGACTCTTTTGTTTTAGCCAGGACGTGAGTTTCAAATTCGTTGTCTTCTTTTTCTGAGCCCAAATATTCATGTTTAAAACTTAGATCTAGACCTTTTGCTATTTTTATCGAATAATTTACTTCATCATCAGATAAAACAATAACACTCGCTGAACTATTCTGCGATAGTCTTTCATTATCTTCCTCCTGTGAATGATGGAAGAGTCCTAGGTCATTGACAGCATGTTCGTTGTTTTCGCCTAACTCGTCCGCGTAATTATTTTCAACATCGCCTTGTGTTAAATCCACAATATTCTCCTGCGTCAAATCAATCAAATCATTTATGTCCTTCGGCTCAATGTTTTCTTTAATATTCTGCAGAGTGTCTGGAAATTGGTTATTGAAATACAGAACAATGCATAAAATGAATCTATGACAAAGATTCGTTTTTTTTTATTTTAATATTTGATGAAGTTCTATGGCGCTTCAGAAATTAGAATAAAAACTTACAATTCAAATCTTGATTCCATATACCAGACCGATCAACAGTCTTCACTGAAAAGAAACTCTTTCAGGCCATTTGCAGTGTAAAAATTTTCATTTTATTCGTTTTCTTACCTTCATCGCTTGAAAATTGTTCACAAGTTATGATGTCGCGACTATTACTTCCACTTGATATAGTCACTACCTCAACGCAACTATCTTTTGACTCGATAACAGAGCAGAGAGGCGGATTAGCGTTTTCTTCGACGTAGACTTGAAAATTAACAGTTTCATGATGATGCACGATCTCATCTGTTGGTTTTGCTGTTTTTTCAGTAGCGTGTTCTGGAGTCTCAACAAAGTCATCCTCTTCTAAATAGAAGCTGATGTTTTTTCAAATCGACTAAATATAAGTGCATTTACCTTCGTCCATAAACAGATCTGGAGACACAGCTCGAACAAAATTTTGGTTCTCGTTACTTTGACTTATGTCGGCAACTGAGATTTCGGTCGCCTTTATGACCGGATTCTTTTCATTTATATTTTCCCTGTTCTCTTTTGGTTCGTCAAGTGCTACTTCATTCCTACATTCTTTTATTGCTGACTCCTTAATTCCCAGCAATTTAGCTGGAACTCTTTCAGGCGATACGTCCCGTCCAGGTATTTTTCGAAAATCTTTCAATAAATTTCCAACTTTACTTGTTGTGGGCTTACAAATATCGGTTACATAAAAATTTGCTAAGTCAGTGCGGCCTGGCTCAGCGCCAAGATGGAATGTTTTTAGTTGCTTTGGTTTCATTTTACTTAGGAAACTACTAGTTATTGCATATTGCCCGTTATTAATTTTACTGAAGTCTTTTGTATTTGCGGTGTACTGCGTGTTAAGAAATTCCTGAATTTTCTTATAAACCTTTTCTTGCTGGTGTTCAGCGTTTCGTAGTGTTAAAGATGTAAATTTATTAGCCCACTTTCCACGAGCTTTTGGAGCTAAGTTATTACCTGGAACGATTTATTATTTTATTTATTTCACCAGGGAAGGTATAAAGAAAGTAGATATAAATATCAAACAAATTAAATAACGTATAAACTACAAATAAATACAAAGCAAATAAATAAAAACCCACAAATAAATAACGCATATGTAGACATGTTACAAATAAATTAACAAATAACAATTAAGTACCATATTTACAAAATGTTTAAAAATTATGGGATATAGATGGCTTGGATAAGGGATGTTTTGAAGGATAATTTGAAAATCGTTGGGAATAAAGGCTACTAAAGCCATTGTAAATCCTATAGTATCTATTTATCGGATGATTACCTGCATATGTGGTGGAATGTGAATATTCTTTTAGCAAAAATTACACTTTTTTTGGTAAATGGAAGCCACAACAGCTTGTGGGTCGGCAAAGCAACCTTCCCCTCGCTTTGTGCGCAGTATTTACTCGACGAATCTTGAGACTGTGCACCAGTTTAGTGTTGAGTAGGACTTGTAAGAGCCACTCCAATTGTCACGTACACGACGAAAATTGTCACAACGGCTCAAATTCATGAAATGTACCACTTCAAAATTTTTGTCATGCAACTCTTCACTTTGCGATTTGTAAGATGAGAGACAAAGAGCCGATAGTGATGACCAACATGACATGACAGAGAGAGAGGCATTACATTGTACGATGCAGGTGCAAGCTAGTACAATGTTCCGTACGAAAGTACGGTGTTTGTACGTTGAATCAGGTTGTACTACTGAGTAGAGACGAGTTGAGAGTGTTCATGCAGTCGTGAGGGCAGAACAGCAATGTACTATCGCCTCTTTTGTACTCCTGTCTCTTTTGTACTCCTATCTCTTTTGTACTATCGCCTCTTTTGTACCGCGCACATAGAAAACACCTCGCCTTTTTCGAAGTGGGACATTATACTAGCTCAAAACAAAAAAGAGGCTTCTCTTTTAGAGGGACCCTACACGATCAATATGGATCGTGATATTTGGATCGCGATACAACGTATTGACCGTGTAGGGTGCTGTATTGATGGATCACGATACGAGTCGCGAAAATATCCGGATATTTTGAAATCCAGCAATCAATGTAGTTGGATTGCGATAAATATTGAACGTGTAGTCAACCGGTCAATAAATTTTCGTCAGTATTCAGATAATTGGCAATGGAGGAAGACATTTTAAGCGGCACCGGTATATTTTTTTACATTTTAACCGCCACTCCAACATACTCTTTTCAACAATATTCACCATGCCCATCCATTATAAATATCAATAGCCCAACAAATTCTAGTGAATTTATCATGAACAGTTATCCAACATCCCTATGTGACGATTCTGGGACCTCAAGAGCTCGCCACAATATCATCATCGATTATATCATTATATCACTCATTTTGCAAACATTAATTCGCAAACGTCTACACCAATCGAGATTATCAGGCGTACTGACGTGTGATCCGATTGAACGTGTAGACATTTGTCTTATTCCATCAATTTTTACTTGAGTATCACGATCCAAATATCACGATCCATATTGATCGTGTAGGGTCCCCTTTACAAACTCTTTTTGAAACAGTGTCCTACCCAACACTACACCAGTTATTCTCGTTACGCAGGATCGTTTCCACGATCGACTCTGGCGTGACGAAGACATTTGTGTACTCGAGGCTGCTCCTCAAACTTGGCAACCGAGTTCTCGCAAAGAATTTATAGTAGACACCATCGTACTTATCCAGACAGTACTAGCATTAAGGTGTACGCACATTACTCATTCTATTAAGGTGTTTTCTGAAATAACCATGCCCCGTTAGGAATTGGCGGAGGTAAAAGTTTACATCTCCGCGGCCACTGCTGACCCATGGGTCCAAAATCAGTCTTGCCGCCCAGCGACCTTTGTTGTTTTGTTGCTGTATGCGTACCTGTGTGTAAGCTAGAGCTTCTGTTCATTTAGGGTCTGAGCGTTTGAAGTACCCTTCGCTGCATTCTCGCGCAAGCTATTCCCGTTAGATTATCGAAGTCATAAGGGATGTACAATTACCTCAGGTCGAAAAATAAAAAATTGTTTTTGTATGGAATCGCGAATGTCACTGTGGTTTTCAAAGGCTGGGTTCCAGATAATACAAGCATATTCGAGAAAATCCTGTGATAAGTAAGAACTTGTGGCCCACAAGTTTTTAAATCCGTTTACTCGCACGGGAAAATTTTTGTCATAGTGCAAGGTGAAGTGAAGTTTTTCATTCAAGATAACACAGAAGTTAACAATTCTATCAACGCGTGCTAATAAATTGTTGCTAAAGGAGTACTTGTTCTATGTAATCGTCAATTTGCAAGTAAAACTTATAATTTGATACGTTTCAATGTTAAGCGAGAGCTTGTTTGTATTGCACCACTGATGAAGTGGGTCAAGCTTGGATTGGAGAAAAAGTGAATCAGATTTAGATTTAATGATGTAGTAAAGTTTGAAATCGTCTGCATAAAGTATGAGGATGAGGTATATTTGACATGAAGTCAAACCGGAAATGAATATGTTAAAAAGAAGTGGTCCTAGATGGTAATTTTGTAGTACATCAGCGATAGGAAATATATTTTTTTTTATAAAACTCCTTGAAGTTATACGAATTGGATTTGATTATGGAGGTAGGAATTGCACCAGCTAAATAATGATCCGGAAAGTCCGATTTCCTGCAGTTTAGGATCAAGACAGAAGGGTCAACTCTGTCAATGGCAATAAATGAATAAAATGGCAATACCGTTATAATTTCTGTTATAGCGTTTATCGCCATTGTTGAAAATGGATGTTAAAAATGAAAGTTTCCAACAAGATGGGAAATCCCCAGACGCAAAGTCCGTCTCAAAAAATATATGCCGGAGTCATTAGCTATTCTACACACTTGCGCAAGAAATTCGATGGAGGAAGATCATGACCAGGCCCTTTGTTGCAAATGAGTTTTCGTCAAGTTATATTTCTATGCAGTTGACAGAAGCTGTTCGAGCTGAATCAGGAGGAGAAAGTTGTGGCTGTTGCATAAAAAACTATCTGGAAATTGTCTGCAAATAAATCGCAAATAACTTTAGAAAAAAAAGAGGTGACAGAACATTGTTACAGATTATATTTTCGCCGCTTTGAAGAAGCAGCGCGAGACCTTGTCAAAAAATGCTTGGCACCTCTTAGTTTTCTTCCCGAATAGTAGGATTAACATCAATATTTTCCTTTGTCTGTAATAATGTCGGATATTATATTGTAAGAATAGAAAATGGCACCGTCAAGATCTAACGTTGAAAGAGTATTCGCCCAATGTATAAAGTTAAGAACATGGTGAATGCTTTCATAATCCGCATGACTTTCATATACAATTGAGCTATTGTACGTTTTTACGTAAATAGAATCAGAAGTCGAAAGAGCTGCATGATGTAAACTATTACAAAAAAAATGGTTGCCTAAACTATTGCTCTGTGTCTTTAGCTGGACTTACACCACTTCTTCGTCATAAGTGTTGGTAAAAACAAGATCAACCAATTGTCTTTTTGAATAGGACTCGGACAAACTTGCTAAAAATCGTTGTCAAAAAATAACTCGCTAGGTTGAATTCGTTGGAAGCCGAAAGGTTTACAGGGAGAAGAAATGTGGTATTTTCATCGGGATTAAAACATAAATTGGGGTGATTGAAACCTTTAACTCGTCAGATCTCGGTGAAATATAGACTAAACTAATGTAAACGAAACTGTTATTGAAAGAGATCTAATGGCTACTTCGTTGCATGCATTTTGAGCATTAATAGGCTATGGTGTTAGTGTGTTGTTATGAGTGGAAGCATTGTTAAAAAGATCATCTGACGAAGCATTCTGTTACTGTAGAGAAAAAGAGAGAGTGGGACCTTTAAAAGTGGTAGTCAACAAGGTTGATATGGTTTTAGGTTTTCGCATAGAAAGAACTTTACGGGTAGTACAAACGTTAGAAGGAACAATATAAATTCCATTCTTACTACTATTGTTCTTGATGTAACAAGTTAAAAAGAAAAATCAAGACTGTTTTAACGTCTTAGATACATAGCAATTAATGGGAAAATAAAGTAATTAATGGAAAACGTTTTCGATTGGGCTACATTTATCCCATCGTGAAAACATTCCTGGAAATTTAGATTTAAAAGACATTTGCTGTCGTAAATACCTACCTCCATATGTCCTGCCAACGCGATAGCCAAACTCTTCCAATTTTTCTCGAATCCCGTCCATGCTATTCGAGCTCCCATTACTCGCTTCGTCACCAATATCTGCCTTACAAGTTTCCAATTCCGATCTGGATAAGGCCAGAGCCATTTGCATTTCGTTCGGATCAACATTTTCCGCAATGCTTTGTTCAGCGATGAAGCTAGACAACATCTGTTCTTTCCGAAGCAAAACATTTTTGATCTTTGTCTGCTTTTTGGCCCCATTTGCCTGGTTTCGTTGTTTTTTGTTTTTCATAGTCGGGACCGTTTTTACAGGCTTACGTGGCGTTTCGAAATCGCTTTCATTCGATTGCGTTGCGAAAAACTCTTTAATTGTGCTGTGATTTGTCGACTTTTCCGTATCGATTCGGCGTATCTTTTTCGGTTTGTTTGCTTCATAGGATGCAAAAATTTGTTTAACAGTAGACGTAGATTGATTACATGTAGAAGTAGATGCTATAGGATTAGGCATGGAAATGGATTCGCCTTCCACAGGATCAACTGAAAGATTTGAGTTTGAATCGTCATCAGGATCCCTTGAGGCTACATTTTCGGTTGAAGTGTCTGAATGGTGGGGTTGGGAGAAAAATTTTGATATTTGTGATGAGCAAGTTGCCGAGTTAGTTCTGTGAAGATTGATTGTGATTATTTGGTGTGAGAAATATATCAGAGTGGGGCAAACCTTTTTGACCCTGGAAGACGGAGTTTCGAAAACTTTGGTTTCAAGCTCATAGTTTTAGATCACCTGTTGAATGACTTTTCCATCAAGCTTCCTATAGTCGAAATCAAAAATAGTGTTGATTAGATATTATTGAAAAATCTTTTATCGATTAAATTAATAGTTTATTATTGCTTAATCTTTTGAGGACCAGTGGGTACCACTGCTAACCAAAATTTCAAAATTATTTTTTTTACAATGTTCTGGTGGATTCGCAAGAGGACCATTAAGAGAGAACCAACGCATTGTTTGTGTGGCATGTGTACGCGGAAAACAAATGGTGGCTGACAAAGATAAACAAATTAATCTTGGCCTCCAAGAGTCAGTCAATTATACCATAACATTTGAAATCTGCCCGTCGTTTTATTTAAGTTATCAATCTCTTTTATCGTACATTAATGCAATGAAGATTAACATGGAAGCAAAGTATTCATTTAGCATTCAGTAATGAGAATAGATAACGTGTGCACTCAATATGAAATAGTAATATTATGAAAATATATTAAAATTTAGGATTGTATGATTGTAAAAATAACACTTTGTATATAAAAGCTTCAAGCTGAAAGTTATGCGCCGAAAAACCTAATATATTTGCAGAAATGTACTGATTATGTCTTCATAAAATTTTATTGAAACTCAAAGAATAATTTAAGTTAAATATTACACGACAGATCCATTGCTCCTAGGTTTTTCGTCATAAGAATCACCATAAACCAACTTACCCTTTACTACTAAGCAACATTCAAGGCTATTGCCGAACTTAATTTCATACAAGAATATGTAAATTTTTAAAAATTTCAATTCTCTACTGCAAGACTAGACTAATAACAATCCACACATTTGGATTTCTATACACTTGTCAAAGTTTAACATTCCCGCGAAAACCAATCAAAACTACAGTCAGCTGCTCTGTGACGGATTGAATTTTTGAATGGTGTTCAATTAAATGTACGTTCACAATGAGGAAATGGTCATTTAACTTTTTTTAAATTTTTATATAATTTTTACATAATTTTTCTGCCAAAAGCACAGAATTTCAAGCTAAATATGATACCCGATCTTGAAAAATTGACGCTCGAATTTTTGTCTTGATTTTCATCTCAATCGCATATGTACTTCGGAAACATTCTGAATCTGGTAATGCTTATACAACATGTCCAATTTGACTGTCGGTAAATTGACGTGAAACGGGCTGTGCGTGCGGTCCCCAGTAATTCAGTTGGGTCCATTACTAACAAGATTGAAATATACGTCTCGCCGAATTTCGTCGCTCCATTAGGAAAACAATGCACTTAGAAGTCTAACAGAATACCAACAATTGTTATTTATTTGAAGCGGTGTAACAAATACAGTGCAGAATACTCCAGACAGTAAGCCGAAACACCCTGAAGGATGGAACCAATCGACATCAAAGCACTCGAGGAGGCTGTGGTCCTATTTTATCGATCGTCTTCAAATCAGCAAAAAGTCGCCCATGACTGGCTGACAAAGGCGCAAAGTAGTCCACAAGCCTGGTCATTTTCGTGGGACTTAATGCGACCTGAAAAGGTAGAAATGTGTTTAATAGCTGTAACCCCATTTGTGTCTAAATGCTTATGTCTACGTAACATTGATCCAGCTCTTAGAAGATTTTTAATGGCAGTATGAAAATATAGTATTCCAAACAGAAAAAAATCTATGTTCACGCCCCTATTTCACGTAATACTATTGAAGCATGCAATAGTGGTTACATTGCTCATATCCAATTGTATATTAGATAAGAGTATATTGATTAACACCGCATGGTAAAACTGACATCACACTTTGTTCTGAATGTTTTACTCACACCTGTTTTATTTCTCGACAGACGCAAGAAGTACAATTTTTCGGTGCTATCACACTTCATTCGAAACTTATGAAATTTTGGCATGAAGTTCCGCCCGATAACCGCGACGAATTGAAAAACAAACTCTTAGAACACATCATTCTCTTCGCAAATGGACCGAAAATTGTTCTCAATCGACTTTGCATTGCGGTAATTGGATAAAATTATGCTAAGACTTAATTTGATATAAATATTTATCTTCCCAGCTTAGCGCATTCATAGTGCATATGTTAAAGGATTGGCCAACGGCTATCGAAGATGTTCTGAACACATTTCAATCACAGCGGCTTCCTAATGTTTCGTCAGAAGCTCAAATATGGATAATGCTGGAAGTTATGTCCGGAGTGCCCGAAGAGGTAAATGGAATAGTTTCTTTGAAAAGAAGCAAAACAACTAAGCTTAATGTGAAACTGAAATTTTCAGTCAAACGCTATTTACACATCTGTACGTCGCGTTAGCCTGAGAGGAGATATAAACAAGAAAGCACCTATTGTTATGAAAGTGATCGAAGAATATTTGGAGATGCAAATTGAGCGTGAATGGCGAGAAGATAATATTGGAAACATTATCAAAGCGGTCAAGTGTGCAGATACATGGATTAAGTAGGTTGAAAGGAAATTTTTTTGGGGTTAAATCTAATTATCTTTGAAAGTTAGAGGAAACTTCTAGGTTTTACACAATCTAACAATTGTTTTCAACAATTATTTCAAAAGCTAATCGCGACCCATCTAAGGGGACTAAAAAGCATTCGCAATTGTGTCTTGTGCCTGCTAATCTTGCTATCTAAGTGCTTTTGAAATGATTTTACCATTATACCGAGTTATAACGAGTTCGTTTGCAGCTAAATGTTTTGTTGACCGGAATGTCGAATTTGCATAAGAATAATCTAGCATATTGGCTTTAGTAAGTTTTTAGCAAGACAAGACATCTCTCCTGGCGACAAATCGTCCCCCAGCATTAAACCTTAGTTGAATTTTGCTATTCCTTGATTCTTGCAAGAGAGAGAACACGCAAATTTTGCATTTTAATTCTTTGGAAAATTTTCAGATTTCGCATAAAATTTTGATCGTATCAGAAAAAGTTAGGTCTGCACATCATACATTTTGCAATCACATATCTGGCATTATTCAAACACTTTTCTACAAAACTTTTAAAATTAAAACGGTATGAAATGGATGGAACCGTTGCTTTACTGTACAAGTATCCAACAAGCATACCAAAAGTATTCGTCGTTTTATCTCAGTAACATAAGAAGTCTTATTGACGGGCTGCTAAATAGCAGACTATTTATGAATATCATAACCTAATATTTTTCTCATATCCTATATGATTAACATAATAGCAGAGTAAAAATAAATTGCCTGCAGCGTAGACAGCACCATCAAACAGCAGCAAATGTTATTAGCAATAGCAGCGAACGACAATAGCAATAACAGCAATCATATTGAAAAAGATCCTATGGTATGTGCATTATGCGTATGCAATTGATATGGATTTTGATTTTGTATAATGCTGAATCATGTTGAAGAGGCTTTTTCGATCTGCACGCAATTTCTCTCGATGCAAGTTGTATCGTTGATGGGTAAGTGTGCACACCGAATTTATGGTGTAATTTGGTAATTTTGTCCCTTGTGTGCCTGCATATTCGCCCATCTATGGAAGCCCCAGATGGGTACTACGGTTCCCAATCAATTTGCGCAAATGCAGTGTTTATTGCAAGAAGAATGTATGTAAGCTATGCGTTTACAGTGAAGCTTTAATTTATTTTTGAAAAATTTCCTTTTGTTTATTTTTGACTCTGATCTCTGATCTCTACTAAGCAAATTATAGACGGGTAAATATATTTGTGGTTTTGGCTGGCAGACAAGCCAGTTGTATTGCTGCTAGGTGAGTGTGCGAATAAATTTATGGTGTGCAAACATGTTCGCGAACCAGGACCCGAACATGAAATCTATTTATCTATCTGCTTTATATGCTAGTAAGCTATAATTAGGAGTTTAATTGCTCACTCGTATAAAATTTGGGTCTGCTATGGACATGAATAATCATGCCATAATGTATAGAATATATGAATAGAAATCTGATACCAGAGCTGGTCATGCTGTCTAAATCTGCATGCACATGAGTTGAGATTGTAGATAATATAACCATTGCACCTTCAGTATTATCAGCGATATTAATTAATTACGTGGCTAGTTTTTTCGGCCTTAGGATCTCTAAGTTATGCATTACAGACTAATAAATACTATTTTTTATAGCTCCTTTACACATCGCATTCTTTGCCACCATAGGTATGCAATTAGCTCTGTGTTAACTGGTTGCGCGGTTGGTTTGCTCAAGACTTACTTCCTTTGTTTTTTCTTAGGATCTTAGCGATACCGACACCAAATTTAGGATAAAACCCAGTATTTTCCCACATAATTTTATAGTTCGACTCACAAGCAAACTTTCCGCTTGCTTTGTAGCCTCTGTTTTTTATTTCAATAGTCCGTCAAACTTTGATTATACATTTTTTTAGCCTGTTAACTGGGGACGTAAATTTTTAAATGTGTTTCAGGGTTTTGTTGCGACAAGACGAAGTGTAGCATAGAGTTTTTCCCTTATCCCTTATCACATGGCCTTGTTAGACCGGATCGTTTCGTTCCCTAATATTTATCATAAGCTTCTAATTTAAATCCCATATTAACGTACGTTCGCGTATACGTCATACATATCGTGTGAATGCCTGAAAATCTTCAATCTTCCACCGTTTTGCTATCTCGACAGCAGCGCATCCTAAACAGTGAAACCAACAAACTGCAATTTGAATTGCACAGTCGCATCGACACAACAATTGTCTCTGAAAAACCAGGCCGCTATTTATTTGAAAATAGCAGTTTGGCCTATCACTGAGAGAACTACCTTCAATCGCTTACCGATATTTTTACCTCCTTCACACTCCACTCTTCATCACTCAAAATGCAGGGTCAAAGTGCATCTCAATAATCATTATCATAATAATTGGCCAAAGTACTTCCCAGTCAATTGGTACAAGGGACATTACCATCATTTTCTAATGTCGTTTTTATTTTATATAATATTTCGTTCATAATATTTGCCATCGACGTATTTGTGCATATAAAATTTGCAGCGTCTATGGAAAATTTGCTATTTTCAGCAATTTTCTTTGTCATATGCTTCCATCGATTCAGCTCCTGAACTTTGTGTGAAACAATGAATTAATTATAACTGAACGAAACAATGATGAATTTCGCTGCTACGCGGCTCTACTCTATCCTTAGTTAATAACTCTTGTTATTAAAATCGTGCTAAAAAGCCAATACGTAACTTTTAGTGCATTCTTACCCATACGAAAGTAACCTCTACTTCATCTCTCAATCCACTTGCAGAAACGGAGGCTATCAAATCGACAAATGCCACAAAATAACCGAATGCCTGCCGAAATTAGTAAATAAAGTATACTGGCCCAACGTTGCTCATGATGATGGCTGTCTATCGGCCGATGAAAACGATTTAGCCGAAGCCTGCTTGAAAACTCTCTCCGACATCATGATACAACCTGAATCACATCTGTATCCGGCCAATGCTTTCACATTGATCCGAATATGCTTAGACTCGTTAACAGACATTGTGAAAAACGAATGGAAAGAGAACAATGCTAACGAAGATATTGCAGTCAATATTTACAGCTTCTTCATATCAGCAATCGAGCGGCATTCGCGTCTACTTCTGGCTGGTGTGTGCGCCGAGGATTCTCAGCATGGTGAGTTGTACACGCGGCTGGTCAACGAGATTCTACAATGCACAAATAAACCTGGAATCTACCCTGTCGAGGAATCGTGCAGTATCCTGGCGATGGCATTCTGGTATCTACTTCAAGACGAAGTATTTTCTATAGATAATACTGAGGAAAGGAATAAATGTCTGAAAATTCTTCAACCACTTTATGCACACTTGACGCGAGTATTGATTCGAAAATCACAGCAACCAAACGAAGGATCGCTGGAGAAATGGAATTCAGACGATCTGGAAACGTTTCGATGTTATCGTCAAGATATATCAGACACTCTAGTGAGTGAATTAATTTGAAATATATATGGCGTTTACTGAACTTTTTTTTCAGTTATACTGTTACGATGTGCTGAAAAATCACATATTCGAAATATTCTCGGAAGCTTTAAACGAAGCGATTATAGATGTCCAGTCTGATGTATCCGCTTGGACCAAACTTGAAGCCTGTATATTTGCCTTTCTATCTGTAGCTGAGCGAACATTTAGTAAAGAAACCGAGCAGATACCGAAAATGATGTTAGTACTTAATAGTATACCCTACGAAAAGTTGAATGAAAAACTACTGGGAACGGCTTTGGAAACAGTTGGCGCATATTGCTTGTGGTTCAAAGACAATCCTGAATACATACCGTCTGCGATACAATTGCTTGTTAGAGGACTGAACTCGTCTATGGCTGCGCAAGCTACTCTTGGTCTCAAGGAACTTTGTCGTGATTGTCAGATTCAGTTGAAACAATTTGCAGAACCTCTACTTGAAGCTTGTCAGAATGTTTTGCTGGGTGGTCAACTGAAGCATTCAGATAGTGTACGTTTAATGTTTAGCATAGGAAAGCTGATGAGCATGTTACCACCTGCAAATATAACTTCATATTTGGATGCAATGGTGTCGCCATGTTTCGAGGAGCTGCAATTGATCGCGCAAACTGGAGCAGTATGCACACTAAAACTTAATATGACTTTGTGCTCTGAGAAGATATTTTATTTTTTCAGACTACTGATGCCGCAAAAATCAGGACGCTCTATCGATTAAACATGATATCAACACTGTTTTCATCGCTGAATACCAACACCGACGATGGAACTGAAGGAGCGTCAGCAAACGATACGTTAAGCTGCGCCGGCGTACAACCAGTTTTAATTGTAATGCAAAACACAATGCCGATTTTCAAACAGATTACTGAGTTGTGGATACGAGAGACGCAAGTTGTAGAAGTGTGTTTTTCTAGTCAATTGTCATTCAAGTGTTTACTATTTTATTTCTATTTTACTTTTCAGGCTGCTTGCAATGCACTAAAACATGCAATAACGAATTTAATGACAGATTTCAAACCTATGTTACACGATCTTTGCGTTTTAGTGATATCCATCATACAAAATACTTGTTCGGCGCCGTTGCTAGAGTTATCAAAAACTGTGAGTTCTTACTGTAAATCATTGGTTAAAATGTGTTTTACTCCTCATTTAATTGCAGTGTATATTGATGTTCTATAAAGACTTGGAATGTAATAGTTTCATGCAACAATTTTTGGTGGAGATTATAGCAAACACATTTAGGTTGTTTGAGGTGAGACTTGTGTTATTTTATGTGAACTAAATATTTTCCCTATTTGTGCTAGTCTGATATAAACAGTCTTTGATTTCCATTCAATTAACCCTCAAATTTTCAGCAAACACCCGAAACCGGCTTCTCGAACATCTCCGATGTGGTTGAAATGTTCTACAATTTCAACTTTCACATGGCGAAAAAAATCCCCGAAGCCTTATCGATCGGCTCGATCGATTTGAATCGACTGATATCGTACGCCCTACGAGCAGTTACACTTCCCGAAACAGGACCACTCCGGTATGCAATCCAATTCATCACACACTTCATAATGCAATCCCGACAATACCCGAACATGATGCAAACCGTTTTGGATAAAGGTGAAGATATTGTCCGAACTGCTATTTTATGTATCGGATGTCATACACCTCGGCCCCACGTCGATAAATTTGCCGATATATTCCTGGCTATTAACAAGAAATATCCAGCTGAACTAGTGGTGTGGATTAAAATGCTAGGAACATACAACTTCCCCACACCCTCTATCCAAAACGAAGACAAAATGAAATTTATGTCACAGATTATAAGGTATGATATCTGAATAACCGAAACACGCTTGCTTAGCACAAATATTTTTTTTAATTCCAGAGAAAAAGTGAACAAACGTTTGATTCAAAACTACATCAGTGAATTTGCAACAAAATCTCGTGGATTAAGTGAAAAGCTCTAATATCGGTTGCCAAACTAAATAAATAAAACGAAACGAACAATAAATATAGAGCATATTTTTTCGTTTGTTTGATAGTAACAATTTTTTCTAGACGAGTGATTTATTTGGTTTTAGTCTAAACCCCGAAACATGTGATAAAAAGGCATTTTATTGTATTTTCAATTAATATATGATCGAACCAAGATTTTTTCAAAATAGTAATCCTCTGACCGTAGTAGATAGGCTTTTTGACATCTATTCGTAAACGAAATATTTTTTATGGAAATGTCTATATTGAAATATTGGCGATATAAGATATTGTCTGTGCTTTGAATGTACATAATTATTAAATTAAATTGCTTTTATCTCGACGAAACAGTTACGGAAAAGTTGCATTTTAAATGCTAGACGATTGGCGTAAGCATATAACCATGCTTATGAGAAGAGAACATAATATACTTTTATTGTAATTAATGCTTCAAGGAAGATGACAAAAAGAGTGAGATTAATATATACACTGAATATAAAATAAGATCATGCTTTAAATTCGTACAAAAATAAATAGATTATATCGAAAAAGAATCATGTGTTTATTCTCAAATCTTATGTTTGGCAACTTACCAACCCGACTCAATACTCATTTTTTTTTTTTGAATCGACACATTTGTTTGAAATTTACATCTCCTTTCTTTAAATTATGTATCATCCCTTTAACTCCTTTCCCGTTAGGTTAATATAAAAAAAAAAAAAATTTCAAAAGACCAACATGGTTACATTTACCAGATAAAAAAAATCGAGGTGGGAGCCTTTATGGAGCCTTGCGTGGGAGTATTCGCGGAATTGTGTGGGAAGTTCAAGTGAAATATCGAAACAATTTGATATATTTGGATGCAAATAGACCGTGCATATGATGGAGAGTGTGATAGGAAAGAGATTTTTAAAAATAGGCGCATAGAAGTGCGTCTACAGGAGCTCGTAACATATCTAAAAATCCACTCAACTGGGACAGTTATCAGTTATAGTATCTAAACAAACCGACACTGAAAGTCACTAGGTACTTTGGGCGACAAAGCAGATGCTTTGGACACACAAACAAATGGTGGGACCCATCATCTTACATGGATCAGCAGTGTGTTTGGAAGAAAACCTGTTAAAAGACTCAAGAAGCATCAAAGAATGGTGGTTACAGGAGCAATGAGGGCAATGTGCATCAGATACATGATGGAAATACTGAAATTTAGCGATCAAATAAAGACTAGGGCAAACTTTAAGAAAAGGTTCAAGGTTACAATACCATCAAGAGACAAATGGGGGAATGTCCCTCTCTCCTTGCAAAAAGAGGCGCAAATGCGTTATACGGACGGCTCGAAGATAGATCGTGTAGT
The DNA here is from genome assembly GCA_963978885.1 of Nemotelus pantherinus. Taxonomy (NCBI): domain Eukaryota; kingdom Metazoa; phylum Arthropoda; class Insecta; order Diptera; family Stratiomyidae; genus Nemotelus; species Nemotelus pantherinus. The sequence continues at coordinate 20,269,494 of OZ022264.1, read as the reverse complement.
AGGAGCACGGATCGTAGGGCCCAGGTGCAAAATCCATTTCCCCCCTCCCTGAGCAGCCACTATCAAGCAGAATTTAGATAAGGAACACTACAAGGGTCACAAAATAAAGATAAGGAACACTACAAGAGTCAGCATTAAAATCTTATCGAATAGTCAAACGGTTGGTTTTCAAGGTTTTCGATCGCGATCAAATAAACTCAGATATAATTTCAAATGAAATAGGTGCAATGAACAGCCTCGAGAAGATATGTATCGCTGGCCATGAGGGTACTGGAGAAGCGAAGCAGCTCATACCAAGGTCAAAGAAGTGGCTATAATGCCTTAAATTCGTCCCACTCTGTGTTGAGGCTTTGCGAAGGTTGATGGGGACAGAAAAAATTAATCGTGGACTAAGAAAAATATCGAAAGCTATTGGTTTAATCTGGAAAGTTTGAAACACTCAAAAGATTGCCTCAGCCTCGAACAAAAAAGGCAAAAGAAACAACGGCTCTCTGTAAAACTGGCATAAGGGCCACATTTGGAACTTTAACAGACCATTTTTCTTGAAAAATGAATTCTGCAGGATAGGCATGGGGTGAGACGACTACTGTTGATACTGCAGAGAAGCGACGAAAAGTGTAGAGAAACTTTTCGAATACTCTCCAGCATTAGCGAGACGAAGACTTTATCTGGGAGATTAGAAAAGTCGCGTTCGGGAACATATCTCATTTCATAAGGAGTTTGGATGTCCTTTAGGAAATAGCGCTAATGAGACACAATATCCATCTGGCCAACTGGACGACTAATAAATTATATACGTCCAATAACAACACCAAGAGTTTGTTTTACGTAGGGGATTCAATTAAAATGGCATCATGTACGCAGTTTTGGGGTCATTCTCGAAATGCAATTAATGCTGCTGCCAGTGCTTCTAAATTGTCTGGCTTTATCCTTATATTCTCCAACTCCCCAACTTTTTGCATCTTCCCCTTTCATTTGTTCGTAGTGTTCTGGAATATTGTTGTCAAAAGAAAATTAGAAACAATCGAACGTGTAGGTTTACCCGTCCATTGTTTTACAAATTCAATATTCCTTATTGTGATTATATTCATCGACTTTCGATATTACAGTTTCTTCTTTTGAATCACACAGAGTTTTCCTAAACGAGTGTCTCCTATTCAAACCGCATTCTCGAGTCGCTTTCTCGGATCTATGTAACTGGGTGTCTGTTCGGAAATCCAGTCGATTTAATAGATCCGCTTTTGTGTTTAACGTTTCGTTCGCGCGAACTGATATTTACTTTTATTCAATTTGCTACGTATAGTTAGACAACTCTAAAACTAGGTCAACTTCGGTTGATATTATTCGCATCCAAACATCTTTTAAAAAGTTAAGACCTCAAATATCATGTTAATTTTAGAACTTGCTAAATTTTTAATTGTTTAGTTTTTATTGTATAATAATTTTTCTTACGCAGTGTTCTCATACCGTAGTTATTTTTCTTTGATTATTTTCTTTTATTGTTATTTTCTACTCTGTAATTGAACATTTAAGACATTAGCTTGTCGTGACTTTCACTTGACCAAAGAGGGCACGACAACGACAACTCTAATGCCAGCTGAACGTGTTTGTCTCTTGCCACCTAATCGAACTTTAATCAATTTTCTTGACTTAATTAATTCTCGTGATGAAAAAACAGCTCGTTCTGTACGCACTAACTTGAAAAATGAAAATGCTAATCTCACGAGATAAATAACAATCATAAACATCTTGTAGAGAGCCGCCGCATTTTCTGACAACTAGTGTCTTATGAAGATCAATTTCTCACATATTTTCGTATGTCTCGTGAATGCTCTGTGCCTCATATACAAACTAGGAAAATATACGAAAACTTTTAGCCTCTTAGAATCAGAATGGTGACGATATGAACGTTATTTTGTCAACATTTTCATCTCCGCCAATTCAAACAATCTGTCATAACGTCTTCGCATCTTAAACTACGTCTTCGCTCATGACTTATTAAGAAAAACCACATTTCTAGTACGAATTACAAAACATATAATTTCTGTGAGAATTAACCATAAATAATAATACATCTTTCATTTATTTGGAACATATTACTTGAATCCTATTCAAAAGAACACAAATAATAGTATTTGCATTACATCTTTACATTTATCATTATGATGATAAAAAAGAACTATTCAAAAGAGATAACGTGAGTGTGATTGGAATCGTGTTTGAATTGTTTTCGTACACAAATATTATTTCATTTTATATATTCATTTCACATATAAATTGCTAACAATTAAAACTGTTCACTATCAACTAAAAGAACAATGACGTGCTGAGTCAATTTGATTTATGTGAATTTCAATAATTTGAATATCTATGTTATTTATGTTTGTGTTTTTTTTTTTTTTTTTGGTAATCCTATTTGATCGGACACCAATTAGTCTTCACTATAATTCATCCAGCACATTTATGTGTCTTTGCATCGAATTACTCGAATGAAATCATTTGCAAATATAGAGAATTGTTGTAAAAAATAAAATAAGTTGGTAATAAGATAAAAATCATTATTTTATAATATTTAGATGCATGTTTTTTGTTTGTTTTGCCTATGTTATTGAAATGTTTTTAGAATGCTTTGTATTTTCATTGTTGCTATTTTAAACGTTTATTTAATTTATAAAAACTGTTATTGTATTCGTTTAACATCACTGTAATTGTTTTTTTTTGTTTCCTTTAAAAATACGTTTACGTAGAGTAGGAAATTGTAATTTGTAAGCATTTGTTTAATCTATTTTAATTATTTATACAATATATAGTCTTGCTCAATTATTTAATCATATTTATTTAAGTGTGTGTTTATTTCAGTGCTGCTGTAATAAACGTTAAGCGATTGATTTTCTACAATAGTTCTGTCTCATATTTTATTTTTGCTTTACAATAGTTATTTATAAAATATATATTATAACTTAGCCTTTTTTATACATCTCTCAATTTATTTTCCATTTATACAAACATTCAGATTCTTTGTGTGTTTTATGTGGCATTTTGTTGCAATTCGATTTGTCACATCATTTGCTGTGTGTGTATGTATGTGGCGCTTATGGTATCATTTATATACATACATAAATGGCACCTATGCTATTTTGCCCTTTATTGTTTTCTCGCATGCTGTGAACGTTTTTGATTTGATTTCAATAACCATCATTTTGGATTCAATTTCAAGATGTGTACATATATTATTTTACTGTCCTGCTTACAGTTCTAACTATGTATTACACTTGCATAAAACAATATTTTCTGTTTTTTTTTTTTTGGATCTGGATCTCATTTCGCACGGATAAATTGGATTTTCAAAGACACAAAAGTTTTTGTGTTTTTTTTTTGTATTTGTTTCATGAGTTTATTTACGTAAATGTATAAATAATAAATCATTACATAATTTATTAATAATAGCAGTATGTTTAATTCTAGCATTTATTAACGTCCGGTGGCGTTTGTAGATACTCGTCGGCACGTTTGTGTTCAATTAAGGCTTTCACGGTGCCTGTATCTGCAGGTAGGTCCGATTTACGTCGGATCAATGGTTTGTCCTTATTTCGGCCATTTCGAATCTGTAGAATGGAAACAATATTGCTTTTCATTCAATAAATAATTATTGAAAACTAGATGATAGTTTGAAACAAGAAGATTACATCGATACATATATGAATTCCAAATGATTGTTATTGGACTCTATGTTTGAACGGAGGGCTGAGGTAATGCTACGGTTATTAACATGCACACCATACATTCTATTCAAAACATGAAGAATTAATGAAATCATCCCAGATTATCGAAAATCTTTGAAAACAACAGAATAATATTCTGGAAAATAGCGAAATGCAAATTAGAGTAATAAATTAGAGTAAAACATTCCTTAGCGAATGGTCGAGTATTTTGCAGACTGCTGTAGGGAATGTAAAAATATAGGAATGTGCTGTAAAAAGTTCATTTGAGTGATTTGAAAATGATTCGTTTTAAAACTAATCATAGAGATAAACGATTATTGCCGTCGAACTTAGTGTGAACATAATCTTGAACATGCAATAAAAATACATTCGCATTTGTTATCCCGTTTTCAGCAAAATGAAAATGTCTTTTTGTGTATGTACACAATTTACGTTTGATCTTAATATATTATTTGCCCATATTGAGAAAACAAAATGGAGATTCCTTAACTTGTTCTTGCATCGAAGGCCGATGATCTCCTTTCATATGTGGTATTCATTTGGTATCTACCTAAGTTCTGAGGTGCACCGAGAATCTTGAAAAGAAAATATATTTAACCATTTTTTTTTTAATTGCTAGTTGTTTGGTTCGATTCGCATGCAAATTTTCTATGAAATCGGATGAAATCAAATTTGAATGACTGTAATTCTCCGTTAAATGTGATAGGGATTACGTCTTACGTATTCAAATTCGATGTTTTCTTCACTTATCAGTACTTAGTTTAGGTTACCAGATATTGTTTGTCGATATACAAAAGGAACGAAGAATGAAATACATGGCAGAGTTGAAAATATAAATAATTATGTTTGGCAATAGTACAATTTTAAACTATCATTGCAAACTTCGGGTTTTGCAAGGAATACGCTAAGAGAAAAATCATAGTAGTTCCATTTATAGCTATCCTTCTATTCGAGCTAATTGACAAAAAATGTGTTCATCGCTAAAGAGCTTTGAACAGCACAATGGCATGCATAAGATTACGTTTACTTTTGGACAAACTATGGGTTCTATCTAACATACGACAACTGGATAAAAAGAGCTAGCCCAGTATTAAAATAGTTCAACTGCAACCCTTATCGGGTCTGGAAATTGAAGTCGATAGACACTTCATTCACAATCAATATATACAAGTGTAAAGTGATAAGCAGGATTCACACTTTTTGAACAAAATTCGAAATAGAAGTTGTCTAAAAATTGGTGTAGATTATAAAAAATGAAGTAGACTACAAATTGGAGTCATTGTATTTCAAGTAAAAAAATGGTTAAAAAATATCATTTTTAGTATAACGGTAAAACTTATTGAATAAAACAGCGCCAATGAATTCAATTTCTCAAGCGATTCTAATTTTGAGCTTTAACATAAGAAAAATATATAAACGTACGGCGCTTAAAAATGTTACCATTTACTTATTTATATTTTGAAGAATTGTTTTGCATTATTGATCTCTCAGACCAAGTTAACTTCAGAAAAAAAAACATGAAAATTGTTTACATCCATGAATAAAGGTGGTGGTTTTCACCAAAAATTGAAAAATTTCGTCTGATTCGATTGAACCAAAAACGGAGCAGAATTTAAAGAAACTGTAATAGTGAAGTAGTTATCATTTTCAATTGAAAAATGAAGTAAATCTACTTCAAATGAGGTAAAGTGTGAGCCCTGGTGATAAGTTTCACGACTCACTTTACTCCTGATTTGAGTCAGATACCTACATTGAACTAAGAAAACTCAAAGCATTATATGTAACCATGGCCGAATTTGAACCATCAACAATACACGCTAGCAGTCGGTGGTCTATCCGCTAGGTTAATCTAGACAGTTGATAGTCGTTTCTGAAGTTAGAAGGCGATACTCAGATATTATCTAATCTGTAGAATACCTTAACCCTTTAGGGAGCTGCGTTGCATTAGTGAAATATACGGAGCAAGTTCATATACAATTGTTCCAAAAATTCTTTTATTCATGGGCCGTAATTTTTTATTTTAATAAAAATGATGTTGTATGACGTCAAAAGAGTCAGTCAAGCAACAGAGTAAATTGAATGAGTCAGCAAAATGTTACCGTGTGATCATCCAGAATACGACTGGTTATAATTAAATTAGACTGCTAATAGAAATGCCGAGCAAAAATTTCAAAAAATTTTCATTGGAAACCCACTTACATATCGATCAACAAATGTGTTCAACGAAAACATGAAAATGTTTAAATTTACCTCTCTAACGAGCCACACAAATAAAAATTTAAACTGTTGGTTTACAATGAACAGGACAAAAAGCTAGCTTATGGAAAGCACAGCGTAAGAAGTTAGTTCCTAACCAGCGTGTCAACTCCGTGTATGTATACGGACCGAAAGTCCAGTGAACCGGCCTGAGATTGTATTGTTGATCAGCCTGGAAAGTTGGAAGAAATCGCATGGAACAAAACGAGATGCAAGATAAGATTCCACAGCTACAAACTCAGGCTAAATTTGTCGTTGCTGACATACCGCTCGTTCTCGCAAAAAATACCAACACACTCTCAGGATGCTTTGACATATAATGCATTGCGTAAATGGAGGCGCAGTTTCAAGATCGAAGTGGTTTTTTTCTGGAAAATAGAAGGAGTTGACTCACTTATCTTTTTCTACACTTTGACTCAGGCTAGATTTTTCATTGCTCACTGCTCGCAAAAATACCAACAAACACTCAGTTTACTTTGAAAGACAATTGCATTGCGTAAATGGAAGCGCAATTTCAAGGTGTTTTTTTTCAAAATGGAAGGAGTTCACCCACTTATCTTTCTCTACACTTTGGTACGGCTTACTAGAAACGTGTCTTCGAAAATGAATTACCGTTTATTTTTCCACACCCACCATACGTCACTTTCATTGATTGAATATTTGGTTAAGCGGAGAATTCTGTGTTTGAAAATCTAAATTCTTGGAAGGTGAGAAAGTCCGTTTCTGAAATATCAACGATACTAGAAGTGAATATGAATATTGTATAAGAACGACTGGAAGAAGTAGACCGGCAACTCTTTCGCCTACAACAAAAATTAAAATAAGAAAAATGACAAAAACAAAGTAAAGACAAAGAAAAAAGTGAAACAAAGATACATTAACCCAAAAAATAGCCACCAATCGCATAAGAAAACTTCTCGATCAATGATAACTCAACAAAGTGGGGAAGATACGATTAAATGAAACCAGTGAAGCCACTTCGACGTTAGAGATAGACTTAACTTTCGTACAGGGTTTCAAAGCGATTGATTTTGCGATAATGCTCTGGGAAGACGAAGGAAGCAAATGTGATTTTTATGTGCGAAACCACAATTGTTTTGCAACCAACGCCGAATATATACAATATGACGGGGTTGGTTATTCTATTGAACCACCCACTACTGAAACTCGAAATTTGACCTAAAAAAGCGATTGCAGGGGTTATCAGTTCACGTCAAATTTCGGAGCATCATGCTGCTGAGGAAAAGACAACCGTTGATGGACCATATTGGATCCATCATGAATGGACGAAAAATCAGAGAAGTATCTAGATGTCCTAAATTGTCCAAGCCGAAAACTTCTAAGCTGTTTTTGGAAGAGGTATTTTTAGGTAATCACAGGCCCGTGGTGATCAAAAGTCCGTTTTAAGTAAGTTTCCGAATTGTGGAAATGTTATATTCCATTCATTTGTGCGACCATGGCCTACGATCGATTTTGAATGCTGCTTCCCTAACTACGCTTTGATAACGATGTCACTCATCCTTCACGGTCTTCAAACGACAAAGCTGCTGCTATTCGTGATATTTGGACAATGCACTTACAAGAAATGTGGGTGAGCCAACAGTTTTCGATCTAGTGGTACTATGAAACGATTTGGGAACGAACGTTACATCTGCTAATTTTTTGACAAGTTTACAGCTCTCTAGCGGATTCTCAGTTCTTAGAACTTAACGCTGGTAGGAATTGTAAGAAGTTATCATCAAGTATGCAGCCAAATAAGGATCGAGCGTTGCAACCAACTATTAATTTCATCAAAGAAGTAACGCCATTATTAAGTAGTCTAGTCTACATAGGATGCTAGTTGAATATGAAACTTACTATAATCATAATTACTTACTATAACCACACGAAAGGAGGTGCTGGTAATATGGATAAGCTTTAAGGAAAAGTTATTGTCGAATGAAGAACAAATCGGTGGCCTTTAACGCTTTTTTTCAACGTTATTGAGATTGCTGCGTCGCATTAACATTGCTACATGCATTATATATAAGCTCTAAAAACAAACTTTGAAAGTTTTGATTGGATTTAGCATTTCAACTCTGCAAACCAAGCATCGAGATTCAGGCTGAAAATCTTAATATTCGTGGGAAACAGCCTATAACGTCAGTGATTCAAGATATCCTTGGATTTGTTGCTCAGTCCTTACCTGAAGCAGATCCTCTGAATGCTCGGAAACACGCCTCAAGCGGATGAGTCACAATTTTCGGTAACTATTTTACATTGCGTGTCTTGAATCGCAAACAGCGGAAAACAAGGAAAACCTGCGTTCCTTGCAAAAGCCGGTATGTTATGAGCATATGAAAAAATTGACGCGAAAACCAATTAGGAATTATGTTCCTAAGATTTTAGGAGTTCTCACAAGGTTTACAATGAATACAGCCGTAGAAATTTAAAAAAAACATTTTTAAGATGCGAAAGGTACCTCTTTACGCACATAAGGGTTGAAAACTCCAACAAATTTCATTCTTCAGATGAACCTTTGAATTTCTTTGGTATTTAGTTGGCAGAGTAGACCATGCATTCACTATGGAGCAACGAATTAAGCAATTAATTCCTTAGAACGCTGGAACGATGATTTTGTCATTCTAGAAAATATTAGCTATACTATCTTTATACACTGAGAACGTGTTTGGTTCTTTTTCTTTTTCATGTTCTACCAAAAATCTCAACGAAAATAGCCATAAATCGTTTTTATATTGCTTTTATCAGTTTTTCGGTAGTGTTTGAAAGTAGAAAATAAATTTACATTTTTTTAAAAAAACATACTATTCAATTTCATACGAAACGGGAAAGCGAAACATTTAAAAAATAATTATAATTCCAATTTAGAAAGTTATGAATCCGCGCAGCGCTTGAGACCATTGAGAGTTTTAAGGACATTTCGATTCTTGTCATCGAGTTTCTTGATATTCAAAGACTGATAGTGAGTTAATCTTGAGGATTGATTTCAAGCACAGATATTTTGGTCATTTTCTCACTGAAAATAAGGAAAAATTTATAGTTTCATTATGAAAATTACATCGTGTTTATGTTTTTAATGAAATAAGTCACTTATTGTAATGTTCTTTTATCCCATATTGTTTGTCGAATAATTTTGTAATTTGATATTTAACACAAAAGCTTTTGCAAAAATACAATAGTAATTGTTTGAACACAATTTTATCCAATTTCATCGAACGGGCATTGCTTATGGTATGTGAAGAGAATGATCATGACAAACTATCGTAACTCAGAGTAAATAACATAAGGCAAGCAAAGCTCAAGAGACCATTGTAATCAATCTTCAATTGATAATTTATGAAAGCCAATGAAAAAACTGCCATGATTTCAGTCAGATGATATGTTGGATATTGTTCAATAGCGTTAATTAAAAACACAATTGTTAAAAGAAAACCAAAACCAAACACTTCAAAGCACCCGCAATCCTATTGTAGAAATTACCAAAAAAGTAAACATATATTAGTTACGTTCAATTGATTGAACAAATACAGATCGAATTGCGAACAAAACCATCTCATTTTAGCTTCAAAGAACATACGTTGAGCGATAAATTTCAAACCCTTTTCCGTTCTGCATATGGCAATTTGTTGATTGATTGAAATGCACCGAATTATGCATGTGCACTCCCCCATTTGATGAATATGAAATACATATAAACTTCATTTGATCGAAATTAAAATATATTTCAGGCTGCCTTAAAAATCTACGAAAACAAATGTGGAAAATACATTTGAAATAATATTTGGATAACTTGTTGCTAAGTTATTGTAGTTTGTTGCCAACAATTTGAGATTGTATTGTCAGAGTTGATCTAATACTAAAATCTTATTATGATGGATCGAGCTACGAAAGTTTCATATTTCTCCTTGCAAAATATCTGGCACAGTGTGAATAATTTGCGTTGCTACTCAGACTTGACTTGTTCTATTAGATATTATCATACCTCTCTAGATTCCTGCTCTAGTTTGTCGTACGTCAGTTCTCCATTGTCCGGAATCTGATCGAATTCATTTTGACTACTTGAAATACTTAAATTGTCCATTTGTCCAATAAGCCGTGGCCATTCAGGATTATTTCGGGCAAGCGATTCGACCTGTTGCCAAAGCTCCTCGCGATGTGAGCTCTTTTCGCGTTCCCTGCAAAAAACCAATGAGCAGATCGTTGAGTTATGAAATGTACAAATGATTCAATTTAGTTTTGAGTAAATAGCGAACAATTGAACCGTCACAAAAATTGAACACGAAACTCACAACTGTTTCTCCTGTCTGTAATTCTTATTGCATTCATCAAATAATCTTTGATTCATTTCCATAAACAGTTTCAGCGCATTATAGATTAGGCCATGGATCGTTTTATTCCAGTGTGTTTTCGAGTTTCGATACAGTGATGGAAACATGATCGGTAGTATTACTTGAGAATTGTCAGCTATTAATGACATGATGTATTCATTATTCCAGTAGTACAGAGCGCGCTCGGCCACTTGAAAGTGTGGACTCGAGACACACTTGGCGATTTGTCGGAAAAGTGGAACCATGACTTTTTGAAATTCGGCAGGTTCAATGACGTCGAGTAGTTCTTCCAGTTCGTTCAAGAACATCACTTCTTTCGGACTATGTGTTTTCGGCCAGAATTTCAACAGACTTCTGCGAAGGAAATTGTAAAAAAAAGTGTTATATCTACATATAAATGAAATAGTGACGCTAAACCGTAATTACCTTATAACGGGCTCGGCTAAACTTTGATCTTTTTCTAAAAATTGTACAACGCAGTATGTTAATTGCGGGTGATATACTGATAAACTTTTAACTTTATGCAACGGTAATAGAACTTTTAGTAAAAATTGTTTATGCTCCTCTTTGAGCGGAAGTGCAAAGCCATTTATTATGCTTCCTAAAATTTCTAATAGCTCAGCAATACCATTGTGGTGTTCCGTTTCATAAATAAACCTGAAAACAAAAATTATCATATGAAAACAACTTATGCCGGCTAATAACCATATGTATAGAGATATGACTAACCTATAGAAAACATTATTGATTTGTTTTCGAATGAATGCACGTAATCCTAAGAATTTCCCGTAAATCCGATGCAATACGGTTTTCAAGAAATCTCGTTCGCGAGGATCTTCCGAATCAAAAAGTTCAAGTAGTTGTAATACGAATTGATGATCTATATAGTGTTTGGCGACGTTCTGTTGAAAATCTGGCGATTCTAGAAAGCGAAGAAAGAGTTCATAGACAAATTGTAAATGAGGCCAGGACGCTTCAAGCGTTGGCTCATCTTCTTCCGGATCGAATTCAGCTCCGTTTGGATTGGATGACGGTGGCAATGTTCGAAACAGATTGACAGCAAACTGAAAAGGGAAAAGTAAGAAGCGGATTGAAATCTTGCTTATTTGAAAAAAAAACCACGAAAGCATAGTCGAAATATTTATTATATATTAAATATATTAAATATTTTTTTAAATATTATGCAACAGATATTAAATTAAACGATGTCTCTATGTGTGAAGTCTCTCTGTTGAATCTGTATTGTTCTTATCTTATGCATTTTTTTTAACACTACTAACAATTCGACTTTATGTAGTTATTTCTACGGCCATTTAAAGCTGTGTCGATAGCCTGGTTTGAAATCAAAATAGCTTAAATTGCTTTTAAAATTATTTGGTTTGCATTTTTTTCTATATTATTAATTTTATTCAAGCAAAGACAAATGCTATTGTCTCTTTTCCATAAAAACACGAATTTATGGTATATTACGTAGATAGGAAATGTCAATATTTAATCATCATTTTTCCGATAATTACTTTATCTGGCGTATGCACTTGTATATATGCTAGTGTATATAAGCTATATTGCTCTCGATCGTATGACTATAATTATTCTTTCTATAAAGCTGATAATGAATAGGAAAATCAAAATGCTTACGAATGTGATATTTGCAGAGCATAATCCATTTAATCTATAGCAAATCATAATTATTGATAATTAATCAAACACTTTGTGGATTGGAACTAACAACGTGAAGTTATGGATAGTGCTGTTAGTTAAATAAACATAAGTGTTGCTTATGATTGATTAAATATTAATCGGACTATGGTAAAATAAGATTTTGGAAAGGTACTCTTAGAGTCTAATAAATTATGAATACTGATTATACATTGGATTCTATGCACGAATCGACGAGTTTTCAAATAAATACAATCTTACGATCATGAACTGGACATTTGATTTCAGGGATTGATGTCATTATTCCTTGAACAGGAATATATTTCTGTTAACGGTAGTGCAAGTTGGTATAAAAATAATGAAACATTAGAACACGATAAGAAAAAAATAGTTTTTGGTTTTAGTTTTGAACTAAAAGTCATTGCCTGTAACACTCAATAGTGAAACTTTGTCAAGTAATGCGAAGACTATTTATTACTTTTGAATTGTTTATATTTGTATACTTTATCACTCCTCAATTTAAATGTCTATTAAAATAAAATACTTAATTTAGATTACTGACTTGATATAAGCCAAACAAACTTTCTGAATGAATGTGAAATCAAAGTTTTTTTGTTAGAACTGCGTTTCTTTCGTTAGTCCAAGTTTTTGGTACAGAGCCGTGTGCTGAGCCCTCAGAAGTGCTTTTGTCAGCATGTCGGCTATCTGCTCCTTGATGTTGATATGCTCGAAGTGAATCCTTTTCTTCTCCGACAGGTCTCGGAAGAAGAGGTACTTCACGTCAATGTACTTCCGTTTTCACTGAGATGAACTTCGCTTCATCGGTTCCAGCGAGTATGATATCGTCCACATACAACAGTAGAAACATCTTGGACGTTCCAGTGTGGGATGTGTAGAGACTTCGATCAGTAGCTGATTCAAGAAAGCCAATACCGCGTGCAAATTTATCAAATGTTCAATTTCACGCTCGGGGCGCTTTTTAAAGTCCACAAAGCACCTTTTTCACTTTCACCTTTTATTAGCTTTTCTTTCAAATCCAGACGATATTTTCATATAAATTTCCTCATGAAGTTCACTATTTAAGAAGGAACATTTAGCTGTCGGATGTGCAGATTCTCTTGATTTACGATGGACAAAAGTACTTTTAGAGTTGCAAGCCGAGCTATGGGAGCATATGTTTCCTCTTAGTCGAATCCTCGCTTCTGGGTCCCTTAGCAACATGTCACGCTCGATATCTCCATCGACTTCTCTCTTGGGCATGAAGACCAATTTCAGGTAGTTTGATGAGTTCCCAAGTGTCATTTTCAATAAGATATGTTATCTCCTGCTTTTTAGTCCAGCTTATCATTAGGAGTATGAGTTTCTTCGTAGCTTTTACGGAGGACGTCAACGAATTATTGTGCATTTAGGGCCATCAAAATGTATTCGTCCAGGTATCGCGGCTTTACTCGCTGTCTGGAACCTCTGCATAGTGTTTCCGAGAGCACTGACTCAATTTGTTCAGCATTTCTCGTTAGTGAGTATAATTCCTCCTTTTGCGCTAGATATGATTGCAATTGACTTGTTCCTACAATTAAAAGCTTATAGCGTTTTCCATCTATAGATGTTGGCGTTATTCGCCAAAAAGGTCACTGTTCATGAATGCCAGTGGTTTTCAGTTTTAGCGAAAATTAGTTCCTTGCTCGCTAAATTAGCGTTTGATTTCCTGTTATTAAATTGAGGGCATTGATTTCGAAAGTGCCCAATCTGGCCGCAGTTGTGGCGTTGTTGTGTAGCGAAATAAGCTTGTTATGCCTATAATACTTTTCCGGATGTTTTCGTGAAGATCTCATAAACTGCATTCAGTAACGATCATCAGTGATGGTCTGGGGCGGTTTTAGCAGTTCATAATAAATAACACCAGAAACACAGCATGACCTTTGCACCGCGTTTATTGCGTTTTGACATCGATGGGCCTGGTTCTCTTTGCTTTGTCCATGCTTTGCGCTGTTTAGGATCAATTTTTCCAATTAGTTTAATGTGTGTTTCAACAATGTCGTGTTAAAAAAAAACCTTCCTATTTTGTCGTCCAATCAGCATTCACACGTGGTCAAAAGTCTTTACATGACTCTTTTTACTAATGTTCGAAGAACATTAGTATTAAAATCGATTCGGCCAAAAATTCATATTTCCATATATATATATATATATATATATATATATATATATATATATATATCATCAAAAAATTTCAGTGAGATAATCTCGGGAACGCGCCATCCGATTGAGCTGAAACTTTCAGGATACATTGGTGTATATGCAGAATAGGTCCAGGTCTCTTTAAATGTCAGTTATTGTTAACCTTTTGGCGGCGGCGGCCATTTAAGTGATATTTTTAATATACCTATTATTTCGTGCACAAATAATTTTCGCAAAAATAAAGTTGACGAAATAAATTTCGAACGTGTTCTACATATGAATCGGATAATGCTTTGGAATTTTTTGACCCTATGTGTGCGCTGGGTGCCTAAAAAGAGGACGGGAAAATTTGGAAATTTTTAAATTGCGATAACTTTTGACAAAGCTATTCACTCATTACCAAATTTTCAGGACATATTGATATTATTTAGTTGTAGATTTGTGTAGCTTTTAATGAGCGTGCTGGCAACCCTGTAGCTAGGGCAAGCACTGAAAGTGAAAACCTCCAAATCATCGTCTCTCTTGAAAAAATGCCGTTTCTTCAAAAAAAAGCCACTCATATGTAAATCTTGTGCTTTGTTTACATAACCAAAAAAAAAAAAAAGATATGGTATAACGGGCACGCCTGGTAACCCTTGGTCAATTTACCTATATTTTTAGCATCAAAAACTTCTGTTCACGGAAACTCACGATCCGATGGGCAGAATTATTTGAAATTCACAGAATATATTGGTCTTAAATAGGACCAGGTCTGATAGAAGTGATTTTGAAATGCAAGCGATTCTATGCCAGTGGTGCCATCTTGAAAAACCACTAAAAAAGATAACTGTTTTTAGCCCTATAAATTCTGATTGAATCGTTCGATTTTGACGAAACTCACAAAATTGCTGGACCTTAATTTAAGCCACGATTGGTAGAAATTTGGTCAAAAAATTCGGATGGAGCTGCCAGCTATGATAATTTTGGTGTCTTCATTTTGAAAAAAAAATTTTGGAGGTGAAAACATTCAAACCATCGAATATTCAAAAAAATGTCCGTTTCTTGCAATAAAACCAATCTGTAAATAAATCTTATGTTATATCTACACGTTCAAAATAAAACTTTGGAAATTTCATGTCGGACAAGAATGGTAACCCTCTCCCAGTTAACCTATATTTTTAGCATCAAAAACTTCTGTTCACGGAAACTCACGAACCAATAATCAGATACAGCTAAAATTTACAGAATGCATTGGACTTAATAAAAACCAGATTTGATAAAAGCGATTTTGAATTGTGGGCAAGTCTGTGCCAGTGGTGCCATCTTGAAAAATTAGAAAGAAAAAAAACTGCTTTTTGCCCTGTGAAATGTGAATAAGTTACCAGATTTTCATGAAATTGACACAATAGCTAAACCTAACTCTAATCTCTGTTTGGTGGAAATTTGGTTGAAAAATTTGATTGGTGCTGCCAGCTATGGTAATTTTTGTGTCTTTGGTTTTAAAAATTCGCTCAGGAAAATAAAACTTTTTGCACTATAACTTCCAGTGCAGTCATGAAATCAATACGAATTTCATACAATTAATGAAACCTGTTATAAACATTATTCAGGCCAAATTTGGTTGAAAAGCCACGATAGGGTTGCCAGCTATTGTTGGTTTTGTGTTTAATTGCAATATTTTTATTAAGCGGTTTTATCGTAGAATTTTCAAATGGTAATGATATTGTAGTGACAATAAACAGCAAATATTAAGCTTTCGATCATTTGAAAAAACTCGCTGCAGGTAACCCTAAATTTCTTTCTACTCCTATAACTTCGAATGTAATTAAACAACGTGAAGCAGATTTGATATATTCTTGGCTTTGATACTGGCGAAAGGCCGCCAGCACGAGTCGGTTGTGATACTTTTGTATCAATAAATGCTTACAGTTAGTATACATACCGGAAACATATACAATGAAAATAAATAACCGATGTTACAATTCGCAAAGTTCTGCAAATTTTTCGGATCGCAGCCCCAAACACCAACTTCAGTTACAGTGCTGCAGGCACTGAGCATTTTCTTCATTGATGTTATATGAGATGCTGCTTTCAAAATTATGTGAAATGAGCAACTGATAACGAATATAATTAACCCGTGTTTTGCTCTCATAAACGTTGAAATTCATGCCAGTGGTAATATCTGAAACCTTCCACCATATGAATTATAATGCATTCTTGAGACGAAAGTAAAACGTGGCATTTGAAACAGTTTGGCCGTAATAAGCAGCACATGTGGTGGAATATTCACTCAAAACCTGCACGATTCTTCTACTGTTCTTCGAACATTAGTGTTTCTAGCGGTTCAGGTGCGCTAGAGTTTTTTTTAAATAGATGTGTGATTATGAATATACCTAATTTTCAGCTTTTTGGACCGTTCCTAATGCATGCAAACGTTTACCGACTGTCGAATTGTCCACAATCAAGACAGTCGACAAATTCTCGAGCCGTTGAATTGGATCTTCGTGATTCTACCAGTTCTACATCTTCGATTTTTTTCGATGTACCTTCGCGTTTCTTGTCAATCAGTTTAAAATCACCTCCTCTGAATAGGCGAAATCAGTTTTTGTATGTTTGAATCGTTAGAACATCAATAGTCAAAAAATGCAATCTTTGCACTTAGACGCTGATTCTGAAAATAACTCATATATATAACACTTTCTACAATCATATTTTCTAATAAGATAAAGTAGAACTGAAAAGAACAAGTAAAAGATAAAATTTTCTAAAGAAAATGTAGTGATAATTACACTGAATCATTTAACAGTGATAAATTTGTTTTACATTTATTTTAGAAATGAAAGTATTGACTCAGTAATCAATGAGAGCTAGAGATAAAATAATTGCTTCTATCTTTTTAAATGAACGCTTTGAAAAATTAATCACCAAACTAACAAGCTCTATATAATCGCAGACGCAACATAAAATTCATTTTTTCAATTGTTAACATACATTCTTATAAATAAGTTGTGGGAATGAGTCTCTCAAGTCTCCCGTATTAATAGTGTTTTAATGTTTTTACATTTCGGAATTTGGTAGCATTCTAATTCATTACGTACGACACTGCGTTTGATCGCGAGCTGTCGTTTAGTTTGTTCACAAGAGTCAAAAACAAAACTTGGTTCTATAGTGCCTGGCGATTTTTTGTGTATCGAAGGAAATTCTTTGCTCTGAAGCGTTGAAAATATTGGACAAACCCTTTGGCGAGTGTTTTACCTCTAAAACAAAAGCATGTTCAAAGAGGGTCGTGGGAGCCCCTTGACGGTTGGCTTCGTTCTGGACGGCCTTCAACCCCAAATAATGAGGCAAACGTCGATAAAGTCAAGAAAATAGTGCTGGATAATCATCGTTTCAGTTTTAGAGAGCTAGCTCGTGAAGTCAGCACCTTTCGTGAATCGACTCGGATTATTGTGGTTGATGTTTTAGGCATGAGATGCGCCGCAGAAAGACTCGTTCCACAAGATCTCAATCTTCTTTAAATAGAGCATTGTAATCAAGTGTGGGAAGACATGCTGAAATGAGTAAATTTGGACCTCACATTCATCGAACGAATGAATATGATACGCAAATCAGGCAACAACCATCGGAATGGCGCTTGTCAAATGAGTCAAAACCCAAAAAACCGATGCATGATCAACCCAAATTAAGACTCTTCTCACTGTTTTTTTTTTATACTTGAAGATTTGTTTACTCGGAATTCCTTCCGGAGGATCAAACAGTGAATATATTACTTGAGTGTTATGAGGCGGTCGAGACAGAATATTCTTAAAAAGGATCAGAGCTTTGAAGAACAATTCATGAATTTTGCACCATGAGAATGTATTTTATCACAAAACCCTCATTGTGCCTGAATTTTTGAATAAAAGTACTACGAATATTATCGAACAACCACCATATTCACCAGATTTGGCTCCTAAGGCTTAATATGCCGCTTCGATGAATAGATTTTAACTCCATTAATGATATAAAGATGAAATCGGTGAAGGAATTCAAAGTGATCCCGGAATATAACTTTAAAAAATGTATGGATGATTGGAAGAAGTGTATCACTTCCAAAGGAACCTATTTTGAAGGAAACTCAATAAATTTGAATGACTAATTGATATTTTGTGTTTTATTAGATCATTCCCATATCTCTTTCGTCAGAATATACATTAAAAAGATCCTGACTTTATATACATACTGATCATTATTTTAACTTTGATTAAACAAGTTTTTTCAAGTTTCAATAGTCGCCCCTACTTTATCTTATTAAGAAAATAGGTAGTAGTTTTCATAAACCGAAATGCACACATACTTGAATGCTACGCTTTTAGTCAGATAAGTTCACTTATCTGCAGCTACAGTACGTGCGATGATACTATCATACAGTACAGAAACAGGAAAAGCATATAAAAGTGTTGCAAGTACTTTTTTTTTACTTTAACATTTGTGCATTTCCACATTAAGTTGCAACTGTGGCAAATATGTGTAGCAAAACTAATCCATAATCATTTTTGCTGAAAGGAATCTTATTCATAGGATGGAAGATATTTATTTTGAAATGATAATATATTTTCGAATTATAGTCTAAAATTTAGATTGCGAATTTTTGGTTCTAGATATTACAATTTTTCTCGTTGCAATTCCAAGGTGTCGACTATTGGCTGCCTAAGGAAGGAATACAAATCACTTTACGAAAAAATTATTACTAAACTCTACGTGAAATTTGCAGGTAATTATATTTTACCATTGATCGTAGTCATCTAATTATTTAAATTGATGCTAAAAGTACATATACATTTTTTATAACTTCAACGGTATGTGCCTGAATACAGCCAATTACCAATTTTCACTATATTTATGTTCTTTCTTTCATTTTGTTTGTTTGTAAATATCTAACGTATCTTAGATAGCCCGAAAACTATAAATAATATATCTTGCGCATCTTATGTACTTGTTCTCCACGTAAGTAGACAAGGTAGATTTATTATGTATGTATAGTCAGTGATTTTGACTATTTAGCATCACACTACATACATTACTGCTTTCACGAAATCACTAAAGCAAACTCACCATATTAATAGCCTCTGGATAAATAGCTTCTGTTATAACACCATTTTGATTTGTTAAATATTCAACCATTTCATGTAGAGCAGCACGTTTCACTTCTTTCCATTTTAGGTCGCTTAATGGCTCGGAAAAATCGAATAGTGTACAACATTGTCTTAGTTTTTGTATGAATAGTTCTTCGCGTTCGTTTGCTGATGTTTCTGTAAAAAGAAGTATGAGAAAAGTTCATTAAATATCCATTACTAATAATTTCCGTATATACATTTATGAATGATTTAATTTTCAAATAGCTAATATATCTTAACTACATCTATTTACACCGAGAATGGAAAATAGCTCACACTATTTTTTTTATTTTGAAAAACTAAAATATCTAAAGAATGAAGTTCAAAATAAGGTAGTTAAAATTCGATGATTTTTTCTGGAATATCTAATTATATACCGTCCATACTTATGCAGACTGTGCAGTAAATACTACAGCATAAAATATAATCAGTACGATTAGAAAGCATGCTACATAGTGCAAAATTTACAATTTGAGAAAATACCTAGATTTATTTGTATCAATGAAAAAGTTCATGTCGATGAATATTGAATGGTCAATTTAATTAATTTATAGTGTGCGAGATTGGTTTTTTTTTTACTAATTTATTGAAAATTATATATTCAAATAGCTTAGGTATAATTATTGTTAATATTATAAACTGTTTTTTTTTTCTTCTGGTTTTTAGATACATTTTGGATAATTTTTGAAACCATTTAATCAAAAGTTTGATTATGGTTCAAATCACATGGCGAATGAAAATTAACTTGGAGTTTTTAAATAAATTCGAAATTGCGATTGATGAGGATTATGGTAAATTAGCCTATATGTACTGCAAAAATTTCAAACAGCTCATGGAGGCACTATAAAATACTTTAAGTAATGCTAGAAAAAATACTTTGAAGCTGAAACATAGCAGTTTATTTGTTGTCATTGATTTAGTGTTCGATTTCGGATTTTGATTCGAGTTTTTAGACAGATTTAAACTAAAGAAGGGGCACGATGAGGAGCTGGGTTCTTTTGGAGATAGTGAAATCATTCACTGTTATATGGAGACGGACTGCAATTGAAGCGTTTAGCGAATCTCCAATGGTTTATGCACTTTAAAATATCCTTTGCTTGAGACACTATAGTGAAAGCACAGTGAGATTTGCGATTAGATTGCAGTATATCTCCAGCATTACTCCACTTTTCCCTGTGAGCGGTTTTGCGCTCAGCTATGAGTTTTGGCTACCTAGGGTACTTAAATTTAACTAGCTAGCGATTTTTCTAAGGTTCCGTCTCGAGTACCGTGGTCGAAAATGTGAGAATATCCATGACACTATTACACTGCATACAATACAATCGAATCTTGTTTCACGAATCACCAATAAGCTTTTTTGACACACTAGGTTAAAATCCCAACAAGATTCACGAAACTAGTTTCGAATATAGTTTGTTGAACTTTTACTTCATAATGGAATTAATTTTACTTCATACTGATTTGCGAAACGAGATTCGATTGTATGTAGTTTATCTCCAGTAAAAATATTTCGGTCTATTTTGTCAAAGAGCTTTAAAGCTTTGACGCGTATGTATTTCTCTACTGTTTCGATCCTAAAGTCCGATCCCAGTTTTGTAGGCTTTGTTTGCTTGTTTGAGGTTTATCCGAATGCAAGATTTCCGTATCACCGGGTCTCGATTGGCAATTTTCTCTGCCATTTCCGATGGCAACGACTGTCAAATTTATGGTATGTCATCTGTGCGTGGGAAATTTCATCGCATGCAATTTCATTTCGAAAATACCTCTGAGCGGGAAGGACATGCGCTGTATCTGATTGTCAAATGCTCTTAAGGAGTTATTTGAAGTGCAAAGCAAAGAAATTCTGCTACTTATGAAAACTTCACGTGTAGGATAAATTACTTAAAATAAAAAAAAACAGTTTGAAAAAAAAACAGTTTTTTTCAAACAGTTTTTTTTTTCAAATAGCTTTTGTTTTCTGAAAACAACAGAAACGCCCATCACTACTCGAAATATTCCAATAACAGGGCTACTTTTGCATTAGGTACATTAGGAATGTCTGCTGTGTATAGAATATTTATTCTTGGGGAGAATGGTGCAGGACTCCAGCATTTATTGTCCGCATTGTGGAGAAATTCTAACACAGAAAGTTCTGCTCTGGAGAAATGATGCAATAAGTTGTATGATGAGTAGTGGAATTTGGAATGCATGCAATTTTAAAATTAGTCCCGCATCAAACACTTTGGCTACATGGAACATGACCAAGTCCGTTGATTTTTATTGTTTGAACTCTGTACGATTTTGCTGCACTACTCGTGCGAGCTAGAGTTCAGTGGAATGTAGTGGCTTGAAGCCAAATCGTACTTCCAGGATGTAAATCATTAAGCCGGTCGAGAAGACGCTCAGCAATTTTTCCTACGGAGGATAGGAACCTTATACGTCTCCAGTTTTGTGGAAAGTGAAAGTCTTTAGCTGATTTAGAAATAGTTGTTATAGCCGCTGTCTTTCAAACCTCAAGGAAGCCGCTGTTTTTCAGACCTCAGGGAAGCAGCTGTTTTTCAGACCCCAACGAAGCTTCCAGTGTGCTGTCAGGGAGGTGTCTTAGCCATTCATTGTCAATTGACTCGGGTCTAGGTGCTTTCCGCTTATTTAATCCAATGACAAACTGCTTGATTTCTCCGAAATTAGTTGGTCCAATTCGAGAGTCTCTTGTTGGCACAGAGACAAGGATTTGATGTACAGACTCAACAGTTTCTTCTCCGGAGAGCGGTGGTCCTGGAATTGAAGCTCTAGTACCCCAGCGAAGGCCTCCGCTTTACTAGTGCTGTCAAATTTCAGCCCACACTCAAAAAAAAAATATATCGCTGACAGATATAAAACGACGGAAATATAATATATCTCACATGAGTATATGGGTGTATTTTGAAAGACATAATATATTCACGGCAGATATAATATAAATATTTATCGTATGTAAGCAAAAAAAGCTCAGGGGATTGCTCTTTGAAGCGAGCGCTTAGCCATGGCGGTAAGGAGACACATATGGGAGAAGCCGATAACAACTATTCCATTATTCTTCTAAGTGCCACATTTATTTCTCATTTTCTAAAGCGCTAATGTTATTCTTAGTCGCTACTAAAGCTTTAATCTGGCACTTAATCAATGGAGCGCTGGTATTATGCCCAGTCGCTGACTGTTAAGACAACATAAGACGAACAAATACAGCCATGGGTACGGCGGGATTCGAACCCGCGGGCAGTAGATCGCTGCTTCGGACTGACGCGTTAGCGAGCTAAGCTACCGACCCTTTTGCAAGCTCAATCTCAAACTATAAACAAAAGATGCCCCATAATTCGAAACGAAAATAAACCATATATCTACGAAAAGCATATTACATTGTTCAGTGGTCATTTTATACCTGCCGCGTATATAATATACCAACTGTATGGATTTCATATCTTTTGCTACCAGAAAACAGAGAAACCCATATAGAACTTATACCTGTAGCGTGCATAATTATGATTGCTGTGTGCATATTTTGTGTACCCGAGTTATATTTTTTACGTGAAAGCCAAATTTTACTTAAAATGAGTATAACTCTGGATTTCCATATACTCATAATACCTTTTAAATCAATAGTTATACCTGTTGCTAGTATATATTATGTATCACACATAAATAGAACAAAAATATATTTGTAGGAGCAATTTTGTGCCCACTACAGTTAATTATGGCTATTACGGATATTATTATTTTTGCTACACATATAGCAGAGCGAATTTTTTTTTGTGTGCATGTGGCCCATGTATGGGAGGCACTTCAATTTTATTTCTATGGCGCAATTATTTGGTCATGCGCGTATAATTGTTCTCCCAGGGTTCCAATCAGATGACAGCTCGTCGAAAACGTTGATATGCTCATGTTAGTTGAGTGCGTTTGAAATCCCTATGTCTAAAGCGTAGCTGTTTAAAGGGCCGAAGTGGGTAGGCTCATTGAATATATGCAGGTTTGAATTTCTATCAGTGATGTAATTGTTTAGCTCGATCCCAGCTTTGTTACTTCTGGCAGCTCCCGTAAGGAAGACTGTGCCTTCGTGATCGAGAAGTGCACGAAGGTCTTCAATGGACTCTTGAAACCAATACGAACTTGAGATAGCTCGTTTGCGCTTTTATATCAGTGGCTTCCATTACCCTGACACTGTGGTTAGGGTCAGGGATAAGATGATTAATGATGTTTTTTCTCACGAGGATTGCTGAGTCTTTTCCTCTCCCATTCATTCTATTGTTCCTGTATAGGATATATTTGGGGATTCAAAAGTGGTCGCTGGATTTGAGGAATGTTTCTTGTAGTAGCATGATATTAATTTTGAAATCAATCAAAAATTACATTAGTTCGCCCTTTTAGGGCAGTAAGGAATTTGCATTTCGCGTGTGAATTGAAACATGGTTAGTGGGGCTCATGTGTTTGGTGAATTTTGGAGAGTGAGCATACTTTTTAACTACAATATTTATTATGATAAGTAGTTATTCTTGCATGATGGCGAAAAACGGGCCCTACAAAAGAACAGATTATTATAGAAAAGAAGATTAAATACATGCTTAAAATGCAAAATTGGGTTTTTGGAAACTTGGAATTTTTTTCTATTGGAAATTTTGTATAGTTAATATTTGACAGCGAATACTACAAAAATTGTCATTTTTTTGTTCTAAGTTACTTTTATAGTGTCGTGTAAACCGCTTAGCTTGAAAGTACTCCCTCGATGCAGAACAAAACTTGCATTTTATCGTAGCACTAATGATAATTCGGCAACCGTCTAATCATCGTGAAGACGTATTTTGAATTTCCAAACTATTGTCTATTCAGTAAAATTATTGCCTTTGGGAAACTGTTTGAATATGATTAAAGCTCAATTAAAGCTGAATATACTACGATTACAGCACGATTCTAACAATATAATAAAATTTTCCACTTCAGGCCCAAAAAACACTTTGAAGAAAGTACGCTAAACCATGTAATTAAATTTAAAATCTCATAAAATAACTTTCTCTCTTTGTTTCTATTATGCGAATTAAATCGCGCAACGACTCTTTGTACATTGAAATAGTTATTCGCCATAAATCAAATTGCTCTCATTCGCCATTACACAATACGAAAACATTTAACGGAATAAATTTAAGAGTTTGTTGTATATTGCCATGAAAAACGTGACAATTTATTACCAGCAATTAGAAGATTGGAAAGATTTCAATGTTACAAACAATATTCACTCATAAAAACTATATACATATGTAGATGTGCGCTAGCCTTCACAACATCGTCATCATCATCATCATCATCGGAATTCAATGTTAGTATATGTAATTCGAAATGCCAAAAATATTCTGGGGTTCTTTATTCGCAATATTAACATTTTCGAATTTTTCAGAATTAATCTTCAACATGTTCTCGTTGCGGTACACACTTACTTCATGACTCGTTCAAATGAAATTCCGTGGCGAAATTCGAAATAAGAGAGCAACAGGCGACAGTAATGATTTGTTTGTGTTTACAATCTATTTTCAGCTCAAGATCGAATCTATAAATTTTATTTTTAGAATTTTTTAAATATTTAGAAACGGTCGTACTATGGCCTGAAAACCATTTGCACTTTCCCATGGGGAAAGAGTCATGTGCCAAGCACATACATTTACATTTTGTTAATAATTTAAAGCAGAGTACAAAAATGTTGCAGGCTAGATTGTAAAGACACTTTTTTATTTAATTTCGATTTTTTTTTTCGAAAAATTCTTTGATGTTAAACAGTCATCATGAGCATGGTTTGATTATTTTTAAATGGTGAAAAATGCCATGGATGAGTCTTTCAAAGAAACACGCAGAAGAAACCAGTACGCGCTCAGCTTATGTAAACTTAAAATTCAATTGAGCCAAAGGAAGGAAATGAAAAAAAAAATCAGTAGAACAAAGAAAGGCTGTATCTTTCAATAAATCTATTCAAAGAAGCTCCATAAATATTAGCCCAATGCTTATCGTTATTGATTGCACAAATCATGTATTCTTGTAAGCTATACAGACTTTCGTTGAAAATCTTTTCGTATTTTCCTTAAAACTTACGTTCCGTTTACTCATGTCTTTGAAAAAAATATTTACATAAAATTTGGGATGGTATTTGTTTCGGTCGAAGCACTAGCATTCAGTGCTTTTATTTATAAATTATCATGTCTGTTTACCTCAAATATATACAAGCAGATGCACCGAGAAATGAACGTCGATAGCGTGATGAATAGAAAATTCTCTCGGAATTTAATTAAAAGAGATTATGCTGTGGAGAGTGTTTATGTTGGATAAAATTTGGTTTGTGCTCACTTAGTTATTCATCTGTCAAAAACTTTTGATACCTCAAGGATTAAGAAGGCATTGGACTGTCCTATCTAAACAATGAAGTCCTCGAAATAATCGAAACTTTTCCCGCTATAAGGAGTGTCCTTTGGAAAAGTATTCGTTAGAATATCTTAATTGTTAGAATATGTTTTGTCGTGACGGCAAAGTTTTTATTGCATTAAATATTTAGTTGTAATGGGTATTTTCTCCCTTGTGGAGTTCATTTCAAAAATTACTTCATTTTAAAATAGACTGGACGCTATCCAAATCTTCATGTACAATGAAATGTAGCAAAAAAAATTATAGCATTTCGTATGTCAACTTGAGTCAATTTCGCAAAAAGATTCCTTTAGTGCAAAAATAGCCAGATAGATTGAGTTCAAAATTACTATTCGTCGGAGATAGATATTTTTTTAGATTTTGTTTCGAATCAAATATTTGTTTGCTTTTAATTGTTCAATTATCCTAGTTAAACAAATATGTTCATTTATTTCTTATCTTATTCAAATATACAGGGTGGGCCACCTGGTGGTTTCTTTTTAAATCATAGGTTATTTTAACACTGAAAGCTGTTTCCCGCTCGAAATCTTGAGAAAAAGTCAGTATCATACCTCCGCGGAGCGAAATGAGGCGCTTTACGCTTGAACAACGTTGGGAAATATTGAAAACTTATTTCCAAAGTGAGTGCCCACACAGTGCGTTTTCTGAAAATTAATTTTGTCCGAAATGAAGCACCCACCGCGCCTGCTGAACGCTATTTTGTGCAAAAAGTTCGTGAGACTGGCATGCTAGTGGATAGCACTCATGGCCCCCGTCGTCGTACGGTTCGCACAGACGAGAATGTGGCTGCTGTAGCCGAGAGTGCGAGACTCACTCCACGAACATCAACTCGCCGTCGATTTCAACAGCTCAACATCTCAAGCCCTAGCTTCAAGAGAATTCTGCCCAAAGATCTCGGATTGTTCGCTTACAAGATACAATTGACTCAGCAATTGAAGGCGCATGACGATTCGTTATCGCTTCCCAATTTGGGCCTTAGAGCAGCTTGAATTGGACAACGATTTTTGGCGAAAAATCATTTTCATCTGGGCGGCTACGTTAACAAACAAAATTGCGCATCTGGGGCTCAGAAAACCCGCACGTTATTGTCGAGAAGCCAATGCATCCACAGAGAGTGACAGTTTAGTGCGGATTGTGGAGTGGTGGCATCATTGGACCATTTTTCTTCGAAAATGAGGCTAGGAATAAGGTTTCGGTGAACAGTGAACGTTGCATAGCCATGTTATCCGACTTTTTTTTTCTGAAATTGAAGACATGGATTTGGACGACCTCTGGTTCATGCAGGATGGCGCGCTATGCCACACAGCCCATGCCACAATCGATTTTTTTTACGCACCAAATTCCCAAATAGTGTTATCAGCCGTCTTGGCGATGTCAATTGGCCGCCTCGGAGCTGCGATTTGAACCCTTTGGACTTTTTTTTGTGGAGAACCGTGAAGACCGATGTTATGCCAAGCACTTAAAGCCAATATCAGCCAAGCAATCCGTGAGATACAGCCCGAAACCATCAGCAAGGTCTTGGAAAATTGGAGTGACAGAATGCGCTATAATATATTGAATACTTTCTCAAGATTATTGGCGAAGAATAAATTGATCCTTAAATTAAAGCGCTGGAGCATGAAAAGAAGGTGCGACGTAGTACATCGTCAATTGACACATCTCTAAATCTTGTAAATTTATTTCCACTGTACAATACCCCAATTGCAATTAGATTATATCCTTACATTATTAAATATAAAGCCACTTGAACGAAATTGTGTTCCATCATTATTGGGAATCTTTACTCTTACTAATAAAGCCATAATACATGGAAAAAAATTAAATGTTGTTCATTTTATTGCATTTTTAAAAAGAAACTTGTATTTGGCCCACCCTGTACATTCAAATTTATGCAATTTTTAGCCCTCGAAAGTAGTGATTCAAGCAAATTATAAAAACATGGCTTAAGTTAGCTGAGGACCGAGTACAGGGTGTGTTGTTAAAGAAATGCAAGTGATTTCATTGTTAAGTTATTGTACGTTGGGTTATAGCAGGAAAACGCTTGGCTTCACAGTATGCTCTGAGATATTGTCAAAGTTCAATTCAGTCATTTCTTGAAATTTTTGGAGAATTTGTTTAGGCAAGGCGATACGGATCTGAAACAATTTATAGTCTATTGTAAATTTGGTTTTATATGACTAATTTCACCGATTCTTGTGGACAATGCAAACATGATTTTTTTTTATAGTGATGGTTAAATAAGTGTGGTTTGAAAGTTTTATTTTTTATTTTGTCTGCTGAGACGACTTACTTGTCTAAAGCTTGATCAGTAGTAACTTGAGTAAATATTAAAACGAGGCGAGTATGTATATAAAAAAAATGAAGTTAGAGCCTTTGCATTCGAATAGGAATCTTGTGAAAAAGTATTTCTTTCTTCATTTACGCCTCAAACCAATTATCACTGCAGATGCCTGAACAATGTACATTCTTTTCCATATTATTAGAAATACTCGTATGCCCTCCAAAACCTGGATGTCGTTTTACTATTCGATTAATTAAATTAGCTACTCAAAAATCGGATTTTATACTCGTCCTTGGGAAGCTCAACCAGCAGTGGTAAGTACGGGTATTTCCCAAGGCGGTGTTTTGTCTTCCTTGCTCTGGAATTTAAAAGTTAATAAGCTTCTAAGAAAACGGGATTAAACCGGATGTAAAGTGGTAGCGTATGCAGAAAATATAGCTACTCGTATTGTCATATCAGAGAAGTTCATTCCGACCCAATCGGAGAGATTAAATCACGTTTTACATAATGGTTCCAAGAATGTGGCCCAAGTGTTCCTGCAGTCTTACAGGGCCCAAAGCTTCGACCTACCGAAGCTTACTGGAACACCTATAAGCATTAAGAATTAAAATATCTGGGACTTATCCTAGAATTCAAGGAGAGAAAATAATGCAGGAAGGGTTCGCAAGGCATTGTGTGCCCTTCTCCATAGGAAAAAAATGGAGGGGTTGGTTGCTGCAACCTATACAAGCATAATGGATCAAATCTAATGCACGGAGCAGTAGTTTGGTTGCCAGTTATACTTAGCCTGTATTTCAGAAAATGATAGAGAAGATACGTAGGATAGTAGCCTTACTGATAACGGGACGCTCTGTATTACCTTAATATAAGCACAGGATCTCTACCGCTTTGATTGTCTCGTAGCATACGAAGTGCGCAGCGGTAATACTACATTTTGGTGGTCCTTGTACTAGAACAGACGTGGGCAATGCTATGCTAAAAACTTGTTGAATGACATGCTTGTTCTAGCGGACATCGATTATACTATTCTTCAACTATCTGAGTCTAAAGTTTGAAAACCAGATCTCAAGCAGAGGGAATATTCGTAGGAATAGGCGCTGGCTTCAATTAAACTGGCTATCGGGCAAAAACCCTTAGGGGCACTAGGAAGTCCCAGGTGGAAAAATGTGTGTGATTGCTAGACTTTTTGTGGGGAGCTTTTGTCATTGGGTGCACTAGGGAACTACTCGAAATAGGAAAGCAGCGGTGACTGTTTTAACTGGTTATTGCCTGTTTGACAGACATCCGAAGTAGCTCTGGTGGCCCTGAAGAGAATCACCCAGTTTGTGTATTCGATAATAATTGGGTGCTCTTTGGAGGAGGCAGCCGCGAACATGACCTACCTATTGGAAATATAACTAAACTCGTCTTATTTTTCGGACGTTCATAGGAACTGGTGGAATTGAATATTTTCAAAAATGTTGTTGCCATCCCAAGTTTGAGGTAAGAGCAAACTTTACTGCGCAGCAAAGTTGTGTTGCATCATTGTATCTGCTCTCATACGTTCTCATGTGTTCAAAGTCGTTTTGTTGTGCAACAATGTTGTGTTGCATTGGTTGTAACTCGAGCTTGCAATCAATGGTGAATGAACTCGAGAATATTCGGCTTTTTTATTTATTTGGCGACGCCATGTGACATCTACTGAAATACAACTGAAGAGTTTCACACTTTTTTCAAAAGCCTGCCAGGTCTTCCTGGTCCTTATATATTCGTCGGTAACTTGGGTTCTTAGCACAAGAAATTGTGGGACTTTTATCCTCATTCTACAGGATGCTCCTTCTATGGATATTGAACCTCGTCGTGAGGATGTACAATTCCACCGCCTATATAGCAATGAAATATATGAGTGGTCGATATCGTGAGCGTGAGGTCACTGATAAAATGACACTCAATATGAAGCAGTAGGCTGGACACTTAGCTCGTTTGATCGAAAAAGACCCGGCTTGGAAAGTCTAGAGGGGCAGAATTTGTTGGAAACGACACCAAGGCAAGCCCTTTTTTGGAAATGTTGAGGATGCCGAAATGGATAGCGGCAGCGAAAAACTGGGACGTTTGTAATTCTTTAAGGCAGCAGTCCTAGTCCGGAAGTGAAATCTGATGTCATCTGAATCAGTCTCAAATTTAAATACTATAAGTTCTCGCTGTTATTTTGTGAAACTCAAAGCTTAATTAGTAGAAAATCAAATCATTGAAACTATTGTCCATCGCATCTCCTCTCCACATACGAATATAATGTCAAAACACTGACTAATTTTTTTTTGTTATTAAAAAATCGACCCATTTTTGGCATTTTCATAAGAATAGCTTTGCTGCTTGTCTACATTATGAGCTATCAATCGGAACAAGTGATAATTCAAAGGAACAATGGCCAAGGAATAGGACTCCCCACTTGAGCGTTTCCAAGTAAGTTTTGTCTGGTTTTCCCGTATGTAGCGGAGCGTTGTCATGGTGCAAAATTACTTTGTCGTACCTCTACTCATATTGCGGCCGTGTTTCCTTCAATGCTCGGCTTAAACGCACAATTTGTAGTCGATAGCGATCTCCGGTTATGGTTCCGCAGGAGCCCATAAGAAACTGCGCTCAGCTGATCGAATCAAATACGGAGCATGAGTTGGCAACTATAGGTATTCAACTTTGCCGGGCTTACTCTACAATTCTCTACGCTTCGTGTTATTGTAACTTATCCACTTTACAGCACCAGTCTCGATACGATGCATACTATTTTTTCTTTTCTGCCGTTGGAGCACCTGACAAAACCCCGTTCGATGTCTCCCGGCTTCAATTCAAACGGCACCCAATTTTCTCGCTTTTGAATCATTCTTAATGCTTTTAAATGTTTGTTGTTTGATCAGCTGCCAATGATCCCACAAACTCATTTTGCGTCTGAAATGGGTCTCAATCAACTAATGCACTCAATTATTCATCTTTAAAGTTTTTCGGTGCGCTAGAGTTCTTTATCGTCAACGTTTAATCATTATTTTTAAAGCATCCAAACCAATCTTTGTATGCTGTTTCTGATAAAGTATGGTCCCCATGATTCTCCATAAGAGTTTTATGTGCAACAGGTGCAGTTTTTTTTTAATGTAATGCAGTATAATTCTCCGCAAATACTCCCTTTGGCCGTAAATTTGGCGCTACGCAAAATATGTTGTTTACACTTCGACAGAATAATCCATGTTGTCATTGCAAAATTAATAGTGGAGCTTCGCTATGAAGTTGGCTGTAGTACTGTCCTAAGCAAAAAGGCAGAGACAACGCTTTCTGTCGGGAAACAGCAAGAACTTGCTTAATTCCCCAATTATTGGGTTGTTCGGAAAGTAATTTCGTTGTTGCCCAACAGATGACTTAGTTGTATTTTTTCACAACCAACTTCAGAGTTAATAGCCCAGTGAAATCCTACATAAAAAAGGCGAAACTTCGGAAAAATTAGGGGAAAGCTGAATTTTGGTGTGAACCTTGGTACTGGTGTGTTGAACAAAATGTCAAAAGTCCCCATCAATCCGAGTGCTGCGTCACTTTTTATACGGGGTCAAAGGTCACCAAAAGTGACCTTTCCTAAATATCTCAGTAACGGTCACGTCTTTCGAAAAACAATGTATAACGAATTTGTAGCTTAAACAATTTCCAACAAAAAAGATTATATAACTTTTTCCTGTAATCATAACCGTTTTTGAGATATTTTGATCTAAACATTTGATACTAACAGCATCCTCTTTCTCAGGGCATGTAAATATTATCCGATTTTGATTACGACTTGGAAAGTTTGTGAGTTTGTTTTTTTTATGTTTAAGAGGCGCATAAAAAAAACAAGTAAACAAACTTATCTACCATACTCCAGGGTAGGTGGAAAAGGGTGCTCCGAAAAGTTACCACCACCCCCCGCCCCCCTTTGCCATATAACTTGTAGCGACGTCTGCTCGCTACTCTCTTTTCGGAAATAAACTGTATTGCTGCATCATTGGTATGGGATTTTCCACGAAGAAGCAGAGCAAGACAACAACATTGCAAGTGAAACTAGGTTTTGTAACATATCACGGCGCTAGGAGTATGAAAAAGCAAGATAAAAACATGGCATAATTCTGTAAACGCTCATTCTTGACATTATAGGGGCTCAACCCGCTGCAGACTATCCCCTAATAATCAGTTTTTTACCAATCCTGTGATGACTACGTAGCGCCAAAGGGACATGACACGTTTCGAAACCAATTTGCACCTGAAATTACTTGACCTTGCCCTGATCGTTCATGGGATAAGACGGTATGGAAGAGAAAACTAAAAAACCGGCTATTTCGGGATGGTTCGTTTGCGGGGGTGGGTAGGGTGGGGGTAGGATTTGTGTGTAGGGCTAGTCTCACGATTTCAATTATAGACAATTTACAGGATAAAAAGTGATCCTATCTTGTTTAACAGTGCGCAAAGAGTAGGCAACGAGCCCATTTCTGAAGATTTGGGATGGATGCTCAGGGATACCATTTCATGGCAAAGGGGGAGGGGGGAACTTTTCGGAGCACGCTTTTCCATCTACCCTGGAGTATGGTAATTAAGTTTATTTACATGTTTTTTTCATGCGCCTCTTAAACATAGAAAAACAAACTCACAAACATGCCAAGTCGTAATCAAAATCGGATCATATTTACATGCCCTGAGAAAGAGGATGCTGTTAGTTACAAATGTTTAGATCAATATATCTCAAAATCGGTTATGGTTACAGGAAAAAGTTATATAATCTTTTTTGTTGGAAATTGTTTAAGCTACAAATTCGTCATACATTGTTTTTCTGAAGACGTAACCGTTACTGAGATATTTTGGAAAGGTCACTTTTGGTGACCTTTGACCTTGTATAAAAAGTGACGCAGCACTCGGATCGATGGGGACTTTTGACATTTTGTTCAACACGCCAGTACCAAGGTTCACACCAAAATTCAGCTTTCCCCTAATTTTTCCGAAGCACCATGTTAGATTTCCCCGGACTATAAGCCGCATTTAAGCTATTTGCGGCATATTTTACTTTTTTACTATCGAAAAGGTAAAAACGCTGTTCAAGCAAGAAAAAAAAATTTCCGATGTGTATGGAGAATATGTATTGTCAGAACGCCTGGACAAAACTGGTTTGCGAAATTTCGATCCGGCAATTTTGATATTGAAGATGCACCACGTTCTGGAAGGCCACTTAAGGGGTTATATACAGTTAAAATCGATTTTTTTTTTTATTTTTTGCATTTTCAGAATGTATATTTAACTGATAATATTCCCCCGCAAATTTCGAATCGATCCGACAAGTTTTTTCCGAGATATACGCATATTTGCAATCACATCTCGGACTGTTAGAAAGTAGGCGGAGTACAGACCGAAGCGCATGGGAGTAAGCGAGAGGGAAGAATGGCTCGTAGAAAGCATCAAATCGAAGTATTAGAAGCTGGTGAGGCTACAAAGGGTACATCTTATAGCCCTAGAATAGATGACTCCATGTAACTAAAACAAAAAAATGATCTATGTGTTAGCTTTTTCCGAAACTT
Organism: Nemotelus pantherinus; assembly: GCA_963978885.1. Taxonomy (NCBI): domain Eukaryota; kingdom Metazoa; phylum Arthropoda; class Insecta; order Diptera; family Stratiomyidae; genus Nemotelus; species Nemotelus pantherinus. Next base: position 20,235,963 of record OZ022264.1, on the reverse strand, counting down.
TAAACGCGTTTTTCTCAAAACTATGTTTCCAAGTTGGTGACCAAGATTTCTATAAAACGGCTCAACCAAATGGTTTGAAATTTTAACACAACTTTTTCAGATATATTCCTCAGGTATTAAACGAAGGAATAAGATTTCGGATAATTATTTCTGTTTTTTTTAAACAATTTTAAATGGCAAATTTGGTCAAAAATTCGATTTTTTTTTACGAAGCTGCCATTTTGTCAACGATCTAAATTTCGAATATTCCTTCGATCAATACCTAGTTTTATCTATCTACTAAAAGAATCTGTTTGGTTTTTTGACTTCAGATGAATTATACCGAAGAAATTGTGGTCACCGCCGAACACCTTTTTTTGGAGGACCTTCAGGAAATCGTCTGCAGGAGCGCACCAGATCAATATTTTTACAAATTATTAGTGCCATTATGAACCTAAATGTTGGCACTAAATGCATACATACTTTTTATTTTTGTAAAGTAAAATACCTTTTCACAAAAAATTAATAAAAAAAACGTCTTTTTCCGGCCTTCTAACTGTATATAACCCCTTAAAGCTGATGAAGATACAATAACGGCATTAATTAATGCAAACCGGCGAATAACAACTCGTGAAATCGCTGAGAGATTAAATTTATCGAATTCGAGCGTTCATGATCATTTGAAACGCCTAGGTTTAATCTCAAAGCTCGACATATGGGTTCCTCATGTTCTTACGGAAAGAAATTTGTGTCAGCGCATTGACGTCTGTGATTTGCTTCTCAAACGTCAAGAAAATGATCCATTTTTGAAGCGCATCATCACTGGGGACGAGAAATGGGTTGTCAGATCATGGAGTAAAAAAAATGAACCGGCTCAAAGCACTTCGAAAGCTGATATTCATCAAAAAAAGGTGATGCTATCTGTTTGGTGGGATTTCAAAGGAATCGTTTTTTTTTTTGAGATTCTGGCGAACACAACGATCAATTTTGAAGTGTACTGTCATCAGCTGGACAAATTGAATGATTCACTTAAACAGAACAGACCAGAATTGATCAATAGAAAAGGTGTAGTGTTTCACCATGATGATGCGAGACCTCATACAAGTTTGTTAACTCGCCAAAAGCTTCTACAGCTTGGATGGGATATACTGCCACACCCACCATATTCTCCAGATCTGGCACCTTTTGATTATTACTTGTTCCGGTCTCTACAACATTTTTTAGACGCTAAAACCTTTACTTCACATGACGAGGTCAAAAATCACCTGGCTCAGTTTTTTGCCAGCAAAAACAAAACATTTTACGAGCGTGGAATCATGCTACTGCCAGAAAGATGGCAAAAGGTACTGGACCAAAATGGACAGTATATAATTCAATAAAATATTTATTCGCTATAAAAAAATCGTCTTTCATTTTCATCAAAATAAACGAAATTACTTTCCGAACAACCCAATATTTTAAACATAAATAAATAAATGCTGTAATCAAATGATTTTAATTTTTGAGTTTTTTGGTTCACGTTTGTTTTTGGCTTTTTATGCAGTTTTTACGTTTTGTTTTCTAGCACATTATCGTTGTGGATGCATTAATTTAATAAAATATTTTAATAAAGATATGGAAAACAATATAGAAGTACTGATTTGAGCAATAACCAACCCTAAACTACAATATGTTTGGGTTCGGAAAATATTTTTTTTGACATTTTTCATATCAAACTTTGACAGGTAGCTTTGTTCTGGGTTCATTAAATTTTTTGGCAAAGCCTCTAGCACACTCGTAAACACGTCGACATATCCTATAATTTGTTTTTCTACGAGCAATAAAAACAGAAAGATGAAGTTATCAAATACACACACACACTGAGAGATAGAAAGCAGTGAAAAAAAATGATTGACATATTCACAGAATTAGAATGATTCAAGTTGAGTAAATGCAGAGTGGTTCAATCAAAAGAATAAACAAAGAAATAACACACTGTGAATAGAGAATACAGTACACACAACAGCTATTAGACTAGCATCCAATAAATAGAACATTTTCAACAAAGAAAAATTGATCACGTAAAATTCTTAAATAGGTTCACTGTTCAATTGAGAATAAATTTCATACTTTACGAAATATTGTAAAATTTCTTTGTTGAAAATATTGCTCGCAAATATAGCAGTCTTTTCAGTCGCATATCAAGCTTTCGGTATATTCTTAAATTGTCCAAGGTAGAACTCTCACGGGTCTAGATATATCTACAAATTTCACGCTGACAATCAAATCTACAGTAGCATCACTATTATTCACACATCTAATCAATCAGATACCAAAAAATATTCTTTATCTAATGCAAGATAGTAGGATTCAGGGTAAGTAATTTGTTTCGGTAAACACCTCTGAGTAATGGAAGTGCAACAGTTATCATATTCCCTGGCGTCAAGTTGAAAACATTTCGGTCACGAGCACGTCCTGGACTTCCAGTCATTTGTTGGATGCCAACACTTGTTGCAGCCGTTGCGGATACGTCGCACTCTCCGTTCAAATATTTACTTGCCGCTGTGGTTAATGATGATCCCGTCGATGGCGATAAATTTCCATTCTTTCCGCCATTTCCTCCGCCAGAACCAATATCAGCAGCCAGTGTGTTTTTACAAGTGCTTGCCGCTTGGGGCATCTTAAAGTTATTAAATGGAGACGACGACGTCTGGTTCGAATGAACGTTGTCAGTAGCGTGTCGAGTGGTGGAGCAGTGGCGGTTGTTTGGGAAGACATAGTCGGTTCATCGGAAGTTTGGCATCGGCGTGAAGATGATAAGAACACGTTACGGGCATAATATATAGAAGAAATATGAAATAAAGAAAGATGAAATGAGAATGAGTTAGAGGAAATTCGTTGGATGAATATTAGTTTTAAGTAAATTTGTGAGAGTATGACGTGTGCAGATGGTGATTGTAGGAAGGTGTGTTATTTGCATCTTCTTTTCGAGTAAATAATTAGTCGTTCAACCACATCTCATCACTATTAGACCATGGTTGGTAACTAATTGTAACCAAAAATAATAAATGTTTATATGCGGACCTCAAATTAAAATATTAAATATTTCAAAAGCAGGTTGTGTGCTCATTGTGTGTTTCTCATGGATCTAATGTTCAAGTGTATGGCAAAAATGAATTTGTGTCACCATTTATGTGAGTGAACTATGATTTCTGAAAAGTTTCGAATGGCATACGGCATAGTAACCAAAACATACACAAGCCGTACGACTTATAAAGCATGCAGTATCTAACCTTGTTAGTGATTTTATTGCCCGCCGACGACGATGACGTCGGGTCCTGTTGATTTGATTGCGATTGCAATGATGGCATGTCGGTAAAGCTGCCTGTCGAATGCGACGTCACAAAACTAAAATCTTTATGGGCTGCTAGATCTAATCCGCTATGAAATGACGGCGATTTCGGTATCGTTCTTAGACCGGCTATACTGCCGGAATACAGCATAGCACTGGCATCAGTAACAACCATTTCATCCGCACGTTCTGCATTTCATTCTTCTTTTCGCTTCTCGATGAATGACTTTAGTTTCTCCTTATTTCTTAATATTTCGGATTGTAGAAATTTTACACTTTGCATCGATATTGATTGTTCGATTAATTGTACCCGGTGCTAGTTACAGTTTGATATTAAATATTTTGTTGATATGTTTTTTATGGGATTTGTATTGAGTGACTAAGAAAATTTGCTTTGGACTTTTGATAGTATTTTCATTTAATTTCTACATTGTTCTGCAAAAAGCGCAAATATTCTCGAAAAATGTTATTGGATCATAGACAAATTGCAGTTAGACGCGACACAGTGAGGTATATTATGTTTAGTTTTTAAAGTTAAAATGATAGTATGCCTGTAACAAGAAAATAGAAATATATATTTACACAGAAAGCAGGGTCAGCAAATAAAAATAATAAAAAGATAAAGTGCAGAGGAATTGATGTTTTATTTTTCTCGAATATATCATAAGAAAACATCCAACACTTGAACAGATTCATATCAAATAGTCTTCACTAAGAGTTCTAATCCAGCTTGAATCATTTGGCCCCATACTTTTAAGATAGCAAACACATCCACTAATTTCATGTTCTCAAGATAATATTTTTTTGAATCATACATAGAAAACATTTTTCAAAATACCAAACAATTCATCGCTGTTTTACAAAGATATCACGCGATAAGGTACGAAGTGTCTCAAGAAGTGGAGGTAATACGTTTTGACTTCCTTGAAATTTTTGATCTAAAAGACATGGATTTAAGAGATATACCTTGTACATGCGTATGGAAAAATTACATTTTATTTTTTGCCAATTTTTTTTTAGTGCCAACTTTATCGAAAGTTGAACAAAAAAGCTATGAGAATTTGTACTCATTTCAACTCAGTGTAGTTCAGTAATGGGGTTTATGAACGAAACAAACACTATATATATACTACTAGAAAATATATATATATACGAGTACACATTACAATATAAGAGGTGAAAGAGTTAGAGATTTTTGTATGATCAATAGTCAGATATGCATGAAACAGCTGATAAAATTGAGTTCCATTTCTTTGGCACTCGTTCATTAATTCACATATAAATGGGTTTTTGGAAAAAAGTAGTATTATTTTGACCCGGGCTCTTCGATTTTGTTTTTGAGGTTGCCATCCACCCCAACGGGTCCAACAATCAGCGTTGATATCCAGAGGTCATATGCTGCAATATTTAAACAAATCACTGTGACTCAGTTTTTTTTTTTGGGTCTCAATTTTTTTTCGAACAGCCACATCGAAAGAAATTTCAATGCTAGAATTTTCAACCCTCCCTAGAATTTTTTTCCCTTTCGCAGCTTGATGATCAACTGAAGAGAACAGTAAGCGAACGATTTGGGTAGTCAGGTCCTACAGGTATCGTTAAAGATGCAATAGTTATACGCAGCCTAGATAAAAACGATTGGAGACCACTAATTAATCGTCTACCTATCGTCAAGACTGAGAAGAGTAGTGAGTGCGTTTGAGTCGTTGCACAGTGCAATCTTGAAGCCGATCGATACTCCGTATTGGTTCCTCCGTAGTTAGGTTAGGTCGTACTGGCTGGCACAAGTCCACACATAGACCTACTGATCCATAGTGATACCAGATAAATGAACGTCGAGAAAGAAAGTTCAGTCCAAACGGCCATCAAAGGCCCCGGACTTTTTCACGAACTGAAGGATGTTCTTCAGCTTTTGCTCTGCCATGTGCGAGAGATCCACCAGCTAGGGCTCACCGAAGTATCGCAGTCTGGTTTTCCCAGTGCCGGGCAGTGACACAGGAGATGCTGGATTGTTTCTGAGACCCAAAGCTCTTGACACATCCTACAGGTGTCGCTCGTCAGGAGTCCCATTTTCATAGCATGTGCTGCTACAAGACCAGTCGTTTGCAGTCAGTTCGCGTTAACTCGAGGAGGTATTTAGTCGATGCGAGATTGTATGACCCCCACATGATTTTGGTTACCCTGCCGGTCTGAGTTGCACCCCATCTGCACGTCGCACCCTGCATCATTTTGGAGTCGATTGAGTACTTAATCGTTTGGATAGGAGTAAGGATGTCTACCGATCCCGAAAGAGGAAGACTAGCACCATACTTGGCTAACGCATCTGCCTTCTCATTTCCATCAATACCCTTATGACCAGGAACCCAGAATATTTTGACTCTTCTGATGTTACCAAGTCTGTTCACGGCCTGAATGCAATCGAGTACACACTTCGACTTGTATGTGCGAGACATCAGTGCTTTCACCGCCGCTTGAATGTCCGTAAAGATATTTATTTCCTCACTTGTAGTATCTTTGGCATATAGTTCGACGAAATTTTGAAATCAATCCACTGGAAGTTGGGAGCATACTCACGTTTCCTTGACGATCTGTCTGCGGACATGAAAAGCTAATTGTTCTTTTGCACATTTGACGAATGTCAAGCGCTACTCCCACGCACAGCATAGCAAATAGAGATGGATAGCATATGAGTGAAGCAATCAAAATGAGTCAATCACTCGCACACAACTCGTGTGTCGGCACACTCTGTTCTGAATGAGTTGGAACACACAGGAACGAGTCCATTACTGCACATCAGCACTCATTTGCGTGAAGTGTTCGGTATAGGAGTCCCTTATCAACGTTTAGCACCGAATTGAGTCGGATTTTGGTTTGAATTGCGTAGAGTTTAATGTAAAGCAAGAATGTAGACAATTCGGCACGGTGGTCGACATAGATTATGGTGAGAACATAATAAGCCTGCACTTTATGGATTAAATAAAATATTGATTTAGGATTAAATGAAATATTGATGCGGATTAGCTATATTAATATTTGGACTAGGATATTTTTACATCTTTGACGAGAACGAAGACTTTAAGTGAATTTTTGTATTTATATGAAAAGAAGAACTTCGAAAAACCAGAATTTCAAATGAAAATTGATGTTTTTAGCTTGGCTGATATGATGTTACGAAAATATTCAACCCTATGTGGAGGCCGTGTACTGGTCGTGGAAATGTATGACAACGTCATCATATTATTACGAAATTTACAGGACATATTAATGACAGAACATATTGTCAAATAATTTCATGCAACGGTAATGCTTTGTGATAACGTGCTGTTTACTTAGACCCTCAATTGAAGAGACGCGCGTGTTCCATATCTGCATAATTCTTCAATCAAAAACTGATTGACACAATTTATTGACTCACACTAATTCACTCACTCGAATGAATGAGTTGAACTGTGTCGAAACACCAAATTGAGCCGTTTTTCTTAAGTAATACATTTCACTGAGCAATGATGATAAAGGCGATGTAATACATCGTATGGAGACACTTGAATACACAACAAAAGTGTTTGCTGCATCCACACAAAATAGAATCTGAATGTGCGATGAATAACGTACAAATAAATGATCGATCTATTTTTCGAAATGAGTCTTCTCATAATTTCACTTCGCTCTCTCTCTCTCTCTCTCTCTCTGTATAATTTTGTCAAATGTTCGGAAGCTTAAAGCGGAGCATCGGATAATAGGATTGACTTTACGGAAACGACCACACAAACGTAAAAATGCATGCTCTCGCAGATATCGATATGCTAGATCTCTCAAAAAAAGATGTTTGCACAGAAGATAACTTTCAAATCTCTTCTAAGAGACCGCCGAGCACGAATTGAATGTACTAGTAATCTGGGGGAAAAAAATAATAGCGAGATTACCGACATTAGATCGCACACAATTTTTAAAGGTGAGAAACTAAATGGAAGACTTTGGAGTTGCTTTCATCGTGGATAGGGAAATAAAACCAAATGTCATACACTTCGAAATCATCAACGAAAGATTGTATGCAGTATGCATAAAAGCGAACTCGTCAAAATATTAGCTTATTAACGTTCATTTTCCGATTAAAGAAACAAATGACGAAACTAAAGACACGTTTAAGAAACAAACAAACAAAAGCCTGGTTGACATCAAAATCTTACTTGGCGACTTTAACGCTAAAATTGGGAACGAGAAGAGATAGTGGAAGATGCAGTCTAAAACAAGAGAGTTGAATGACACGAATTAGAGAGAACTGGCGGCCTACAAGAGGAAACAAATGGAAAAAGACAGGGCCTCATTGACTTTACTTGCCGCAAAAATCTAGTAGTAAGTTCAGCATGCCTGGACATATTTCATTCCCAGAAGATGATCTTCAAGTAATCTTGACGTGCGATACTGCCGAAAAGCCAACTGCGATGCATATCACTACGGTCAAAGCAATGTATCGATGTCGAAATTCAAAAGAGTATGATGTCATAAACAGTCCCTTCTGCAAATTCGACATCTGAAAATTGGAACAACAACCAATAGCGGAGGCTTACTAAAGAAACACTCTCCCTACTTATGTAAGGCAGCTCCGACAAGCTCTTCTAACGGACAACATTTGATACCGCAATGAAAACAGAGGCAGATCCAATAATTGGATACGATACCCGACGCAGAACTAACAAATGGTATGACGAAGATCTCCAAAATGTGATGGATGATAGTCTAATACCTAAAAGGATATTCGAAAGGAAGATTCAAAGACGGCAATCGGCTAAAAACCCCAGGAAACGATGAATATACTCGACTAATGGAAACGATGCAGCGCTGATCGAAATTTGAAACTGGAGGCCGTGTTCAGGAGATTGAGACTTTTGCAGACGACATAATAAAGAGGCTAAGGCCCGGCACTGATTTAAGTGACAGGAGGAGGATGAAGAAACCATTTTCGATTTTTTTCGAATTCATCACTTCTTTTTTTAAGCACTCCAAAAGCCAATCGGAAATTCTTTTCGTTGGAGTGTTTGTTGGTAGGGACAATTTTTCTTAACTAGGGACAATTTCTCTTAACTCATTTTTGTGTATCTTTCCAAACGCTTTTAACATTAACCCCAAGAAAGAAATAAATTGTTCTACGCCTGCTTGGAAAGTGTTTTGCGGCAGATTTTATGGCAGGTGACAGCGGAGGGCTTTAGCTAGGACGCTCGGAACTTAAGATTACTTAAGTGGACCTGTAGGGAAAACTTGTTGAAGAAGGTCAGGACCGGACCCTTGTTGTAGTGCGCCGATGATGAAGATGAAGATTTACCCCTGGCTCGATATTGACCATTAAGTCTTCTGTTTAAAGTGTTTTTCCTGGGACAGCGAATTTTACTTTTTCCCAGTTAAATTATCGACCACATAGTTCAAAATAATTTCTAGATTTTTTTTTTACAATGTGCACACTTGATTTTGTGTGTGTATGGGTTCTCTTCCCTGTGCCCTTTGGTCATATTTTTGTTCGCCTTTCCTATCAATATACAATGTTACTTTCTCCTGTAGTTTTATGGCACGTCGAAATTGAAATATCTGCTTATTTTTTCAAATTTAAACGATACTTGATTTTGGCTCTTTTGTTTAGCAGCTTCAATCTGATTTAATTATTTTCTTGACTTTTCACAAATCCATGTACAAGTCTCATGTCTTACACCACATTAACAATCCATTATGACTTAAAAAATTAGTCTTAGTCTTTTCACAAATCCACACAAAAACAATTAATATCTGTGAAAACTCCAAGCCGCCGCAAAGTTCTTGTGCAGCAGAGCAGACAAAACTGAAAATAATTAAGACATAATAAAACGACTCAGTGCAACAAACTGTTCATGTTGAAAATGTATGTTAAGTACGTTTTATGCCGCCAGTTCAAATACAAAATATTCTAGCTACAAACTTTCCGCACAACTCGTCGCCGGGCAGCGTTTTCCACAGAAATCGCGCATTGTGGCTTTTCTCTATTCTACTACTGCTAGTGCTGGTCGCTGCCAGCTTTTGAAAAAAAAACCACTTGCTTTCGCTTCTCTTTTCACCCGCCCAATATATGCAAGTTGATGGTTTCATTCGCTGTTTATATAACTTTAATGTCAGCAGCCCAGTTATAGAGCCCAGTTATAAATCGACGAAGGAAAAAGTCTAAGAATTGTGTCTAGAGCGATTTGCGACAATCTAACTTGAGCCTGAGTTGGTATAATGTATAAATGTGCATAGATATTTGGTTAACAACGACGAACGAGAAAAAATGCCTAATAAATCTTTGGAGAAAGAATGTTACGTCGTCATTCCGATGAGACATATTTCAAAATGATTCTGTCTTGTGTTCAAAAGTACGACATTGGAAAAGAAGCACAAGAAATATGCAAATACAGGTTATTTCCGATATGGAGAGGTTGGAGAAAGAATTAATTTTTGAATATTAATGAGCAGGAAAAGTATGCAAATGAGGCCCGTACTTTTATATCTTGTCGAAAAAATAGAATTGTTTTAATTTTTTAATGTCTTCAAATGGAGCCAGATCATTATTTAACTCTAAAAAACCATGAGACAAATCTAGGTATGCAGATCCCTGATAAAAATCGATTTTATTGCACCGAAAGTTTTATTTTCAATATTAAGTCTAAGATTTAACTGAGAGTCTGGAACAAATTGATGAAATCTTTATTCTATTCTGGATGACAAAATAAGTGTCAACTGCTAGAAATGATAAAGAACAAAGATTTCCAGATGAAATTTATTTTAATTGACTTCTTTTTCGGTTGATTATCAGACTTGCAACCGGCATCACAAGAATCGTGTGTTGATGCAACTTACATTAATATTTTACAGGTTAGATAAATCAGAATTTCCGGTTGCAATAATATTTTTTCCTTTCCAGGATGGGTGCTTTTGGCGGTAGAGGAACCAAACTGTAGACTATAGGACTGTCTAAGTAAACGCAACAACGGAGAATAAAAATAAGTGTCAGTGCGCGGAAACGGCACACTAAACTCAAAAGAAGAACGCGTGCAATGAACTGTTGAAGCCAGATTCAACCATTTTATAAAATAACTTAAAGAAAATTCACTCATTCAGGAAAAGTCTCCTTGATTCGATGGAAAAAAGACAGCAATATTCAAGAGCACTACGAACAAAGGTAGGAAAGAAGCGTACACAGATGGAAAGATTAACGAAAGCTTTGCAAGATCTTACTATGAAATCTGATAATTTAGAGTCCCTGGAAGTGACGTATAAAATATGCTTACCGATTTTTTCGGATTAAATATTACGAAAATGTCGTTGAAATTAACAACGTCAAGAGAGCCGAAAATAAACTAGGAGAAAATCAAAGGGGGTGTTTTATTTGACATTTGGTAACATTTTGCGATGCTCAAAGTGAGAGCATTGACATCGCATCAAGTATAAGTTGTCAAAATTGTTTGGCAAAGGCGCAGTAATCTTGTGACTCGATCACTCGAAACATAAAAGAGAACGGATTAAAGACGCGAGAATGATTATAAACAATAGAAAGAGAAGAGGACCAAGGATAAACCCTTACGGAACACCAGATGCAGAATAAAAGGGAATTGAAGAACAGGAATTGACGGATACAATACAAATATGCAGTAGAGAAACCGGGATAAGAGAGGACCGATTATGTCATCGTTCTTTCGGTTTTGAAGGATGTTCTAGTTGACAGCGTCAAAGGTTTTGGATGAGTCAGTATTTAATACGTCGACTTGATTTTGATGGTCAAGAGCGGATGCGACTGTATGTATGATGGAAAGAACGTTGATTAAAGCGGATTAACCTTTGACAAAACTGTGGTGCTCATGAGCTAGGCTAGGTTGGATAAAAGATCGACTCTCCTGTAGACCATATTCTCAACGATCTTGCTAAAACAGGGAAAAAGGGAAATGGGACGCTAGTTTGAGACGCATGTGCGATGACCAGCTTTATGAATTGGGAAGATGAGGGCAGCTTTCCAACGGTAAGGGAAATAGCCAAAATATATACTTATTTTAGAGGATGGAAAGAGGGACGCAAAGTGATGATGAAAGTAATTTAGCCAGAATATTTGGAATACCGTAGAAACCACTACCGGTATTGGCATCGATATCATTCTTCACAAGTACAATTTTTCAGAGGTTGGTCTGAAACGAATGTAATTCAGGTGGAGACGCGGAGAGAGGAAGATATTGGGTAGGAGGGGATTTTTGCGAGAAGAAAGAAGAAAAGTACGAAGCAAAAAGTTCACAGACATCATGTGTAGTGGAACCAGGTATATCATCCAAATGCATACCATTGGGAATACTAGGAGAGTTTTTTAAAGAACGGATAAAGGACCAAAAGAATTTCGGTTGGTTGGTTCTAATTGATGCTTCAATACTAGTAATGTAGGCGCGGATTGCCTGTCTGGTAGCATCTTTCGCTTTAGAGTCTAGTTCTGAGGAAACAGGATGATAGTAAGAATCGGGAGGCTCATAGAGAAAAAGAGCAGCAATTAATTAAATTGAAGAAAGATGATTTTGGAAGATTGGATAAAGCCAGGTCCAGAATTCTATTGCTAGCATTAGGGATTTGATCAAATTGTGAAAGGGAACAAATTGAGAGAAACGATAATATTATTAATAAGATACTACTAGTCGAGATGATAGCCGAAAAGACAGCATTCCAATCTAGAGTAGATTGGGGGGATATATATTGAAGCCAAGGTTCTGGCAGAATGTAAGGAAATACATACAAAAGGAGGACAGAAAGCAATATCACGACAGTATTGAAAATTATGGTAGAATTGGAGTGAGAACAGCTCTACTATCGGATTTAACGGTTTTTGTAGTTAGCTAAAATTTCAGGATTAAAGAAATCAATGAGCCAGCTTTCCATTAACCATATTGTATTGTATGAAGCTTAAACAGTTGAAAGCCTGAACTCATGAGTTTTGGTCCTCAAACCACCGTCATTTTGATAATATAATCTTAAGTTTTGGAATTCCTTGCTCCTTTCGTACGAAAATTCCTTGTAGAAATTCTGATGAATTCCTCAGCTAGGAGACTACGCCAGGAGGCCAAAAGTCTTTTCATAGTAGTTAGTTGACACCAGCAGAGACGGTGATACGAAAAGATGCCACTTCCTTATTCTGTACGCTGTCAGGCGTCAGAGATGAAGTCGTGGCATGTAACCAAGCTTACCAGCCGCAAATTTTTTAATCATTTTCGTTAAAATGTTTTAGTCAATGCGAAAAATGAAAACCTGCATCGACGATATCGCAGCTTTCACATGAGAAAGTACAACATTTAGCCCAGAAGATTCAACATGCCCACCAGGTCAACTTTGAGAACAGCGTGAGTTGCTCTTGCGTTCGTACGAGTTGCACAAGTGGTAGGAATATCCAAGAGTAATAAAACTGAAGAAGAAGGTTGATCGTGAGGCTGATGCTGCGGTCGATGTTCTTAATGAAGAGGTTGAGGCTATTGTAGCCAAAGTAATATCGTTTTGATTTTTATGACGAATAACTGAAACTATATCACTTAGAAGGTTAGTATGCTATTAACAGAGTTTCCTACTATAATATTTGGAGTTTTATAACGGGATGATTGTCATTTGCAAACATCAAATCGAAGGACGGATGGTGAATAAAATCTCGGAAGTTGTTAATTGCTGCTCGTCTGTTATTTTTCCTTAAACGATTTTTTTGTAATTTTAAAGGATAAATTAGATTTTGGGATGATAAACTAAGTCTGTCAAACATTTTACGATCTCAAGCATTTATGACGATAGCCACTGAATAATTTGGCAAATTAGTTTCAAAATTTCAATATCTACTGATTAATTGAAATATATCTATAGCTTTTAAACGTAGAAATCAGTCTTAATATTTCAAATAAAAACATTTTTCAGGGTCAGGCTTTTTGTAACAGTAAAATACTATCATCTAATGCTTAGTGGTGGAGCTGACATTTTCAATGCATATTTATCAACACATTATTCACACGTTCACTTTACGCTCTATAGAAATTGTCACCAAGTCAATCCAACAACAGTAAATTAACAGCAATTACCGCATATATTAGTCATGTGAAAATTCAATTATTACTCGAAAAAGTGTGCTACAAGGCCACCTTTCGAGGCTGTATATGTAACATATACTTTTCTCACCATATGTGAAGTGATATATTCTTGTCATAGATGTAATACTATAAATAACAAAAGCTTTAGTGACACGATACCAAAAAGTGCTATTTAAATGTATCAAACGGGGATAAAACAATGTTGTGCATTCTTGTTTCTTCATGAAAAAACGGTAATAATGAATTTATATCATTATCATCATCATCATCAAATACGACTCGCATCTTATCAAGATTACACTATCTCCTTTTCGTGTTCAACGAGTATGTGTTGATGACACTCATTAGAGAAAATAGAAATACAATCGTTTACATGTTCTTAATGGAATTTATCATGCAAATATCAAACAATGTGTATGCTTGGAATACGCTTGTTAAAACTCTTCTCAAGGGAATAATTAGACATGGGTTAAGGAGAATGCGGGCTGGTGCATACCAACTGGAGTAGATTGGAGCATTTGGTTGACACTGAATTATTGCACCCAAAAGTCACTTGAACTAAGTCTAAGTCCTTCTAGAAACAAAAAGCTCGGCACTTCTTTCGAACTTTTTTTCTGCCAATGTATCATAGAAAAGCCACAGGTGCGATTGAACTTCAGCCTGTACATATTACAGGGACTTCAACTTTGTGATGGTGAAAGTTTACAACACAAAGGACATGTGCTCGTAGAAAACAAAATATCCACATGCGATATGTCGATAACCCTTTGCAACTTGTTCCGCTTTTGCGTCAGCTCACAAGTTTCGTGTTAATAAGTGTTTGTGTCGTCACTAACGCTCATTGACTTTCATGGCAAGTGGAAAGGATAGCGTCGCGTGGATAGTGTTATACAAGTGTTTGAAAGGTTAGGTTAAGTGACCGAACTATGCTAAAGTATGAATATGTATGAGAAATGATTTAAAAGCAGCAGCCTACTAATCAGTATTCACGATTGTTGACGTTGTTATGTTAGTCACGGGAGAACATAAAAGTTTTGAATGAGGTTTTATTTTGAGGACCAGTATGGAATGGAGGGATTCCCTATGGCACTAAAGTGTCTTAATGCTGATGCAAATTGTTAATAGACTATTTTAGAGCCAAGCTATTTTAGAGCCAAGCTGTTTTAGAGACATGACTTTACAACGAAGCTCTAAAAGCCAATTAGGGTTTTTCTATGTAAGGTGCTGAGGCGAATGCTGGTGAAAAACAAAACGATACCGAACTTCCACCCAGTATTTCTGAAGGGAAGTCACACGAAAAGAACGATTTCTAAAGGAGTTCAAATGGGATGTGATCACCAACGAAGGTGATCGAAACGGTGCAGGGTTAGGCGATCGAGAGATTGGGGACCTTCAAGCAGGCTGAGGAGCCCGCTCCGGGGGCTACCACGATCCGAGGGATGTACTCAGCAGAGCAGCTACCCAGCAGATAAGAGAATCGATGGTCATTTGAATGGAAGCTGCGGCTGAGTCGGCACTTAACAGAGCAGCTACACGAAAAGTAGACCGTGAGCTGAACAGGTTCACAAGCAACCGGAAGGGAAGCGGCGGCTAAGCCACTTAGCAGAGCAGCAAAAGGAAATAGAGACGACGGCTCCAAGGATCTAAAGGTATTTACAAGGGTTGCGACGACTGGGCCTACTAAAGGGAGGAAGCGGAACTCTCAACGCTCCAGGAAGAGGGAGACAAAGCGAGCGGCCATGAGTAAGGTATCGTCGGAGTCGAAGGGGAGACTTGAGGATATTCAATTGAAACCAACTTATATGCCTGTGAAGAAGCGTCAACGCGCTCAGGAGAAAAGTTTCCAGAGAGACAAGCGAATGAAGAGGCCACGACAGTATATGGCAGCTTGGTCATTCAGGGACCACATTGCGGTGATCTGCAGCGCTGTCTTCGCTGCTACAGATTGGCTTCGGTCGACTGTCTTGAGGATATCGGAAGATTATCCGGGGTTAGACGTAGTGGAACAGACGTCCGTGCCCAAGATCATCACGGCTAAGGTGACGGTGTCCTACTCGAACGTTTTTGAGGCGCTGTCTCTCTTAAAAAGACAGAACCCAGATCTTAAGATCTTCTGGAGATTGTTCCAGGGGTTGCAACTTAAGAATCATTGGGGGAATCTGATCTTATCGGTGCCACTAAAACAGTGTTGGGCCAACCAAGAGTTGATTCACACTTCAGACTGAAGAGGATCGCCAGTAAGGTTGTGGCGGACAATGCGACTGAGGGATTCCGAAGTGCAATTTAATCTGCATCACAGCAAAGCGGGAAGGGGCAATCTGCTTCGGCGTCGACAGTCTATCTACCATACGACACGCACCCCATGGCTCCTGGACTAAGAAGAATGGCAGAAGCAGCAATGAAGACTGATTTCATCAGCGGCTGAGACGCAAATGCTTACTAAGCACCAACGTAAACCACAGAGGCAGCTGCCACTAGAATTTTTAATTTCATTAATATTCTCAATACAGGTTGAGACACAAACATTACTTACATTTACTACCAGGAACAGGGCTCAGGTAATTGGCATTACACCGGCAACTCTAAGTAACATAGAAAGCGCAAACAGATGGGAGGTGTCTGACCTACCGCCGATTATGCTGGAACATCGGTAGTTCTAAAATCTTATTCAAAAAAGTACGGAATCGGAGACCACAATGGGAAGTTTACTCCAGAAAAACAAAGAGACACCTCAGAAAAACTAGACGACCTGGATCTGCAGCAGGAATTAACAGGAATATTAGAGTCAGATTTCAAAGACGTGTGTCAGAGAAAACCCGCAAAAAAAACGCTTCCATACGGTGAATTTTGGAACTAACGGAGGCTGGAGGCCGTACACGAAGGGCGTTTAGTAACGCATTACGGTCCGAAAATGGTGAAGACTGGGACCGATATAAGCAGCTGTTCATAAAGAAGATACGACGGGACAAACGCTACTCATGGAGGTAATTCTGTGAGAGCATTGAGAGATGTAAAGAAACCGCCAGAATCACAGAAGTCCTAAGTGTAACTCCCGGCGTACCTACGTTTCTATGTAGAGAAAACGGGGATTGAGCAGAGGATTTGAAGGATAGTCTGGTCAGGCTGGCAACTCACTTCCCAATAATCCACCGGCCGACCGAGCAGCAGACGGAGGAAGTAATAGATGAGGTGAAAATTAGGCAGAAATTAGACGATCAAAGAGTAGAACGGACCATCAAAGAGCAGACAAGACCCTTCCCATTCTGTTGTGTATTTTTACCGCATGCCTCCACCTCGGAGTAGTAGGCGAGCAAACGAGAAAAATTAGAGTGGGCTTTATTAAAAAAAACTGGCAGAATTTGGAGAAAAACTAGAGTGGTTTTTATTCTAAAATCACCATAATGCCCAATGGAAATTGATTGAAAAACATGCATATCCATGCCTTATATTTGGGGGCCTAAGCGGCGAAAATGGTCGGAATGGGAATACCACAAAAGGGGCCTTTACAACGAGAAACTGCAGAATTTAAAGGCCAGTGGTTTTCAGGCTGCGACGTATGCCGATGATATTGTGAAACTTGTAAGGGGTGCCCTTCCACAAACTTTGTCAGACCTTATGCAATACCTTAAGGCAAACCCGAAAACCGAACTTGTACTCTTTACAAGGAAACACAGCTGCAAAGATTAGTTTGCATAAGTACCACGGGCGCATTAAGAACCACCCCATTGGTTGAGTTAAGAAAGATAATGGGGCTCATGCCCCTGGATCGAGAAGCGCATACTTACCGGTAATACGCGCTAAAAGTTCCGGCATTTGGTACGATTCAAATTAATGGGACCAGAGACGATATGGGCTCGTTGCTGAGGACAAAGACCAGATAAGCAAAATAATATATACCTTGAGAAGAGCTTTCAAGCCAAGATACTTTCAAGAAGGGAGTCACCGGTGACGATGACGTTTGGATACACGAACGGGTTCAAGATGGACACAGGAGTTGGCCCGGGCGTTTATACAACAGATCTGAGACTTCGCCTGTGGTATATATTGTCAGATTATGCTACAGTCTTTCAGGCTAAAGCAAATGCCCTACGCATGGCAGTTCAGTCCATTAGCGGAACATCAACCAAACCAACGACCAAGTGCGTCGACAGTGGGTAGCCATTCTTGGTCTTGCGTCTTACATATATGCTCTTAGAGAACTGTTAACGCCCCAATTTAGCGGAGTGGTCACTTGGCGGCTCTAATTAGCCAGCGGTGTGGTCACTTGGCAACTATAACTAGCCAGCGGAGGGTGCCGAATGGGTCCAAATTGGCGGCCTCTTCTGTAACCTAACCTAACATTAGAGAGAATAATAAAAACCACTTGAACGAAGATTTTTTCATAACCCTTGTTGTCAAAACCATATTTAACCGGCGAACGTAGTGTTGGGCGGATCGAAGATTTCCACTAAATTTCAGCAGGATGTTTTCAGGAAGGTTCGAAAATTTTCAAGAGGAGTTTCTAGGAGAGTAAAACCATTACGCTCTCAATAGTTGCAGCGGACAGGACATGTTCGACCCCCTCAGGAAGGTAAAGCTCATAACGTTAAACAAGACATTCTACAGTGTAATACAGTTTTCAATTGATTTGATCGCTGCTTACACACTCGTCAAGATTTGACAAAATAATTTATCCCACGCCTGATA
The DNA here is from genome assembly GCA_963978885.1 of Nemotelus pantherinus. Lineage (NCBI taxonomy): Eukaryota > Metazoa > Arthropoda > Insecta > Diptera > Stratiomyidae > Nemotelus > Nemotelus pantherinus. The sequence continues at coordinate 20,217,876 of OZ022264.1, read as the reverse complement.
TTAGATGAAACTATATTTACGTGCCAAAATTTGCACATTTGCTGGCAACAATAAATCTACGTACCAAAACTATAATGTTGTACCTACTAGAAGCCCATTATTTATTTATTTCAAAACTATTTCAAATCAAAATCAGTTGAATGCAATGTGATAGTGTTTCGGGAAAAACTTTTTGTCTTTCATCATTCTATTTGTGCGATCTGCATAAACTCTTCACTGAATTCAAATATTTCCAACCATATTCACAACTCTACTTAGTGCAATACAATTTATACCATTTATCATTTAAATGAGAAAGTTTGCTAATTTTATTTCTATCCTCTAATGGAATTCTAGGCAGCTAACGAAGTGCTTGCTAGTTTTTAGTGGGAGATAAATATTCTGTCCTTGTTTATGAACAACTAGCTAACTAGCTGCCACTACACGTACCCGAGTACGAACGACAAGCTGATTTGAGAGCTGGGTTGAATCAGAATCAGAACTAGTGATGAGAGAGGAGAAGGGGAAAACATATTGTCAGTTTCGGTGCACTGACGAAAACAAAAAAAAAAACAATAATAACAACTAAACAACATGTCTTGCTTGAATATTTCGAGATCGAATTCAGAATTTTAATTGAATAAGATATAGTTTGCGAGCCAAGAGTGAGCGCTTGGCTAAAATTTTCTGTTGTCTTGTCATCAAAGCTGTCGGCGCATGCATGTGGCAACTGAAAATGTAGCTTCTTGTTAGCATTCATATTATAGTATTGATTGCAAAATGCGATAATCATCTGAATGAGAAGTTTGATTAATATATCTTATCGATTTATGCAAATAAAATAATTAGTTGTTGCCAGTTTGATGACTCTTTCGTTGCAGAGTGTGAAGTATTATGTGAACAAATGGCATCGCTCAATGAATCAATATGTTAATATGCTTAATATTGGCAAATAATTTAAACCACCCAGATGTCCCACAACTTGTGGAATATCATCATTTATCTTTGGTATTTGCGATTCATCGTCATAATTGATCCTGCCAAACTACTCAATGGGAAACAATCTCATTATGAATTAAATCGTCCGAATGATAAGCAATTCATCAGGCAATCACCTCATCACAGCAACTATAAATATGTATGTACATAGAATACTCATGAAAATAAATGTTTACCAACTATATAGTCGCGCCGCATATGTGTACATAAGTTTTAATGAGCTTGATATCATACCATTACGACACAGAGAATTCCAGAGCTGCGAACAGACCGCCATTGTTTTCAATTTTATTTTCGAGCAACTTTTTCGGACAATATAATATTTGAAAAGTGATTTATATATGTCATCGAGGGACAAATTCGCATTATCTATACAAATCGTATAATTGCACGTCATAGGTACATCATATAGGCTTGGCAAACAAGCGAAAAACGATGTTATCGCATTCGTTGCCGAATTCTGTCGTATGTTTGATAACGAATCAGGGTCAATGATAACAATTTCGATAAATGTTTGCAATGCAGAAGAATTGCGAAATGTATTGGTGGAAATTGGAGTGTACATTTTTACTGATGTAGTTTTTTTAATTTATATAAAAAAAAAGTTTGTTCTAGATTAAAGATGGTGTCTAGAAAGTATTTTGTACTTTGGGAATTTTCCTGATAAAACTATGCAGGCTGCAAGTTCCATAGAATACATTCGGTTCTTGGATTTAAAATGAAACATTCAAACTAGAGATGGGCAAAATGCCTCATGACACACCACTGATCGCTCTTTTTTAGAGTATTTTACAGTATTGCGCCGTACTCTCAGTACACTGTTCGCTTCGCATTTCATTAAGTTTATTCAAACGAAAGCTTTCGCTCACAGACTATGCTGTGCTTTTTTCAGGAGCTGCACTGTAAGAAAGAGCTATGCCTCACGTGTCGTGAGGCATTTTGCCCATCTCTAATTCAAACGGCCCGCTTTGGAAGAATACTACACATTTGCATAGCATAACACCTGTATCAGCAATAATTGAATGTCCTAGTAGTTTTCTGCTTTATTAGATATAAAAATCATTTAGCTTTAATAAAAATCAATAAAACATCAAACCACATCCTAAAATTTAGAGGTCATGGTTGACAACATTAACCATTGCAATGTCTTACATAAATTAAGGAAAAACTGCCACATTTGCTGACTCACATAGCGAGCAGAAAAAAACACGGTTAATTCAATCAATCAATGCCAGGCCGTAATTTCCTGTTTTGCTTGTCCTGTTCCATAAGGCAAAGAAAGCTCGACCGGGCCGCCTGGACTTTCACCCTACAGACCGATTTGCTGTCTATGTAGCAATAACCCATGGCACAATGTAATATAAGTCCCAACTCTCAATCGGCTCTCGTATATACATTATGATTGCGACTGGCGAGGCAAGCAAACAGCCTTGACCGGTCGATTTGAGTGGGTGGTGTTCATTTGCAATGTGACTCATTTCCAATGCTTTTCGTTCCACCTAATTGTTCTCGGTGACTGAAACGATGTGAAAATGATGATTTTTTATGAAATATTATGTCATTGAAATCAATATCGTTGCTTTTCAAACTCTTAATGGTTTCATTCGTTTATAATTGTGCGATGCTAGTGGCCTGGTTGGATTGGATGTTTTCGTGTGATGCGCCCACCATCCACAGACCATGACTGGCTCATGCGTTAAGTAAAATTCTTTTATCATTTATGCTACTTCATCACGAATTCATCAATCCATCTATTCGACCGGGTGATATTGAACGATAGATGTCATTCGAAAGTTAGACAAATGTTTAGACAAGTTAGCGTCACACCATGTCGTTCGCTCGGAATTCGATTGTCGATTAAATATGTGAAGAAAAATATATCGGTACCAGTACTGACTGATTGGCTCAGGAAATATATATTTAGGACAGAGTTTTGTGCTGTTTTGATCATTAGGACGTATATTTAATGCGAACAGCTGTAAAAAAGAATCGATTCATTAGCATAGTCTGCTTTTTCGAGTGCCACATTTATTCACGTGAGCTTATGTTATTTGCATTAGAATCGGTCGATAATAGCTGGAAATATTCTTTTAAGGTGGAAAAGTTGATGATTTTGATGAGCGTTTACGTATGTTTTGGATGTACCGTTATCTACAGCACTTATTTTAATAACCATCTATCGAGAATTCTTTGATGTCGATGTCACAACTAATGTGAACAAACGCTTCGTTCTAGATACTTTACTTCATATTAAATATAATCGAATATTGCCAACAAATCATCATATAGCACTCGTTCTCCCTACGGATTCCTATCATCAATCACTTCTCTGGTTTCCCCCTCATCTTTTCCATTAAAGAAAGTAGCATCTGTTGCACCTCGATGTCGAAATGATTTTCTACCATAAATATTCTATTTCCTTCATCATAGTTATTTCTCGGATACATTATAAAATCATATCTAAATATAAATTCATCAAAAGTTGATAATTATGATGATTTAAACTAAAAGAAAAAAAAAACAGAAAAAAAGATTTCAAGAACCGACTGTGTGATTCTGGCAAAGCGGATTCTACAATTTTATCGGAAATTCCCGATTCGATCATTCATTTGAACAATGATTAAGATCGTTATGTTAGTGACAGTGTACTTTCATTTCGACTCTGCTTCATTTACACAAGTCGTTGGAAAACTTCTTTAAACAGTTCTTCATCAACTTTCAGTTTATAATCTGGAATACCTGTTGTACCGCAAAGTCATGGTTTTAAGGCTTTCAGTTCAGTACATTGGCTGCCATTTGACTTCTAAAGTCATAGATTGCAATCATATAAGCAGGCAACAATAAAAAAATGTGCTAAATGCAACGATAGCTACATTGCAAACTACGGAGACTGCTTTATTGTGAAACATTGCATTTCATAAAAAATTTACATAAGATCTAACTTCAAATTAAACGGATTAAATAGGGGACTACCAATGCATCTATTTTACTCGCCATTGAAAGTATGAAACATAATCAAACGGTGCATCGTATCAAACAAAGTTGAAGCGATTAAACAACGCTTCGACGCAGAATATAAATTCTTGAAGCAGCTGATCCACAACTTGGATGACAGCAAGAACAAATTTAGAGCAAATATGCTACCTCTAAACCCTGCAGGTTTTCCTCAGAAATGACAAAGTTAGGCTGAGCATAAGAATCAGAGCAGGCAGTTATCAATCAACACAAAACTCATGGCGACTACTCCAGGCCTAGCACGGCCATTCAACGAAATGGCCAAAGAGTGTCTCATTTGGGCTGTGATCGATGCCAGCGAAAGACATGGAGTCATCTCATTAGGAAACTACCTCAAGATATGTTCAGGGTCAGCTGCAAATTGCAGATAGCCAGCATGAGCCCTCCAACTACGTTGAATGATGCACGCTTGTATAAAGGCGTTAGGTTAATAGCGTGCGGAGACCAATGCACGGCTGACTCCTATAACCAAGCCATATCTATACTGGGAGAGCTGTGGGCTGGTGCTAATTTAAAGGTTGTTCCGAAGGAAGAGATCCTTAGTCGACCTAGAGGCAGGGCATGGGTTCTAATCCGGAGAAATTTTGGATGTGATTTTTCCATGGGGTTTGCCAAGGTTGGTGAGCCTGTTGAGAGTCGGTTGGAGGTTCCCTTCATACTAAATGAGGAGACAGTATCGCTTCTAGAGTATGCGATGCATAGGTGATGTAGCAGTACTGCATCATCAAGCACAGAGTTGAGAAATCGACACTATGGTTGTACAGGAGTTATAGGCCTAAGGGCTCTGGATTCACAAACACTGGAACTGTTCTGCAGAGCCCGAAGTGTACATTCTGGCAAGGTGCCCCATAACTCCCTTAGAAGTTGCATCTGAGGCAGAGCATATAATGTGATCAATGTTGGGACTACCTCCGAGTTGGGAGACTATCTAGACCTCCTCATTCTGGAAACAGAGGGAGGGAGTGAGACAGCTGTTTTGTCTGAGGAAGACCTTGACTTGACCCTTAATGCTAATGGTGAAGGCCGAAAAAATTAATCTTCACCATTACAAAGCAGCAACCGCTGTCTTTCTGCTCCTCCGTTTGTCTGAGCCTAATGAGTAGCTTATTCTGATACATGAACCATGGGTTGTAAACTAACTGACAACACCTGATAGCCAGGACAAGCTACGACTCCGCACTCTTGCTGAGAATTATTATAATCTTTGTTTTTCACAATTTTTGTGACGAGGATAATATGGCCATTGCTGCGGAAATTATCGGAGGTGATACTGGTTTGTTTTGTACCTCATATCACACGATCACGGTGTTCATCACCCTTGCATCATCGTCAAGAATGTAATGGCTGCAGCTGCAACAATTTGCGTGCCTTTTATCTTAGGAGCTGACTCTAATGCTCACCATGAAATGTGGGGTAGCTCCGACACTAAATGCCGAGGTAAGACACTTTTTGTCTTCACCTTCGCCTATAATTTGTCCATTGCAAATACCGGCAACGAACCGATCTTCCTCACCTCTAATCGGACGGAGGTGCTTAACGTTACCATGATCAGTGGTCAGGCACACTTCTTTTAGTTGAATGGAAGGTGATTCAAGAATTTTGGTTCTTTGATCACAGGTACATATCCTTTAATGTGGGCCATAGGGAAAGTGCAGACTGGATGAAGTTTCAGCCGCTGGTCCCATCATAACTGGAACCTTCCTTAGAGAGTATCGACTGTCACTGTTAATACCTTTACCAGTGCTGTCACTTCCACAGCGTGTAACCCATCCAAAATCAAAGGCCTAATGGTGGAATGTGGCTATCGCAACTCTGCGAAGAGAATGCACAAAAGAGTTTAACAACGCAAACAGATCTAATGACTAGTCATTGTATCAATCAAAATTGAAGGCCTTTGAAAATGGCGTACTTAAGGCTAAGAGATCCTCATGGAGATCCTTTAGTGGAAACCTAGAAGAAACTAATCGTCTCTGCAAAATTTTAATAGCTATAAAAAACATCCAGAGCCCTGATTAATTTGGACCAATTCGAGTACCAACAGTTTAACTGTCCTTATGGACTCGCACTTCCCAGGCTATCATAGTCCCCTTGATACGCATTATATCGGGCGGAGTAGTTCATCATCTTATCGCCGCCTCTTGGAATCACAAAGTCTTTTTTGAGATGGGCCATATAAAATCTTCAGGGCCTTATGGCGTTTTTCGGCTGGCATTCAAACGTCTATAGAAGTAGTGCTACCTTGGTTGAAGGATATTTATTAAGCGTCTTTGCGCTTGTTGTACGTTCCCACGAGCTGGCCGGCAACAAGTATTGTTTTTTCATATAGCAGGAAAATCTCGCAGAAAAGATCTCTCACTTCAAACCTAAGGACTATCATCCCATATGTTTTAGCTCTGTCTTGCTACAGATACTGCAAAGGATATTGGGTTATTATGTCAAAGAGTCAATCGATCCTACATTAAGGGGTTACATGGGTTTCAGAGAATGAAAAAAACGCAATTTTTAAATGTTTCATAAATAAAAAACAGTGTATTAATTAAATTATAAATTATTGTTAAAAACTAAAGTAACTCTTGAACTATATGTGAAAAAAATTTTAGACAAAAATATTGATAATACGCCCTCTGGCAGCTATTTTACGAAAAGGCTCGGAAAAAATGCGGTGCCAACGATAAGTCAAAAACTAATGCACCAATCTTAACCAAATTTCGCACACTTCTTTTAAATAGTATTTTCTTGTACTTGAACGAAGGATATTGTGTTTCGTTCATTGGAATTTAATACACATGGAATTATTTACTGAATTTTTGGGTCAAAAATTAAATTTTTTACTCGCGACGTTGCCAAAAGTTCAGATTTCAATATTTTTACAAATCCTTCGTTCAAGTACAAGTCAAACTCATACTCTAACAGAAACAATTTGATTTTTTTGTTTCAGATGAATTCAGCTCAAGATATCGTTGGCACCGCATTTTTCGAGCCTTTTCGTAAAATAGTTGCCAGAGGGCGTATTATCAATATTTTTGTCTAAAAATTTTTTTACATATAGTTCAAGAGTTACTTTAGTTGTTAACAATAATTTATAATAATTTAATACATTATTTTTTATTTTTTGAAACATTTAAAAATTGCGTTTTTTTATTCTCTGAAACCCATGTAACCCCTTAATCTCGCAGCGACAACATGCTTAGACCAAAGGCAAATGTGTTGATAGTAAACTGAAAAATCTCAAACTGAGAAATTAGCTCCTTTGCATATCCTTTGTACAGTGTCCAGAATTGCTGCTGAAGGCCGTGCACCTCTTCGGGAATGTTGTTAATTTGTGCAATTAATTTGGACACCTGGACATAGGAGAATCATAATAGCTATGTGACTGACGAACTATTAAGGTCTGGCACCTTGCTGTCGCAGGTATCATGTCTCTTCTCTATAGGAACGCTGATGACTTCGGTCAAACTAGCCAACTGAGTCCTGGTTTGAAGAATCATCCTGTGCGACAGGACAGTCCTGAGCTTCCATGAGCTTCCCACTAAGCAGCTGTTAAACAGCTGTTAAATTTGTCCAAAGTGCTCTTCGATATGTTGTGACTGGCGTTATGGGACTTTGTCTCATTGGACGAAACACGCAATGGTTGGGTGTTGGGTACAATGATTTCGGCCGGAGCAGTGGCTCGAAGGATGAAGAGGAAAGGAAGTGAATGACCTCATTTTGGGTCCCGTTCTTCTCAAGTTTGACTGACTTGATTTAAAAGGAATAGTGCTGTTTTTTAAAGAAACCAGATAGTTTCCCTAGCACAGTGACTGACGGAGAGTGTTTTATGTGGCATCACAACGGGCCCTCTTTTGTGGTCATGTGTATCGCGGTTGGTACTCTCCGTTTGACAGCCTACCTACCTGCTTAGTTAGGTGCTAGTTAGTTAATCGATAAACAGTCAAATTTTTGCAACGATAACATGCAATGGATGGAAGAAGATGAGCTTGCAAAGCAGAATTGAGCCGCTACAACTCATTTGGGGTGTTGGGGTTAGGAGGTGATATAAATTTCATTTTTTTAGCAATTTTTTTGAAGGGTGCGAAATAATTAGGTTTACGCCTCACTTTGATCCTACATTGACATTGACAGAGCTGGATGAACTCAAAGCTTGGTTCCTGATTTCCCGTCCACGGTTAGATTTGAACCTGGCACACCACAAGCCAGGAGGTTGCATGAGTTTATACTTATTTAAATGAGTTTCACTGCGAAGATTTTTTGGTTTTTCAGAAAATGGACGAAAGGGATGTATTTCTGCTATTCGAAAAGTCATAGTAAATGTATGGTTGTTTTTATAAGTTTTCGTACATTGTGAAGAGCCTTTTAAACGCGAAAGCCTTAAGTTTTAAATAGATCCGAACTATTACGAGTCTATTGAATTACTTGTATCTTAAGAAGAATATCGAAAAGCTCATCTATTGTATTAATCACCTCTTCCTATAAAATACAAAACTTCGCTGCTTCAGCTTCACGTTCAGCACATTAAAGTCGAAGTCTAACGAAAACTCTCTGAATTAAAGTAACAAAACCGTCCTGTCACACACTACTTTCCTATAATTCTTTCTTGTCACATATTAAAGTCTGACATTTATTATTAGAAACGTGCCATGATCTTATGTCACGTCGAAACGAAAGAAAAAATCGAGTAAATTCAATCATAGTTCACAAAATGGCATAAAACTGACGAGCTTGAAGTAATAATCATAAATACAAGGAAGTATAATGGCATTTGCTGTTCATTTACTAATTTGTTTAGTACGATTCTCTGTTTCCGGCTGATAAAATTTATTCGCTGGAGTATATTTTATGGAGCATCTTGGAAGGAATATCTTTTGTTTTCTGTCTGAAAACATGCAAATTTATGGCTGTGGAGAGCTGAATTGATGGTAGATTTTAGAGGTTGATATAAGGAATAGCTTTTGATGAGATCTTATAAATTAAATTACACGCGTTATTATAATTCATCAAATAAGTAAAACCAAATGTGTTCCAGGAAGACTTAGTAAACGCTTTTCAAAATAATCTAAATGCTTCTTTCGACACTAGATACCATATATTAGCAGAGAACTCAGTGTTAAAAAAGATTAGATTAATATCCTGCTATTAAGATTAGACAGCACTTGTATAATATACAGTTATATAGTTATACAGTTCAATAGAATGGTTAATTGCACATATTGATCCTTATGGGACTGTTCACATTTGTCTATTTTTTTTCTTTAGAAACCAACAGAATCAAGTCATGTTGAAAACCTTCTTCGAAATCGCAATGGGCAAGGGTCATAAGAATGGAATTCGAAAGGTCGCAGTTCACAATTTACCTGCTCTATCGATCGTTAGGTATTGGAAGAATATCGAAAAGAAAGCAACAACAGAAAACACAGCAGGTTCTTTTCTCTACACCATTCCAGCAAAAATATGCCTGATGTCTACATGACGACGCAAATACCTATCTTTGCCAGCCACATTGGAATATGATACGTGCTCATTTGTCGGTAGGCTATCGCATTTAATAGTCAGAAGATACACTTTTCAATCGCTTTTTAAAGTTTTCCATAAAAATATAGTCTAAGCGGCTTACAACACTTCATTCCGAACAAAAAAATATTAAGGAGACATCCAGTACCTGTGAGCACCTGACTTTCCCGATTTAATATTTTATAAAAAGCACCAGGTGTGTGACTCACGCACTTCATTCACAACTTCATTCTGATTCAATTCATTCACCCACAAACACACATCGATACATACATACACACACACATACACAGAGCACCATGAAAAAATCACACACAGGACAGGTGTTGCGAAATCTCTTGTGGGAACCCAGAAAACTTAAAAAGTCCATTCAAATGTGTCCAATTACAGGTATTAGCCAGAGTTATAGTTGGCGTCGGCACTGATTATCGTTTCACGTAATTTTTTTACGAACGAGACGAACAGCAGGAAGAAGAACTCCGCACAGCCACACTTGAAACTTTGAACTTCACACAACTTTTCCGAACTCTATGAAAATATTTGAACTTTGTTAGCTTTTTACCGATTGTGCTCAGGAACTACTAATTAACACAAACTCATAGGAAAATTCCCGAAAACTTTCAAATCAAAAAAATTGCTTCGCCTTCTAATATGTTTGTCTAGCGAATATGCAACACACAATTGAGAACATCAGCATTTCTCTCCCGAAGAGGAAGCCCTGTGTTGCTGCTGGTGCTCTTCAAGTAGTGCAAAAAAACAACGAAAACGGCAACGCGCAGACAGTGCCATCTGGTCAGGAACGACAACGGTAGAAGTAGTGGAAAAAGCAGCAACAACAACATTGCAAGCTTAGCCCTTGCAAAAGCTACATCAGGCACCAGCGTATGGTGGAAGTAAAGATGGAAAAATCAATAAAGACAAAATGAACGCCTACAACAAAATGAGACGTAGGGAGCGAGCATTTCTGCACAGAGTTTTACTCGTCCCAGCTTGACACTGCCTGCTTTATCCAATGCCGGGCCACGCTATCCATACTCTTCGACAGAACGCAACCGACAGTTGGTTACGACTAGAGTAAGGACCTGCGAAGGAAACCACTTGCCTCCACTTCGTGTTTCCTATGCCTATGAGACGATTTTAGATATTTAGCAAAAAATGGGATGGGGGACAAGTTGCTGCTGCTGCTACTGCTGTTGGGGATTTCCGAGACGCTAAAGTACGTAAGCCCAACAAAGATGGGGTTGCATGAAACGCTCAACAGTCAACTTATGCGAAAACTTTCAATCATATGATTTGAAGTAGAAAGTCGTTGGTGCGGTGGGGGAAGAGTGAGATAAGGGAAGGATTTTAAAGTGTGTTGAATAAAAAGTTACCACTTGAACATTTTTATTGTGAAGGAGTTTGAAGTTGTGATGAAGTGGTGCATAACAGGTGACAAGGGCTAGTTATCGTGAGCTGTATGGAGGGAGAAGTGTAATATAGAAAGCTTTTATGGCTCGAATATTCAATGGTTAATATACTAGACAACAAATATTCGAGCCATAAAAAGTGCATTGTATATAACATTTTTCTTAGCATAGTTAAAATAAATGTGGTTTAAAAATAAATTTTGATTAAATGTATATTTCAAAAATATGTCTTTAAAAGAATAAATATTTCAGAAAAGTTTATAACACCAGGGACACATTCATATCAACTAGACGGATCGTAGATATAACCGAAAATCCATCAGAGCAACCGAGAGGTTAATATTCAAATAAATTTAAATATTCGACAATTGTATAGTCTAGATAATAATCCTTCGACGAAGCAAGAAAGGCAGTTTTAACAAGCGTGTTTAGCGATAAACAGCGATATTGTTTTATGCGAGTTGTCAAAGTTTTTATATATGAGAACAGTTTGCAATTATCAGTTTAATAAAAGCGTGTTTAGTTTCAATTAAACAAACTGTTTGTATTTGTAATCGCAAGAAATCATGAGACAACGATAGTTATTTCAATAGAAATACACCTATTGGTGTCAGAAGTGGAATTAGTGAAATAAGTTTTCAACAGATTTTTATAAACGAAACGGGAGCCCGTGGTCTTGGTGGCTACGGTGAATACCAGCGAATTTAACATAAAATAGCGGGGACTAAAAAAACAATGCCGAAGTTGATAAGCGAGCAAGCGTCGACGGAGTTGAAAACGGAGTGTCGAACACGTGATTTATTGACAACCAGAAATAAATCAGCCCTGTTATCTAAACTAAGTGATCATTTGAGAGCGGGAAGTATCGATCCGAAAAACTTTAAATTTCCAGATGAAGAAAGGGGCTAGGATCACGTTCAAGAAGAACAAAGCAGCGTAGAAAAACATCTGATGATGGATTTGCTGCTCTAAATGGCTTCTGAAATGCGTCTGACACCTTTGTCGTATCCTATTTCAGATCTGGAGCATCAAAAAAACATTCAAGAAAGTGTCAAGTGGCAAAAGTCCAAAGAGGCACCATGCTTGAAAGAGGAATCTAATGATTAAAACATTTTCAGTGAATATTAGACTGCATTTTTTTTAAGTTTAAGATAAAACTTTGTCGACGAAGCACGAAACGAATAGCAAACCAAAGACAATTTCAGAAAGTTTCAATAAAATTGGCAGTTGAATAAACAGTTTTCTAAAAAATAGTGGTATATACTGCCTATAAATGAGAACTCTCCTGACCATTCTAAGTTGAATGATTTGAAAAGTTTGAACTTATTACTTGAATGAATGAGTTTATTTGGATTTGGAAGGAATTTATGTTGACTTTTTGGATCTGTTACCTTCTCAACGTTATGTCCAGGCTTCTTATGAATCTGATTATGTCCCCGGGGCGACTTTTCTTATGCTCCACGTGGAGGGAAGAGTATGGTCAAGCAGCAATTTTCGTTTCGCTAGTGCTAGACAAGTGTTCTATGCTCTCGGCTGCTTCTATACAGTATCTACACATTCTGTAGAGAATCTGTTTGGAAGGAACGTGTTATGGTTTCGCATAGCTCCCTCATGGTACTTTGGCAGATATCTACTGCTTCTTTTGATATCGAAGATGATTATGTCCTATGAATGTGTGAAACCCTCCAGATGAACCAGTAGCTTTTGATCTTTGTTTTAATTTCCTGGTTCGATTCAGCACTCGTCAAGCCCTAGTTTGAAGCGCGGTCAACTTAGGGTTTTTGTTCTCTTCTTTGACCTTGGTATCAGCTTTCTCGTTTCCTTTGTGCACCTAATATCACCTCGCCGCCGAACTGCACCCTTATTTGATTTAATGCCTTTTTCGCCTTTAAAGGTAGAACTGCATTTGCATAATTAGGATTGATAGCATTCAGAACCGCTTGGCTATTTATCCGATAGTGTCTTAATGCTGACCTTTTCAATGTTTCATTTCTTTATCATATGCGTGGCCTTAAGTGTGATAACTTGATTCTGCATGATGCACAGAAAAAAATTCATATAGCACAGCACTTATGGGCGCATATGCTATGTGCATAGTACTCTAGGCTATAAAATATAGTTAGAAGAGCCAAATCTATACGTTATTTATTTCTGCTTTTCTGCTATGAACATTGTCTCGGAATTATACACCATAATTTTAAATTAAGGGATACCATTTTAGAAGGGGATAAAGCTATATTCGTAGCGCCTACTCCTATGAATTTTTCGGTATGTATTATGGTCTCAGATGCCTTATTTTACTACGATTCCGAAACCAACTATGTACATAGAGCCAGAAGTATTTAAATTGTGGCCTCTAGAGCTATGCTTTTTTTAAGTGTAGGGCATTTTACACCTGAGTTCTACGCTCTCTGCTTCTATTCGACAATCGATCTATGAGCCATCCGTAAAACACATTTGCACCCCTGCATGTGAGGCGGTGGGTAATTTTCCCATTTTTCTGTTGATGGAATGGACATTGAAGCTTTTCTCGTAAGTTGCTTCAGCCATTACTTGACCGCTGGAGTCCCTCTCCCCCTCCGTGGCCCACAGGTTGGCCCCTTCTCACGGCTCAATCTTTAGGGAATCCACCCTTATTCACTCAGCCGATGGTCTGTCCTTTCAAAGGAGAGCAGAATAACATCTTCCTTTTCCTCCGACAGCATCCTTTCATCAAGATCTTTTTACACCTTATCCGTTTGGTCGTTTGTAAGAATGCCTTTGGGGAAATCTTTCAGCATAACTTCCATCTTTACATCCTTTTGTACTCTGCTATAGGTGGCTTGTCGCTGGCTTTTGGTGACTTGAAGATATTTTCGCGCCCCATATGTGCTCCTTGTTTCCTTTGGTTGCCTGTGCCGTTATATTTTATCACAAATCGACCGAAATCGACTATGTACATGGCGCCAGAAGTCTATAAATTATGGCATCTGGCGCTATGTGTTTTTTCATTGCATCTGAAGATGATCCAGTTCGCATCCAACAAAAGGCCACGAGCCTTCTCAGTTCTGAGCATCTGGAGGTAGAGCAGTTGATGTTAGGTGATGGAATTCTATCGACGAAATTCCCGATGGATAAATGACATCAAAGACCATATCCTCTCCTATACTCAAGAAGCTTGCTGACATTTATACATCTCCTCACACAGTATGGCTGCGAGTTATAATTGGAGTGCCATGAGCCATATTACATGGCTCATGGCACTATGTAATATAGCGTGCGGGGCCATAATTTCTGTGCCATGTAATTATGGCGCTGGGAGCCATACTGCATCGCTCAGGGTTTCAACAAGAGTTTCATTTCTCTGGCGTCTGCTTTGCGCATGCCACTTTTTATAAGGAACTTCGTACACTTTTGGCTGCACCGCTCATGTCACTCGGTTTTGGAGACTCTTTTGATGATTCATGCGAAGTAATATCGAGAGCATTTAGCCTTCAGGAGAGCTTATCTGCAATTCGTTTTGAGAGTCTGTCGTTAGAGGTAGAGACAGGCCTCAGGAGCATCTGTCATTTGTTTCTTTACGATCTCCTTCTTTCCTTTTGTGATCTAAACTGAGATTTCGCTTATAAAACTTTTATTTTTGGTGTGGAGCTTTACTCAGCTCCTCTCTTTTTGGCCCTTCTTTGGTCACCGGTTCTTTCGGTCTGGTTTATTTAGAACAGCCTGGAATTTGGGGCTTGAATGGTATCTTGCTTCTAAGGGGATACAATAGGAAGCACTAAAACTTCAAACAATATTTATCTGAGAAATTAATTCAGCACTTAAAGTTTAATCAGAAAAATTCGCATAGAGTACAATGTTTTGTTAGCATATTGCTATTATATTTTTAGATATTATTTAAACAGGAACATAAAACACAGACAGAACTTCACTAAAAGAACTTCACTGTTTATAGGAAATTGAAAAAAAAAAATTTGTTTTGAAAAACAAATTGCTTCGAGGTACACATATAGTACGTGCATACATGTAGTCTACAGACATGTAGAATAGTCCCATCATACATATATATCCCTTCCGGCAGACTATACATGGAGGGAGGGATATATATGTATAGTGGGACTATTCATTTGCAGCCACTAAAACGTTATCCAAAGTGATCCTCTTTACATGAGCACTATAAAAACTATTATTGAAAAAGGTTAAAACAGTTTGTGAATGATACCAACCAAAGAGTATCGGACTTTTTCTTTTCACTTCTACCAAATAAAATAAATAAAACGTCACTGATCTTGTAAATCCCTTGAAAATCAAAGAATTCGATTCGTGATCAACCATTTTCAGCAAACTATACATTATATATTCTAAAATAACCACATAATTCCTCCCAAAACAATTTTCAACATCTGGATCGAAATAGGTCACTAAAATCAGGTTAAATTGCATTGTTTCTTTTGTTGGTAAACAAAAGTCTGGATGAATGTCATTCACATGATTGTTTGGCTGCTAAATCACTGTATCCTTCAAAATCCGCATTTGTTTGCAGATATGCAGCAAGATGTCTACTTTTTATTATTATCAATCACTCATTGTTTGAAAATTTGCTTTAAGAAAATTCTGAGAAAAATTGAAAATGAAATCCATCGAGACGATCGAAAAGTAAACAAACAGCAAATGAATTGAACAGATCGATAAAAATGTAATATATACGAATGTATCCAACTACATGTATAATGTATGTCGATTCCACTGTTTTATCATCTATTTATTTCGGTAAATTGGGACAAAAAATCTCTCATGCGATCGAAATAGTTTCAAACCGGCACTATTAAGATGCAAATACCATTCCATACTATTTAATATTGTTTTCTTATTCGCTTTTGTTCTGTTTGGAGTTTTTAATCAAGCAAAATTGAGCCACACACGTGTTTTATGAGTTCAATGACATTTCATTTCATTGATAAATTCAGTTAGGTTTGAATAGAGTAGTTTCAGTTTCTTATTAAAATCTTATTAACATGAAGCTATATTTTTTTAAATTTCATACATAAGATATGAACATTTGAATTCATTACAACCTAAATACAAATAAATTTGTGGATTGCATTTGCATATCAATTATTTGTATGTATTTAATTTTGTTTAAAAATTGATATGCAAAATATAGTTGATGTCCGTCTAGCTTTCAATCGTTAATTTAGTTTTTTTTTTTCAATATATGATTTATTTTTTGTCGCCGGTTTAATCGTAATTCAAATATGTAAATGAGTCAGATATGTATTTATTATGCGTTTGTGTTTGTTTTTTTGAATTGTATTAAAGTTAAATACAGTGAAGTCAATGAAACAAGTTTATACACACATCTAATTTTATACCACTTTAGACATATTCGCAGGGGCGGATTTACCACTAGGCGGCAAATTTCGGGGGCGGCAAATTTTCGATTTTTTTTTTGGGCGGCCCCTTTTCGATTTTCATATATCTGAGTCGAATGAGCCTAACACCTCAAGCGAACCGAATTCTCTAAAAAATCAATGCACCGGAAAGTTCACCTCTAATGATTTTTTTCGGACATTAAAAAGTTTGACTTATAATAAATATCGAAATGCGATCACGGTAAACAACCAAGGAAACTCAAAAATACCTAATAAGTACCTAATAAATATCTGAAAATAACTTAAAAGAGCCTAAAAAGACCTAAAAAGGTCCTAAAAAGAACCCAAATAATACCTCTTCAATTTAGGGAAAGCTTATCAGAGGTAAATATTTGCGTGCGTTGATTTTTCAGAGAATTTTTTATTTATTTTTATGATACAGGGTATATCAACTACATGCGAATCTCTTTATTTTTGACGTGTTTTTTAAATTGTACTTCATTACTGAAATTAATTTCTATAACAAATTTTCTATAAAATGAAATCTAGAACATACGTCGAAATATTTCGGGTTCATCTTTCACTAATAACATATCGAACATTAATTTACAATAGTCGAGCTCATAGTTGATCTCCAGTCAAGTGCGGAAGCAAACTTTGAACGGAATAGTAAACTTATTTATAAAAATTTTAGCGAAGACTTTGGAATTATATGCGATCCAAAGGTGTATACGGTTTTGGACTGTTAAAAATTGGTATTTTTGGATTCTTTCTTTTAGGTTTGTTTAAGGGGTTAGTCCACTGTTAAACTGCTCCAAATGAACTTTTTTTTTAAACAGCTACCAACAAAAAACTATTCAAGATATCGATTTGAAATTTTACATGCATCTTTATTGAAGTTGAGAGTTAACATTTTCATTAGAAAAAATTATTAGAAAACAAAATGGCGGCCGCTCCAATGGATCGCCGCAGCACCGCCGGAAAAAAAAGCAAATTGCGCCTCGTAAATTCCTGGACAAAATAAGCATCAGTGAACAAGTTATCAAAAATATTTCATTAGTTTTGAGCATAAAGGACTGCACGGGCCTAAATTTAGAGCCCTAAAGCGATTAAAAAAAATGTGGTATACTTTTGAATCAAAAAAATTAATAAAAAAAATTTTTTTAATCGAAAAAATGTTTCCCAGATCGTCAAAAAAAAATTTTTTGTTCTAAATTTAGGCCCGTGCAGTCCTTTATACTAAAAACTAATGAAATCTTTTTGGTAATTTGTTCACAGACGCTTATTTTGTCCAGGAATTTACGAGGCGCAATTTGCTTTTTTTTTCGGCGGTGCTGCGGCGATCCATTGGGGCGGCCGCCATTTTGTTTTCTAATTATTTTTTCTAACAAAAATGTTAACTCTTAGCTTCAATAAAGATGTATGTAAAATTTCAAATCGATATCGTGAATAGTTTTTTGTTGGTAGCTGTTTAAAAAAAAAGTTCATTTGGAGCAGTTTAACAGTGGACTAACCCCTTAAGTTCTTTACCGTGTTTGTATTTTAATACGTATTTGTGTGGCAAGGGCGCAATAATAGTGAATTTTTACGAACGAAACGGTGCCGGTTTTGCTCTGATATTCCTTTTTTGTGAGCTTGGGCGCAACGAAAAACAGCGAAGTATGAATCGAGAAAAAATCGCGCATTGTTACATATAATATAATTCACGCAAAGGGCGGCAAATATTTCTGAGGCCTAGGGCGGCGAAATGGTCAAATCCGCCCCTGCATAATCGTAAGTTCGATAGGTTTCCCAATAGGCCCTTTAAATCTCAATAGCATCTCCAACGCAGACACAAGTCGAGTCTACTATAAAAACAAAAAGAACCTAAGCTTTGACGAAATTTCGGCCGAATTAAACAAATGCAACCACGAAAGCCATCCACAAATGACATTTGCTCGACTTCTATGACATTTGACAAATGTCATAGGAGTGAGGTGTATACCACAGGAGTGGTGCAAGTCCATCATATGACCTATCCATATAAAGGAAACAAAACAAGGTGCGAAAAATCAGAGACATGTCACTACTTTGTACGTCCTATGAAATATTCGAAAATAAAATTAAAGTATACGCTGACAATATCATTGGGGAGAACCAAGGGGACTTTAGGTCTGCACGATCGACGACAGATACTGCAAGAAAAATACTGGAAGTTTAACATTGACGGCTACCAATTTTTTATGGAATTTAGATAAGAACATGACAGTATTGATCGAAACTTACTGCATAAAATAATGCTGCACTTCGGAGTCCCAGCAAAACTAGTCCGCCTGATTAAAATGACGATGCCTTTGACATCACAAGTTAGAATCAACAACTATCTAACTGACGCCTTCGATACAAATTTTGAAATAACACAAGGCGATGAGTTGGCACTCCTGCTGTTCAACATAGCACTGGAGTACGCTTCTATATACATAAATCTAGCCAAGTTGTAGTCCATGCGGATGACATAGACATTTTGTCAAGCAAAAGAAGTAGGCCTGAAAGTTAATCTCACGAAGAAAAAAAACAAGACAGAGGACACCCAATAGCCAAAATATAGCTGTTGATGAATATAATTAAGAAAATGTGGAGACATTTATATATTATACTTAGGTGCGAAATTGGCAACAACATACAATGAGATTAACTAAATAAAACGAGGAATACAGCTCGCCAATAGAACTTTTTATTTCGTTTTGGCTATAATAAAGACTAGCTGCATACACAGGGAAACGAAGCTCCAAATCTATAGGTCAATAATACGACCTGTGTTTTGTGCTATGGACGCTAAACGTGGACCCTCACAGAAGCATTCGCAAATATGTCGAACGCCTTCGAAAGACGAATCCTTAGGCGAATAATTGGAGCAAACGGGAGAGCGTCCAATAGCGAATAAGATATATATATATATATATATATATATATATATATATATATATATATATATATATATATATATATATATATATATATATATATA
Organism: Nemotelus pantherinus; assembly: GCA_963978885.1. NCBI lineage: Eukaryota > Metazoa > Arthropoda > Insecta > Diptera > Stratiomyidae > Nemotelus > Nemotelus pantherinus. The sequence continues at coordinate 20,198,608 of OZ022264.1, read as the reverse complement.
TATATATATATATATATATATATATAGATATATATATATATATATATATATAGATATATATATATATATATATATATATATATATATATATATATATATATATATATATATATATATATATATATATATATATATATATATATATATATATATATATATATATATATATATATATATATATATATATATATATATATATATATATATATATATATATATATATATATATATATATATATATATATATATATATATATATATATATTTGACGATCCAGAGGTCGTCTCAACCACACTGAGAAAACACATGGCGCCAGACGCCATAATTTATAGACTTCTGGCGCCATGTACATAGTCGATTTAGGGATTGTGATAAAATATAGCGCCACACGCCATAATACATAGCGAAAAGTACATAGGCCTACACGCCATGTACATGGCGTGGCGGACTATATTACATGGCGTGGAGAACTATAGTGCATGGCGTGGAGAGCTATAACACATGGCGTGGAGGACTATACTGTATGGCGTGGTGGACTATACTGTATGGCGTGGAGGACTATACTGTATGGCGTGGAGGACTATACTGAATGGCGTGGAGGACTATACTGTCTGGCGTGGAGGACTATACTGTATGGCGTGGAGGACTATACTGTATGGCGTAGAGGACTATAGTACATGGCGTGGAGGACTATAGTACATGGCGTGGAGGACTATACTGTATGGCGTAGAGGACTATAGTACATGGCGTGGAGGACTATAGTACATGGCGTAAAGGACTATAGTACATGGCGTGAAGGACTATAGTACATGGCGTGAAGGACTATAGTACATGGCGTGAAGGACTATAGTACATGGCGTGAAGGACTATAGTACATGGCGTGGATGACTATAGTACATGGCGTGAAAGACTATAGTACATTGAAGAAGCAAATCAGTCAAAACAGTGCTACTTACCATAAATGAGCACAGGAGAAGTCACGGGTAAACTGGACTTGATGCCCCACACCCGGGAAATCCCGCCACCAGAGGGCGAAAAGGTGGTAGAAAGGTTGAAAAAATGAAGAAAAACAGACAAAATTATACAAAAAAAATAAAAAAGAAGATAAAACAATTAAGAAAAAAAAAAAAAAAGAGAGAAAAGAAGCCCCAAAAGCAAACGCACAACCACAAAAACACAAACATATTAGCCCGACATCTATCGGCGAGATTCATGCAACAGCTGTGTGGGGCATCAAGTCCAGTTTTACCGAAGTCACTTGCTTGCAACAAACAAGCGCTGGCTGCATTTAGAGTCGTCGAAGGAGCCATTCAATAATATGCGCCCTTAGCCGATTGAGAATGTTGTCGATCTATCGACGATACTCAAGTATCACTTGCTGATATTTATAGATCCCCTCACACAGGATGGCTGCGAGTTATAATTGGAGTGCCATGAGCCATATTACATGGCTCATGGCACTATGTAATATGGCGTGTGGGGCCATAATTTCTGCGCCATGTAATTATGGCGTTGGGAGCTATACTGCATGGCTCAGGGCACTATGTGCATAGCGTGTAGCACCATAAATGCTGCGCCATGTAACATGGGACCACGCGCTATGTAGATTCTGAGATTATGGCGCTGGGAGCCATATTGCATGGCTCAGAGTACTATGTACATGGCGTATGGGACCATAAATAATGCGCTATGTTACATGGCTCTGGGCGCTATGTGGATTTTTTTCAGTGCATCAGATCAGAACAAAGTCTTCTTTGCGGAAGATGCAATAAGCTGGTTACGTACAGCCAATGGAAGATATTCAATGGACAAACCGAGGGTCGAGGGCCGGTGAGCAAATACAGCACACGTTGGTCAGACTCTGTCGACGAAGACTGCGCACCATTGCTCGGATTTCGCAACTGGGCGATCGAGTTAATTGGAGCGTCATCTGTTAGAAGCCAAGACCCGAGAGCGGCTGTAGTGCTACGAAGACTTCGTTGTTGAGTACCGTTTATAAGATGTTTTCTGCTATCCTACTAGATCGAAAGACTTAGTTTGCCCAAAAAGGAATCGGTCCATACCCTCGAGACTTCACTCCAGGTAACTCAGCAACAGATCAAAATTTCTCCCGAATTCAGAGCCAACTATGAAAGAGTCGCGCGTATTGGGGTCACACCCTCCAATTTAATTTTAACGAAAATCAAGCACTAGATTTTACACTAGAAATATTGTTATCGTTTCGCACTATTTAATTTACAAAAAACAAATCACACTGAAACACACTATCACGTACACTATTTTGAACTTTTGATGTAATTAATTATCGCTTTAATTCTAGCAGTGGTCGCTAAATGCGACTTTTGCTCTTCGAATGATTCATTCACTATTGTTTCACCGCAGCTTTTACAAGATATACTAGGAGCCCACGAAGTTTCTAGTTAATTCCTCTGGCTTCCAGTATCCGATAGAGCTGTCCAGATCTGTTGTTGAATATTGCATGCTGACTATTTGATGAATAGTTCTATAACGGTAGTTGTATATTTCGGAATGGTTTGAATTACTTGATTTTAGGTAAACAGATTTGTTTACAATTAGAATTGTTTTTGTTCTAAAATGCATTATGATATTGCATGGTGTAGCGTTCATTCTTGAATGCATTTTTTGTGTAAATTTTTGACACCGTGTATCAGACAGTTTTTAGCCAGATTAAAATTTTACAAAACCTTGAATAAGTTGGTTATCTTAACCAAACTATTAGATAAAGTCACGGCATATTACGGCTATTTACAATGAACAACGGCCTACAGCAAGGGTACAACGTCTTCTGTTCCCTTTTCAGCCTGGCTTTTAACAAAGTTGTCAATATTCCGAGGTGAGCATATGGAGCACCATCCTTATTAAACCAACAGAATATTGGCTTATGGTGACATGTGCTGGAACGAACGAACTGTCGAAGAGCTATTGATGAAAATCGAGCAGACGGCGAAGAATATAAGGTTGCACAAAAATGAAGGAAAAATGGAATGTACATGCACCGAAAGGAGCACGTCCGAAAAAGGTAGGCAAGGTTAGATGATTACAGCTTCGAAGAAGTTCAAACATTCACCTATCTAGGGCTAAAAATCACAACCGGTAGCAGCTACGTTAAAGAAATCAGCGCCCCATTGTGAGCAAACAACAAAGCCTTCTTCAATATTTAAAGCTATTCCGCTGAAGTTTTTGCAAGATTGGCTATAATAGGCACCTGCTGTACAAGGTCATAGTTTTTCCAGTGCTCATGTATTCGTCGGAAACATGGATGTTTAGAAAGAAAAATTGCGTGCTCTTCGTCGCGTTCGAGATGGGGATCCCCCGATGGATATTTGGCCCCGACATGAGGATGGGTGATTCCGCCGCCTTTACAACAACGAATAATGTATACTAACGATATCGTGACTCTTAAGTCATTGATAAGATTGGCCTCAATAGGATGCGGTGGGCAGGAGTTTTAGCTCGTACGAGCGAGAAAGATCCGGCTCGGAAAGTTTATAGAAGCAGGATAATTGTCTTCAGTGGAGCAATGGAATACGCCAGGGAGCCAAGGAACTGCTAAGGACACCTAACTGGACGCTGGCAGCGCAAATTTGAAACGTCTGAAAGTCTATTCCGCGACAGGTCTAGACCGCATTACTGATTGTCCCGCCTGTAATGATGATGATGTCGAGACTATAGGCATATGAACTTGGACTATATGCATGGGAGTCAGAACTTTGTGTATATTACTTGGTCATGTTAGGCAAAGAAAGGCATACATAAAAACAAAATCCAACTGAAAGATGGTTTAGATTGGTTTTAAAAATTTGCACAATTGCTTCATGTTCCAAATTTACGTGGGACTAATAGTTCTCGAGATATAAGCCTAAGAAAGCTTCGACGTTTTGGTGCATTTATCGATCGTATACATAACTCTGAATGAACGATATTAAATAATGCGCATAGTGACGGTTTTCTCAGTTTTCATATCTTCTTTATATCACAATAGAGCTAATTCGACAGAGACACTTTCACTTGGATTTTGTTTCGCGGAAAACATTCTCTTGTTACTTTAGCTTTTCGCAGAGATGTCAATCTAGGGAATTTTTCTATAAATCTAGGAAATTATGGGAATTTTTTTTGAAGCTTTTGTATATTTACCACATTGAATAAATATACTGGAAGACCTAATTTTCAGATATGCCATTATACTTTTCAGAGTATCGAGATATTCGGATTTCGGCTTGAGCTCAAATGATGATTGAAAAACTGTAGATATGATGTTAACCTTGTCGTAAAATATTTGAAATTTTTCTTTAAAATATTCTGTTATATCATAAAATCTATTTACTTTCTTGACTCCCTTTTCGCTTATAAGTTGACATGAGCCACTCCATCATAAAATAAATGTCTTTAATTCATGAGCAAAATTTGACCGCCGCGAAGAGAAGTCAAAATAATGATAGATGACGAAGACAAATATTTGCTTTTATTCTTTTTGTTTCAAACCCGAAGTCGAAGTAAAATTCAAATTTAACTAAAAGTATTTTTCGTAAGTTAAAGAATATGGGATTTATCCCAGGGATATTTTCTGCTCTTTTTTTTATCCAGTAGTAGTAATAAACTCCATATTTTGAAAACATTTGTACTTTTCGTAAATTTTCCAGAAATTCTATAACTTATGTGCTCATTCTTTGGAATAATGATATAATTTATCTGAATGACCATTTAAATTTAATGTGGTAGATATTCACAAGAAAAATGTACATAGAAACAATATCAACCCCCTATATTCAGCGAGTAATACCACCCAACCAAACCAACCAAAGACTAAACCCAACAACGAAAATAACTTATCCAATATATATTATTAGGTTGCTACAGATGAAATGGCCGATTTAGCAATGACATAAAGTTGGCTGCAATATTAGTGTATTATATTGGCACAATGTGGCGCAAACGATATGACATATTGAAGTATAAATACTGCTAACTTGGTTAATAGAGTCATTTCTATTTTGCACTTCATAGTGATCGTAAAAACAAAAAGAGAAAGTGAACATGGATGTGAATCAAAAACGGCTAATTTTACTATACGAATTTAAATTAGAGCACAACGCAACGGAAGCAACGAGGAATATCAACAGCGCATTTGAACCTAATACAGTTACCGAACAAACCACTCGGCGGTGGTTCGAAAAATTTCGATCCGGAGATATGGACCTTGGAATTGAGCCACGTGGACACCCAGGACCATCGATCGATAACGACGAGCTGCGTGCATTAGTGGAGTCTGACCCCCGCCAAATCATAAGGGATCTTGCCGAGAAATTAGGCGTTCACAATTCGACAGTTTGCCGCCACTTGCAACAACTTGGAAAAGTGAAAAAGCTTGACAAATAGGTTCCGCATGATCTTACCTTCTTTTCTCTTTCGCAACAAAAAGGAACCGTTCTTAAACCGAATTGTGACTACGATAATCGTCGCTGATCGGCCTAACGGCTAGATGCCGATGAAGCGCCAAGCCACATGCCGAAACCAAGCCTTTATCCAAAGAAAATAATGGTAACTGTTTGGTGGTCTGTAGCTGGAGTTATCCCCTATTCGTTCCTGCAACCTGGCGAAACCATCAATGCTGAGAAATACTGTGCTCAACTGGATGAAATGCATCAGAAATTCATAGTCCAACAATCTAGTCTTGTCAACAGGGATGGAGTGATACTGCTTCAAGATAACGCACGACCTCATGTATCGAGAACAATGGTCCAAAAATTAAACGAGTTGTGCTATGAGACTCTTCCTCACCCCCCATATTCACCAGACTTCTCACCAACAGATTACCATTTCCTTAAACATTTGGATCACTTTTTGACAGGAAAAAGATTTAATAATGAAGCTACTGTCAAAAATGCCTTCGAGGAGTTTCTTCGAACCAGAAACTCGGACTTCTACAAAACTGGAATAAATGTACTTGTACCTCGTTGAAAAAAGTGTGTTGCATCTATTGGTGCCTATTTTGATTAAATAAATTGTCTTTATAAAAAGTTACAGCCGCTTAAAAATGTGTTACTAAATCGGCCATTTCATCTGCAGCAACCTAATACTTTCGATTCGATTTCGATATAAGGAAAAAAATCGATATTTAAATTTATTATACATTTATATTTATATATCGCAAAGTATCGATATAGAGTTTCGATATATCATATCGGAAAAAATATCCATATATTTTTTACATGAACATCTTTAAGCATGGTATCTAAATACAAAAGCCGCACAAAAATCTAGGGATATCTAGGGAAATTTTCGCCGAAATCTAGGGAATTTCATTCTTCTTTGGTTGGCAGCACTGGTTTGTCGCCCACCTCTAATTCGAAGACAGGAAACGCTTACATAATTTTGGCTTGACTTAGCGGCCAATAACTAGGCGCCATAATAAACTGATCGGAAGAAAATGGACCACCTTATTTTCGTGAGTTCTGATCAATAGGAAGATTTTTAGAAAAAGAATATAAGCCACCAAAATTCTGAGACAATCCTCATATTTGTGGAGATAAGGTAGCAACAAACTGACAGCTAAAACCTTTCAAAATTCATTGTGTCATATAAGAAGAGAGCTTGCAAAATTCAGATTTAAGATATGAATGGACGATTAGTTAATATTTAATTAGTTTTACAATATATTTTGACAGCATGTAAAATAATGTTCAATGTTCAAAATAATTTTGTCCTTTTTAAGGACAAATAGTTTCAAACTGTACAGTACAACACAGTTCTTCCTTTTAAGAACGTAACTATTTTTCATGTCTAGACTTGCAACTTTCAAAACAATTTCATTTTCGTTACTATTTTTTCGTCAAGGCTTATTTAATAATTAGTCAACGCTTACTCCAATAAATACCCTAAATTCAACGACGCACTTTGTTTACTCTGTTCTACCACATATCATCTTTTTCGATATTAACCTAAAAACTTTATTCGAAAATATCAACAATAACATCATCCCTTTCCATCTCCCTATAAACATAAATTATATTAAAACTTACCCGTTAATTGTGGCAATGGGGTCAATTCTCGATTTTTCGATATGTTAAAACGTGAGCTGTTCTGACGTTTGTCCTTTTTAATTAACGGCCCGGATAAGTTCAGTCCTTTACCGATTGGTGTGGGTGGCGGAGCATCACGTGGTGGTGTTGTTTTTGTTGTTGAAGTCGGTGGCGCTTGTGTAGTATTTCCTGTTTCTTTATTGTTGGTCTGTAAGTAGAGAAAGAGGAAAATAAAGTCGATATAGTAGAGAGGAAAACAACTTGAAAACATACTGAGAACTATATTGATATCGTTAAAATGGTTCTTTATCTTGCTGGTGTCGTTGAGCGAACGGTTGATAGTTCACGTGGTCAAATGCGAAAAGGTTAACGTTAATTATAAGTTGAGCTCGACAAGAGATACTTGTGATATAGTGAAGGGAAAAAACTATTGTGTCATTTAGGCACAGGGGGAGTTGCAAAGAAAAGTGATTATCATGCTACATTAGCCTGGTTTAGTTGCTGCTAAATGGATTGAATGGAAAGTTGGGTCAACTTCATATCTAAGACCATAAAACTGACAATAAATGTTCTTATCTATGAGATGTAAGCAGGAGATATAGCTTCATCGGGTCGTATGATTTGGCTTTTTTGTAACAGACAGGTTGAATATACGGTATTTCGCGTGGAACTTGTCGAAAACGATTTTGCCAAATAAGTCATCATAAATGTAGTTACGTTAAAGAATTTCAAAATACTGAAATGGTTTCGAGTTATCCTTGAAGATTTTTAAATTTGCACTAACAATTTTTTTGAAACTTAAACTTTAGAATATCGATTTAATAATCGCTTCCTTCGGAAAGCTCGTGCCAGGATCTTGTAATTAATACTTCGGGTCTCATTAAAACTTCATTTCATTTCGAAAAGGATGTCCTCCCACTTTCAATTCAATTTCTCTAATTGATTTCTCATGTTGCGGTAGAAAGTGCGATGTATTGACCCTCCAAAGATTTTCATTCTCGCGTTCGCTTGCTCGTAGCGTATATCGCAGGTGGCTGACTCGCTGGCTATCATAATGGCAATGGGATTACGCTTGACTGTTGAGTGTTCCGGTCACCGGAAACCAATACGAATTTAATTAATTGGTCCAATTGAATTGAGGTAAAGTGGTGCCATTCATATTTATGATTGACGACGACAAGAACAAATGTTTTCATCGCGAAATTCAAATAAGCGGTTGCGACATGCATAAATACGCTCAGGCTTCGAAGAATGTCTGTATTATTCGCAAAGTCTTGTTGACTCAGATCGCTTTTTTTTTGTTTTGCGCTGGTTGAGGCTACACATGTTCACATGTACCTCGATGTACATACATACTATCGCTTTTCTATAGAATTAAGACGCCCACTTTATAATGAATGCTGCTCGCCGCTTATACCAGTCTTGGCGGTCTCCCACTTCTGTTTCGAACGAATGAAACATGATTGATTTGGGAGATTGGATCGGCATCGAACATTTGCATTCTAGTTTTTCTTGAATGGATTTGAAAAGGAATCAAAATCCGAGCGAACGAATCACGATTTCATATCCTTTTTTTCGTTGCGTAGCGTTTTGATGAAAGTGTTTAGGTGATATTCGGCAAATTGAATGCAAAAACTTCACAACAAAACATTTCTTTGAAGAAGATTTTATATTGTTTATGAGTTCGCTGCTATAAACAAAGTTCTTTGAGTGGGCACTTTGAAACAGCTGCAGTGGATTAAATACATGAAAATATTTCGCCGCAAAAATGCTCTTTTATAATACATATGGGGGTATGCTTCAATTGTCCAGTGTTGCCAATTTGATTTCTTAATGAAATCAGTCAATATATTTTGGCTCCAATTATTACTATGTTATTTATTTCATAATGTCAAATTTATTTTATAATGTCAGAATCTACATAGTGCGTGGTCCTATATAATATGGCGCAGCATTTATGGTCCCTCACGGTATGTACACAGTACATAATACCCTCAGCTATGCAGTATGGCTCCCAGCGCCATAATTACATAGTACCATGAGCCATGTAATATAGCTTCAGTAGTCATACTGTTTGATCCTCTTTATGTACGTTTTGTTTACGGTAGTGAAGTGTCAAAATTATTATTTACACTCTCCGACAAATCTTTTGGCTATCCTGAAAAAGTTTTAAAAAATCATAGGGAATGAAATTTTGTGACCAGAATAAGCACTAGTCTCAACATTTAGTCAATGACGGTTTTTGAAGCTTAATGTATTGTAAGTTCTAACCTAACGAGACTTTTTGCGATTTTTTTTAGTTTCAGTTCAACAAAATTTTGGGCCAGTTAGAAGAAAACACAGCTTAATCAAAGATAGAAATATGTTTGTCTACCATTATTTCTAAACACTTCTTTCATTCTTGTTGCGTGAGTGTGAATAAGTTTCTGGACACTTTGTTGGTCCATTTTGTTCCACTCTTCTTCAAACGCCGTTTCAATGTCTGCAACAGAGTTGAATTGTTCTTTCAGAATAAATAGCTTGTAACAACGCACCCCAGCAGTTGTCTACATGGCGCGGAGGACTATAGTACATGGCGTGGAGGGCGATAAGCATAGCGTCTGCTCCTATGTACTTTTCGCCATGTACTATGGCGTGTGGCGATATATTTTATCACAATCCCGAAATCGGCTATGTACATGGCGCCAGAAGTCTGTAAATTATGGCGTCCGGTGCGATGTGTTTTTCCAGTACATATACTTATATATATATAACAAATATGAAGTAGCGTTCTATTTTACGTCACTCAAAAAATATATTTACAGAAATTTGTTAACATGAATAATTAGAAAGACCTTTGAAAAGCGAGGATTTTCTCTCTATTAATAAAAAAAGTTTTGGAAATTTGGTCGGATTATATTTTTATTTTTCTCTTATAGTAGACACATAAACGTACGAAATCCGACGTGTATATATATATATATATATATATATATATATGTATATATATATACATTTGTATATATATATATATATATGTATATATATATATACATATATATATATATATATATATATATATATATATATATATATATATATATATATATATATACATATATATATATATATATATATATATATATATATATATATATATATATATATATATATATATATATATATATATATATATATATGTATATATATATGTACTGCGACTGCGAACTTTTATTGATTTTCGCACGGCTTTAGTACATACGTCCAGTAAAATGTACAATTTAAAATCGTAAATGGTCTGGGGGTTGGTGAGCGATGCGAGCAGGGGGCAAAGCCCCCTAGTAATGCTAAGAATAGTTTAGTAGAGGTGGGTGAATAATATTTTCTTATTCTGCATATACTATAGAATGTATGTATTCCTTCAGTAACTGATAATGGTGTTTTTTACAAGATTATTTGCCATTATCTTAATTGTAGATGAGAGTAGCTTCTTTCCGAAGTAATGCACATGATATGTATGTTTCCAACTTTTGTATGCTTAAACAACTCTTTCATTTTTTTGGCATTTCAATAAATGGATAACTGTCAATAGAATCCTAGCCGAGCATTTGACATAATAGCTAACTACGAAGAGCTCTGCCCTGAGGAACCGGAAAGTGTAGAAGCTCAGAAAAAATTCCCCGAAAACCTCCTCAATCGTGCTTGTAGCTTGTGCAACACTAAGGATGACTGTATTCTACAGAACCTCGCAGAGAAACTATAATAATTTGGTTAGGACCTCTAAGAGCGAATCAATCAGATCTTTCTGTGAGGGCGTGGCAGATGCACGAGAGACGTCGAGGCTGTGCTAGGTTTTGGGGAAAGATCAGTCAGCTAAGCCGGACTCTCTAAATTGCCTGGATGATGATTTTATCAAGTCCAAAAAGGGGTCTCTGCAGACTTTACTTGGGGATCATTTTCCGGGTGCTCCGATAATTGAAACGTAGAAGGCGTCTGTGCCTCTGACTAAACCTCTTATTTTTCACGCCATTCGATTGGCTAAGGCTTTCTCTAATGCGCGTTGCAGGTTACAGTTCAATTGAATTGTGATTTTCAGAGAAATCGCAGATAATCAAAATGAATGCTACGTAAGCAAAGAGATTTGAAGCTGTGTTTCTGTGTTTGCACTTTAAAAGGCCAAAAATGGCAATAACTGTTGCAGCACGATACCTTAGAAAGCCGAACCAGGTCGTTCGTAAGTGAATTGATCGGCATAATAAGACAAAAACAATGAATAATTTACTTGGTTGAGGCTTAAGCAGATCCAAAGCCGAAGCCGAGGATAGGGTCATTGCTGGGATAATCGAACAAAATTCCACTACAAAGTTGCATCGAACACAAGATTTTTGGATGCGAAACAATAAATAGATGACTAAAAGCCTCAGGCTACGGATGAAGAAATACTGCTTTTAAACCTTTTTTGGGCGAAAGACACTTTGAAACACGAGTACAGCGAGCCACCGAGAATAGGGAACACGATTTTTCATATTTCATTTTTACGGACGAATCTTCTTTTTCGGCATGAAGTACTTACAAGCGAGTGTGGTCGATTCGAGGAATGCCACATATCCAGTGCAACGTTAAATATACTGTCCAGGTCCACGATTGTGGGTACTTCAGTAAACAAGAATTCGGTACCCATTTTTTGTTTACTGGAATCCTGAACTCAGAAAGGATAAGTCATCCGAGGGAATGGATTCTTCAAGATGGTAACGATTCAAAACATCGCAGCCGACTATGCATCGAAAGGAAACAGGGAAAATGGCACCACGACAATGAGCTGGTCTGCCCAGTCACCAGACATGAGCCCGATCGAAAACATCTGAGCTGCCATGAACTCCTTGTAAAATGAACTGCAACAAAAATGGGTGCACGCGTAGGCTTATACTGATGACGGGGCTAAACTAGCAGTCAATAAGGATCTGAATGTGGTATGTAGAAATACGCAAAGCGCATTGGATTTAACTGAAAGTTGGTGTTCGACACAGGGCTTAATAGAGAATCCTGATAAAACGAAACTTATTTTGTTTGCTAGGAAAAGAGCACAGGAAGGACCAGTGCTTCCTAATATGAAGGGTGAAACTCTTCAACTTTCAATAGCTTCTCTGGAAGAATCATGTGAAAGAGAAGCTTACTTAAGCTTTAAATGCTTTCGGGCAGTGCAAGAGAGCTTTCGCCACCAGATGGAGTCTGCAGCCTCATGTAGTTATGCGGATCTACGTAACAATCATAAAGCCGACGATCACGGACGCACGTGGTTTGGTGGACTATTGTGAAGCTACTGTATGCTCACAAGAAGTTAGCTAAGCTGCAAAGGACTGCGAGCCTGTGACAGCAAATATTTCAATATTCGAATATTTCGGCCCTTGATGCGCTTCTCAATGTCTCCTCTCGATCTTCAAATCCAGAGTGTGGCGATGAGCTCTGCCCGTAGATTAACCCAATTTGGCCTATGGGTAGGAAACGACGATGTGGGGCACTGCTCTATTGAAGATTCGATGCGTGAGATCTCTCCAATCTTCGCGATGCTTTTGGACGGTCGAGTGTCCTTAATTGACTTCGGGGGAAGATAGGAAGTAATCTTCTTCACCAAAAGTGATGTTGCTACGAGGGGATACTCCAATATCTTCTTCATGGACGGCTCGAAGACAGATGTTAGATCTGGAGCTGTTCTGTTTGTGAAGCAGAAATATTCGTTATCCTGAGAGCTGCATGCTGGGTGATTGAAAAAAGTGGAAGAGAAAACGTATCGTTATTTGCAGTATAAGTCAAGCTCCGATGAATAGCCCTAGTATACCCCTAATTACTTCGAAATTTGTCTAAGGCCAATGACAAACACGGCGGTTCCAGCGAAGCGTTTCCCGAGAGGAAAACCGAGTCGGTTTAGTCGTGCGTTCATTTAACATTGTGATGACACACACCGCGGTTTGGACGCCTCTCGGTTTTGTAGTGCAAAACTAAACCGACTCGGTTTTCCTCTCGGGAAACGCTTCGCTGGAACCGCCGTGTTTGTCATTGGCATAAGGCCAATGACAGACAGTTCGGTTTCACCGAAGCGTTTAACGCTTCGGTTTGGCGCGTCGGCTGCCACACACAACAGTTTTCAGAAGCGTTTATCGAGTCGGTTCAGTTACAAATTACGTCGGAGTATCAGATTTTCCTTCCCCAATCCCATGCATTCATCAATGCATCCAGAAAATTTCAGCTCGATCGGACTACGCAGCAATTAACTCATCGAAAAACGCTCGAAAACCGAGTCGGTGGGTCATTTCTCTCATCAACCGACGCGATTCCGAAACCGCACCGCGGTGTGTGTCATCACAATGCTAAAGTAATGTACGACTATACCGACTCGGTTTTCCTCTCGGGAAACGCCTCGCAAAAACCGCTGTGTTTGTCATTGGCCTAAGAAAGCAGGTCACGATTGAACTCTGCCGCCAGATTCAATAAACTGCATCTGCTCTAGGTACCGGGGCACCGTGGTGTTGAGAGAACTGAAATTGCTGATGCCATTGCGAAGCAAGGTTCGGCGATTGCAATACAGGGCCCTGAATCCGCTTTGGATGTGTCGACCGCATCTGTACATGTCATTTTTCGCAGAAATGTATATCTTTTGATGTGGCCCGGCACTCTAAGGTCTTTCTTTAAGAAGCTAACCATGCGACCTCACCTGGGGTAAGAAAATCTGCAGAGACATGACACTGCCTAAGAAGACACATGTACAGAATAGGTGCTGCATCCTGTCTGTCTTGCCTAGAAGAGGCTGGCTCTTCGGAACAGTTCCTTTGTGAATTCGCACCATTTGCACGTTTCCACAACGTATACGGATATCACTGCGTTGGCCGGGATGCGGGACGTATATAGAGGATAGCCTCATCCACCTATCTCAAAATATCGATATATGTCAATATATGAAATATATTTAGCTTATAAATGAAAAATTGTTCATTAAACTATAAACACGATTTCGCTTATCTATATTCGACAACTGTTATACAAGTTTCGGTCATTTATTTCAAAATCTAAGTGAAGTATATAAAAAACGGTACTCTTTCTACGTTTAAAAAACGACTCCAGGGAACGTTAACAAAAAATGTAAATGGTCGTGAACTGAAATATTATGTTTATCTTTAAAAAATTCTGCACACTTAAGTAAAGCATCCTTTGTATGTTTAAGCTTATATACGTTCTAATAAGGTATGGTTATTAACTATGAGAAATATTTTTTATTTATATGATTTACTGTATTTAAATCCAACATTTGAAATACCTCATAAACAAAAATATTTTAAATTTGTCACTTTATGCATTGAATTTATGCATAGAATATTTTTCCTGCCTTCAAATAATTTATGTGGTAAATTCGAAATGGCTTAAATAAACAATTGGATACACGAGATGTAGCTTCTATCAACCTGAAGTTTTTTTATTTAATATTCCTACATTGAGATAACTCACCTCAAACACAGATTTTGTAAACAAGTCAATTGTTGTTGTTTTAAAGAGTAGAGGCAGATTGAACATTTTATGTATTATTAATCCGCATGATTGATCTATGAGTAATCAAAACAATGCTCATACATATAAATAGCTCTTCCTGTATAGCACCACTCCATCCATGTTTGTCAACATCCTCATCATGTCAATCCATTAATCTTACCACGAAACAATACAACGGATCAAACCGTCATAATCCCTCACATCACCACATACCAATCCACTCACAAGAATTTTTAGCATCGAACCCACAACAGACTTGTCTATCGAAGCTATTACCGAGAATCTATCCAAGAGAAATAATCGAAATAAAAAGATCAAATAGTACTCAATTCGACCGTAGCGTCACCGTCGTCTAGGCCATCAGTGCGCAAGCAGTTGAATTTTCGAGGTAGGCTGCTAATTAGACAAACTTATCATTTTATTTCATGTTCGCCAATGTCAGTTACACTCTATGGATTTCACCCTCCCCCTCACTCGAGCGAAAGATTTTTATTGCTTGTCATTCTCAGGCGGATTTTTTTTTGTTCAATCGCGTGTGCTCAACACCGTTTACGTGTTTGATATGAATGCTGTCGACGAATATTCTTGCATGTTTCGTTCGTTGCACCCGGTTGCTGGGTTCGATATCAGTTGCAGAAATGCGAGCAAAAAGGATGGGGTGGGAATTATGAAAGTGGAATATTTTGCACTAGACATGAAATGAGTACTGCTCGAAGAATGGAAAGTGTTTACGTAATTGAGAATGAATTCGCGCAAATATTGATGAAAATACCTAACTTTTTTCTGGTCAGGACAAATTTTCCTCAAGATATACCAACATATTAATTTTGCATAGTTATTCGAGCTCCAATACTTGCTCAAAGTGCAAATTATTTGTTGTGATATTGACGTTGATGTCGACTCAGTCCGACGGTATTTACGATAAATGGGCTTATTTGGAATGCGAAAATTTTATAATTTATCAGAAACTAAAAATAAGCAGATTTTAAATTGGTTTCTTCACTTCGGCAGAGTTAACTTAATAAATTTAAAGAATTGAGTCGCAAATAGTCGAAATTTTTAATTGTACTTGAAGATGTAGGGCAAAGCTGGAAGAGTTGTCTAAGGTTCATTTACATCATGCAAAATTCAGTTGTGTAATAATTGAAAGACCGGACCGAAAATTAGATTGTACTGTATAAAAATTACTTTCACTACCTTTAGAAGATAAAACAATTATTAGCGAAAGTATAGTTTTAGAAGGGAGATCGCATCAGGATTATTTAGAAACGATCAAATCAATTAAAACGAAATTTCAAAAGGGAACTACACTAATAGGTCACCAAACAATGTTGCAAACAACAAAATGCTAGCTATTAAGTAACGACTCTGCAGCTTTGTGTTTTTCAACTTGGGAACATAATTTTCGAATGATTAGCTAAACCATAAAATATCTACCAAATCAATATGCAGCACCAAATCCAAAAATTAAAATGAACTACAGGAAAAAAGGACCTATCATATTTATTTATAGCTCTCACCGAACCATTTGCATAGATATATATATACTAATTAGTAAATACTTCACTTTAGACATCTGCAGTCAACACGTCAAAGAAGAATTATTCAGCACTTTTAAGGGCTAACAAATAAGACCATCATTACAATTTTACTATCGCGAAAGTGATGTTTGCACTTAATACCACGGCACCCGCAGGACCTCAGAATATACATAAGACAAAAACAACCAGTATTACTAGCGCTCTACGCCTACAGAACAACACCAGGGGAAGCGGCATATGTGATAGCGGGCATGATTCCGATAGAAAGGCAGAGAGAAAGGCAAAGGCAGAGAGGCAAGTCTCTGTAGGAATATGGCAAAGGAGATGGGATCAATGCGCAACCAGTAGATGGACCTATAAGATTATCCCTGATATTGCTAAATGGACCCAGCGTAAGCACGGAGAAATCACCCACGAACTTACGCAGTTCTTAACTGGGCATGGCGTATACCGGAAATATCTGCATCGGCTTGGCCTGGACGACTCCCCCAACTGCCCGATATGCGGAATAGACGAGGACCCGGAGCACATACTGTTTCAATGTCCACGATTTGCGCGACACCGAGCTAAGCTGCAAACTTCTACCAACCTGCTCTTATCGGCAGAAAACGTGGTGGAGATGATACTGGCATCAGAGGAAGCTTGAAAAGTCCTGACGGGAGCACTAGCGCAAATTCACGCCGTTCTTCGAAAAGAGGATGCCAAGAGAGCGAGCACTAGGCGGCAGCCCGTGAACAGCTAAAGCTGACCCCACCCCACGAAGTAATACCTGTTGGCAGTCCCGTGGGGCGGTGGAGGAGGTGGTTTTTAGTCGGTTTGCGCCCAACATAACCTTCGATTAGGTATCCATGCGGATTTTCCCCTCCAATAAAAAAAAAAAAAAAATATATATATATATATATATATATATATATATATATGTATATATATATATATGTATATATATATATATATATATATATATATATATATATATATATATATATATATATATATATATATATATATATATATATATATATATATATATATATATATATATTACGGCAGCTTTGATAAAATACTCCTTGGTCATGGGGATCGATCCCTCTAAACACCCAGGTTCCTCGAATATCACGGACTTTCTGGTATATCTGTGACCAAGTAGTGCCTCATCAATCTGGACAGTGTGACCTGGACCACCAATTCTTCTTGAAGCTCAATTAAGGGGGTAGTACCGGTTAGAATGCTAAAAAACAGCCTAATTTTCAAAAAAAATTTCACCTGCTATATTTTGTATAAATTTCAAAATTTGCATGGGTACTATACACGTTTTGAAGATTACAAAACAAAATATTTGTAATTTTTTTCATTTTTCTACTTATTTATAGAGGGCGCCAAAGTTGACGTCTCGAAAAATGCCTCGTCATACTGCGGACAGATAATCTCAGGAATGAAGAGTCTGAAAAAAAAAACCAAACCGCATTTTAAAGAGGAATGTTTCTTACGTAGTAATCTACAACAATATTTTTAAATAAATTATCCAAAAAAAATTGCGGTTGTTTGAAAATATTTTTCAAAAAATCGTTATTTTCTTCACTTTGTTTCGCTTGTCAAATTTTTTTGGGTTAGCTTTTGGCCTATATTGTGGTAGATTACCACACAAGATACTTGAATAAAGTAGTGCACCAAATTCGGCTTAAATCGGTTCGGCCAATCCGGAGAATAAGTGTCCGCAGTTTGAAAAAACGTCATTTCGAGAAAAACGCGTTTGAAGTTTTTTTTTCCATTTATTTATTGAATATTATTTTAAAAAATATGTTTTTATCACCTACAATTGCTCAGTCCGCAATCCCTGGACCATACATAAGTATTCTTGAGTCCACTTAAGCCAGTTGCTCTTGCAGTTGGGCAGTTTTTTTTTTGCCAAGCGCGCTTCCTTTGTCGCTTTTTCTGCCTGATTTATGCGCTCTTCATCTTTTTTCCGCAGTAATTAAGAGCAGCGGTCTGCCGTAAACTACCGGAACTTCTTTATTTTTGGGAGTATCTTAATAATATTTGAGACGTGATTTCTGAAGGTATAATAAATTGAAAAATGCAAAAAATAAAAAAAAAAACCGGTTTTTTCAAAATTATAACCGGTACTACCCCCTTAAGTCAGAGCTACCGAATATTTGATAACCTTTCTTGACAAAAAATGAATGATGCATACTTTCTCTTTCATACCTCCTTCAGAAGGTAAGCCAATCAAAAGCTGTCTTTGGTCCCATAAGAATATTGCCCATCTTCTTTTCTTTATATGATCTATCATACCGACTTCACTTTCGAGACTAACGAGCTACGATTTTCGATCATTTTCTATCATTTTCAATTAGAAATAGCCTAATGTAAGTGTTTCTACAAGTTTTGAACACTAAAAACCTATGTGAAGTAATGCTTTCCGCAAACAGCATATATGCAGAAAATTAATCAGCATAATCACCTCTACAATATACTAAAATTTCAAGGTCATTGGAAATATGCATGCTTAGTGATATAATTACCCTTTTTTATACAAGTAGTAAATAGCATTCAAACGTTCGATAAGACTAAGCAGCAGTCTTTTCAGGGAAAACTATTGGAAGCCTACAACAAATAAAGATTCGACCTGGGAGCTCAGTGAGACTATTAAATAAAGGTGAAGCGAGTGTGAATTTATTGCATCCAACTGTGAGCTTCAGTAATCGGCCAGTTTAATAATATTCGCCGAAAATTCAGAAAAATCAAAATTCAGGAAACGTGAATGACTATCGAGTCGATAAAATGATTAAACGCATCTTTTGCCTGAGTACAGGCTCATATTAGTTGATTGTTGCTATCATTGCACATACCACTTAATCCAAATTTAGACTTCTATCTATCATTGAACGTGCAACATAATCCGAAGTCTAACAATTCCAAATTTTTGTTAATATGGCGCAAAGCAATTAAGTACGATATTTAATCAATAAACAATCGATTAATCAATAAAGTACAACGTAGCTGGAGTATATGTCTTGGATCTCACCCCAAACTTTTCGTTATACATTGTCGACTTTGAATTACCACCTATTGTCTGCTCTATGCGGCATTTTAATTATGGAGCTTTGTTTTATCAAAAGCTGATTCGAATCTTGATTATAGGATTATGCATTTATATCAACTTCTTCTATAAAATATAGTGTACTGACTGCTCCCGACTTTTATAACACACTACGGACCTTAAATCACCAGATCTTAATTGTGTGCTGCTTGGCCATAATTAAGTCGATTGCTCATAATCAACAAGACCACAAACTTGTCGCGATTTGCCCCACTTCAAACATTTCACTCTCACCATTCACGATAATCACTCAAATGGTGGAAAATTCTTGAGCATGTAAACAAAGATTTTCTGATTAGCACAAATGCCGCAAGTTGAACGTTTGGAGCGCTTTAGCCTTTAGCTATCTACTAATCTATTCGAATATTCACTTGCTCGTTTTTCACAGCATCACACACAAGCCAAAAACTGGCGAATGTCATCTCGTCGGATGATGAAAAAAATACACAACACAGCACTACACTTGCTGCTGCTACTGATGATGTATAGTATAGTAAAGTAACGATGCCCAGATAGTTACTCAAAGTCGGAAGTCTAAATTTGGAAGCACTCAGACTGAGAAGAGCTCTAAATTCGAAGTAGATATATACATAGATGATAAAAACCAAATGCAGAACAGTAACACCATCCTCGTACCGCACCGCATTCATGCTGACGTCAATATCGACTGATTTGGTGTTTCTGATTCGTCTACGTTCAGTTATCAGTCGATAATTTGTAAGTAGGCAATTTAATCGTTGTTTATCATGTGAGAATAGTATAAGTCATTTTCTTTTTTTGAGATCTATTTGTTGAAATGATTTTCTTTGATGACTATGAAAATAGAATTTCTTCGAATGGACAATTAAAATCAAGTACATAGTAAATTGAATGACTGTCAGTATCAAACAAATGAATACGGCAAGAAATTAAGTCTTTCAGAAAATATCAAAGTCATTTCAAATATTACTTAATATGCATTAATATGGTGATCACCATCAATGTCTATCTTGCCACTGAATATGTACCGAATGCAGAGGACTTCATACTGCCAACAATAGAGGCTGCCTTGCATTTTAAGCTATCTGTGTAGCCTAAGTTCTTGAGACTCTGAACAAAAAATTGAAAACATTATTCAACGGGCATTTGAAATTTTATATACATATAGCTTACTACACAAACTACAGAAAAATCATTGACAAAGCATACAAAAAGTAAGCAATTCGAAACAATTTATGACAAAGAACTATTTTGAAATTATTTCAAATGTACATGCTGAAGAAAGAGGTCGTGAAAATCATAGTGTCATTACTTTACTGAACTAAAGCTGAAGCTTATGAGTTTCATCAATGATACATTTCATTTCACTTAAAAAACAAATTGTCTAAAATTAGCTTTTAGCATTGAATATTTTTGCAGGTGAAATTTCTTCACTAATTACAGATTGTTGATAGATAATAGCAAGGAACATTTCGAAAGTCTAGCGGCTTATGTTGGTCAGCTCATCGAGTACTCTCTAGGGCTGGTTGAGGAGTGGGCGAATACCGTGGGTCTGGGTATTAACCCCAATAAGACGGATCTTGTAATCTGTATAAGTACAAAACTCCCAATTTCGACCCAATCATGCTGGGCGGCTCCAGGTTAGGTCTCCAGAAACAAACCAAGTACTTGGGTCTTATTCTGGACAGCAAGCTCACATGGAAGGCGAATTTAGAGGAAAGAGTTAAGGAGAGATATCCACCTAGAATGGTCGGCAAAATCGATTTATTTTTTATTGCATTTTCGTGAAGATACAGGTCTCAAAAATATCTGGTGAAAACACCAAGTTAATATTTCTATAAATAAGCTAGTTACAGCCGATATAATCAAACGTGTTTTACGAAGTATGATACGATAGTTAATAACATTCATTAGGCTGCTTCAAGTATTGTTCAATTGGTGTTAAAACAAGCTGTAAAAGAAATACAACGGGAAATAAAAGCAAAATTCGAGTGCTGAGATAACCAAACTAACCGTTTTTGGAGATAGTACGGGGCGAAAACGTGGTTTTACCACATTGTAGGGAGTTGAGGTTCTCATTGGACAGTTTACAGGAAAAGTTTTTGATATTCTTGTAAAATCTTCTTATTGTGCTAAATGTAACTATTGGAATAAACTCGAAAATACTAAGTAATATGAGGAATGGAAATCGAATCACGATGGAAATTGCCAGGCCAATCATGATGGATCGGCAGGTAAAATGGAAGTAGACGCCATGAAAGAATTGTTTTCACAATCTGCCGAAAAGTATAGAGTTATGTACACTAATTACGCCGGGGATGGTGACTCTAAGACGAACACGGGATTAGTGAATGCGAAACCGTATGGTAACGAGATTGAAATTACAAAAAAAGAATGAGTGGGTCACGTTCAAAAGCGATTGTGAACCCTTCTTCGCGAATGAAAGAAAAAAGTCCTGGAATCAGCAGCAAAAACAAATTGAGGGCAAAGTTTATAGATATACTGGAGATTTACTATGGCTTAGCTATTTGCAGAAACTGTGCCTCCAAGGATGAAATGAAAAAAGCGATACGGGCAACATTTTACCATTACGGCTCAACAGACAGCAAGCCTCAACAACATTTCTGTCCCGAAGGCCCCGAATCGTGGTGCCAGTTGCAACGAGCAAAGGCTAAAGGAGAACTGGAAAATGTTCGTCACAATTATTGAACATTGCCAAAAATGGTGTTAGATGTCATCAAACCAGTAAACGAAGACCTCAGCAATGAAAAATTGTTGGAAGGCTGTGTTGGTCGATATACCCAAAACTGCAACAAGCTTATTTGGACAATAGCCCCAAAAACGATGAACAGCGGGGCCAAAATCGTTAGCATTGCAGTATATCTTGCAACATGTACATTCAACAATGGTTTCACCTCATCGCTGGAAGTCATGAATGTGTTAAGAATATCGTTCGGATCGGGAGCGCACTTGTACGCAGCGCAAGAAGACGAAACTTGCATAGCGAAAGCCGAACTGCAAGCGCAAGAACAGACGAAAGAAGGTTGAATACGGCGTCGGCAAGACAATTTAGAAGCCATGAATATTCCGTAAACAGTAAAAGACTTACACTATGGGCCTGGTATCGATGATTCCATGTTAGTTGACAAATTTAATGATTTATTCAGTCCTAAATTTTCAAACGCGTTTTTCTTAAAAACACGTTTTTCAAATCGGTACCCAAAATTTCTCGGAAACCAATTAACTGATTACCTTAATTCTTTTTGTGATTATTTTATATAACATTATCTAGTACTTTTCATAGGATTTTTCTTTTTCGTTACTTAGTTTTTGTTTTATAGCCAAAATAATATCTAGTTTTTGGTCAAAAAATCACTATTCATGTTCAAACGTCCGCCATTTTGTCATTAATCGATATTTTCATAATCGGCTATGACACGAACTAGATTATAGTATCTAATTTAATAATTTTTTTCCATTTTTTTCTTCAGATAATTTTTGAACAAATGCCAGTGGGTACCGTTAACGCTGTTTTTTTTACAGCGCTCCAAGGATCATACAATATCCTTGCATATTTTTTATATTTTTAAATAAAAAAAATTAAGCATACTTTTGAATTTGTATACTTTTAGATAATTAAACTCCCAATCCGATATTTCAAATAGTTTTCCTTAAAAAAATGCACAAAAATGACCGTTTTATCCGGCTCCTAGGTGTATATCTCCCCTTAAGCGGGCAAGCAACGGGATTTATGCCAGCAAGAGATTGCTGGGTAAAACGTGGGGTCTAAGCCCTGTTCTAACGCACTGGATCTACTTGGCGATAGCTAGGCCGATCCTTGTTTACGGATGCTTGGTCTGGTGGCCAGCAGTGAATAAAACCACTTTTGCTAGCATGGCGAATAGAGTTCAGCGGTTGGCGGTCCTCTGCACTACAGGTGCATTAGCTTCAACTCCTTCGTCTGCTCTGAACGTCCTGCTTCGTCTCCCTCCGCTTGATCTCTTTATTAGAGGCACTGCCGCAAAAGCCGCTCACCAAAGGCTTCAGCTTAAGCTGCGGCTGCAGAAAAGTTGGGTTGTTTTTTTTTCATCAGTTTGTGGTAATTATCATGGTCATTTGTGCCCGAGAAAAATAACATTAATGATTACGACCCTACTGATGATTTAGATCCACCTTGTTTCCTGACTAAATCCATGGAAATGCAGGAGGCAACAGAAGAACTAGAAGAAGAAAATGATGAAGATGAAGCATAGAATTAGAGTCCGAAGAGGAATAATTATTGAATGTAGTAACTCCTGTTTAAAATAAACCAAAAATTAAATAATTAACAATTTCATAATAATTTACTAAAAAATGAGAATTTTGCAAACGAAAACAAACGTGGATTAGGCCTACTGGGGATACCACATTGAAAAAAAACACACCTTGTACTCTATCTCGAAGGTAGTGCGGAAAGAAGTGAACGTTTCATGAGAAACATAATAGTTACCAGTTTATGAATCAAAATATCTCAAAAAACGGTTATCATTACAAGAAAAATTTATAAAATCTTTTTTGTAGGAAATTTCCTAAGCTACAAATTCTTGTTTATCTGTAGAGGTTATCATTACTGAAATATTTTCAAAAACATCACTTTTGGTAACCTTTGACCCCGTGTAAAATGTAACGCAACACTCGGATCGACGGGGAGTTTTGGCATTTTGTTCAGAACGTCAATATCAAGATTCACACCACAATCTAGCTCTCCCCTTACTTTTCCGAAGTTTCACCTTTTTTTTGGCTCTGGACTAAAATGAGACGATCGCTAAAACTGATATGTTGCTCCTATGCTACATATTTAAACAATAAACGCAACAAATCGTCATTTAGTCTATTTTATACAGTAGTCTCTCATTCAATATTTTGATCCAACAAACATGGCCTAATTTGAAATATCAGTTGAATTCTCCTTCACATCTGTCACTTTTTCTTTTATCTGTACTATGTAATTGACCGATAAGCTTGAAATCGAGACATAGCGTCTTAAGTGAAACCGCAATAACGATTTGTATACAGTAAATTGCGAAGGTGTTATAATGCTGATTAAGTTGTAAATTTTTTATTAGTACACATCAAAATACTTTCAGTGTTAGTGCTTTGTTCATATCGGTTAGATTTAATGTTCTAATACGGAATCAATTTGTAATTCTGATATTGATGTTCTGAAATACCACTGTTTGTCAATATGTACATGTCTACGTTCACGAAATACATTGCCAAGTGATTTGCGAGACATAAATAGCAAATGTATCTCGGATAGGGGAGAGAGGCGATGCTTTAATCTTAGACTAAAAAATGTGTTTGATTTGTGTACTTATTTGTGAGAAAAGGAAATAATTTCATCCAGAGAGTTTGTTTACTTGGTGTAACTCAATTTTTTTTAGGATTTATCATAAATTCCTAGAGAAATCGTGTTGCTTTGTAGCTAAGTGTCTTCAAGCAAAGCTTTGCCATGCTTTTTTTCCTCATTTCTTACCCTCTCTGCATCTCTCAATCAGTAAGTACGATCCATGTGCATCATGGCTTCCTCAAACACATCGTCTTAGTACTTCACAGACAATTGAACACTGGTATAAGGGGGAGTGCAATCGTTACATTCATTGTCCAGTGAAAAATATTCATTAAGGATTATTATTTTTAAAATGATTTTCAGTTTTATTTAAACTCTAGTATGTTATTCGCCGGTTTTACCGCGTTCGGCAATGAATTGTAGAATGTAACACCCTGTTATATCAGGTTCATTTTCAATCTATCCGTTCTTGGAGTCGCAACAAATAGGTTTCGAGCAGTCCTGGTTTCCCTGTTTGATGTCTCCAACACAGTCCGAGGGTTATTTGGTCATTTCAAATTGTTGCTTAGCTTTTTAGAATCACATTTAAATATATAAATAGTCGTTTATTATCGATTTAAGTTTCTTGCAAAAGCCATATTTTTCGAGACGTTGGAGTCGAGAATTACGTGATCCTTAGTGTCGGAAGCCTTCTTGAGATCGATAAAGATTATCCAATGAATTGTTAATAAATTGATTCGCATCTAATGTGACCGCTATTGTATTACTAGCTGTGTTTCTTTGCGCCTCTATCGAGAGCTGGTTAGGGTAGGTAGCATTGAAAACAACAACTGGGACAGGATTGTTGTCATTTTCATTGCCACCTATCCTATTGAATAGCTGATAATCCGTTCTGAATAGGTACTAAAATTGATGTTTCTGCTCAAAATAACACATGAGTCGATCTTTGCTGCATTATTCTAATATTTTACTCAAGCTTGAAGTAAGGGAAATCGGGCGATAATTGCTCGGATCTAACGAATCTCTTTCTTTGTAAACCGGGATAATAGATGCATGCTAAAGGAAAACCCGTTTACTCAAAGCCAAGTTAAATATAAATGTTAGGAGTTCAACAATTAAGTGGCTACAATTTTTGAGTATTTTTGTACTTATTTTGTTGAAGATTTCGAACACGCATAAGAATATGTAAGATCGAGATTACCAAAAGATAGTCATTTTTCGACATCTTTTTTTTTTAATTTCAACATATAATTGCCATTACGACGAATGTGGATGCAATACTTGGAGGTACAACTTGATAACCTATTTGTCTCATCCAAACTAATTGCTCATCTGTTTCGCGTCTACGTTGCGCGGTTTCTCGTAATCTAAACCCAGCTTTAGGGACGGCATTCGAATAAGAACTATATGAATAATTTTGTTTTATAGAAAAAACACATTGCCAAGCTATTTTATTAACATTTTAAAGAGTCCTTACAGCTGACAAGTAACGACAGACACTAGTCCGGTAATGGATAAAATCAAGGAAAGTAAATAACAAAACCAAAATAGCTGGAATCGATGGAGGATAAGTTTCTTGAAGCTATAATTACGAAAAAAAATGTCAAATTTTAGGGCGAAGAAACTCAGATATTTTCGCAAAAACATAGAGTAAAAAGGAAGAATGAATAATTTTTCTCAAATATTATAATTTTTGATATATTGAGAGCAAATTCAATTTGAAGTCTTGCGTTATAGTCGTTGATTGTAAACCTAATGTAAATTTGGATGCCATTTGGAAAGGCAGCTAGAAAAGAGTGCCTAATAAATGGAATTCCGTTCCCTCAAAGTCATTCTATGAGCAACTTATGTCACACAAATGGACAAGCAATAGTTTGAACAGTTCTACCCACAGAGCTATGTGTCTTTTGTCGTAACTGGTATCGTGCATCAGAATTTTCATTCTTCATCTGTATCTCGCAGCCGTTCAAGATAAGATTCGCAGCATCTTCAAGAGCTTGTGTTCCATCCCACAACGTTGTCTTTTGTAAACATTTAGAAACACCAGTCAATAGAGAACCGAACAATCAACTGTCTCCGCATCATACCCACTAAATTCCTTCAAATCATCGTAAAATCTTACCTCGTTTCCCGTATCATTCATTCCGTTAACTTGCTGTTGCGAATTACTATCCATGACTTGGCGATGACGATCGAGATTTTGCTATGATAATTTCACTTTGATGTGTTGATTTCACAGCGAAGCGCGCGATAATTGTCTATTTTAGCGCCCGACCAATCGATCGTAATGAATAATATTACACTTACGTATATTCTTCGCACAAATATAATCGAGCCGTGTTAAAATAGTCACGAAACATAAAATGACCAACGAAAAAATTAGAAATGACCCGGTCACACTCTCCAACACAAAATCAACTCAAATGTAAGCAAAATTTCAATTTGTTCTAAATTCCTAATGTTCGGCTACGAAATGCCTTTATTTACTCCATTCCAGCATTCGACAGTGTCACGGAAATGCCTGGAAAACAGAAAATACAGAAATTGATTTGAGTTAATTCTGATATTCATCAAAAACCCGAGAAATTTGCTCTATTTAAATTTACGGTAAAAATGACAGTTCACAACTAGCCATACACACATTCACACACGTACGTAAGCACTATGGTGAAAATAAAAATGCGGCGAATAAAACATCATCAAACACACACATTTAAACCACTTCGGGCAATAGCTGACATGGCAGCAAAACGAAATTTTTACAAGTAAATATGGTTTTAATCGCCACAGAAGTAATGCAGGAAATTTTCGTAATTTTTTAAAGTGAGAATAGCTTTTCAGGAAAGTCCATTCGCTCCTAAATTAAAAATGAAACGTCAAAACGAGTTCAGAAGCAGAACCTTGACTTCGGGTTGAACACCGTATGTATGGTACTCACAAACACACACGCACCCATACACCTTGCAGCACTCACTTCACTGTCATGCATAAAACATGAAAAACAGACAATCTACGAACATTGGCTACAGCGCTACAGCTTATCTCCACAAAGTTTCTCACTCCAAATTTATATGCAACTAGAAAACACGCCAATTATCCATCAGGTCCGATAAGAATCTAGAATTTCACTTTTCCCGAACGTTTCGCGACCGAAATAGCCAAAATTCGAATTACGACGTCGTCGACAGTTGTTGCGGGAATGGGACCGTAATACTTTTTTGACATTTCGTGTCAATGGAACACCGACGAAACGATTTTTCAGGCGAATTTTCCACTATGTCTTTACGTCGAAAGAAAAAACACTTTGCTAATGCAATGGAGAGCGAATGCAAAAGCCGAACGGTATGAAAATGTATTTTTTCCGAGGAAAGTATCGAAAATATTCACACAAACTCTATTTCGACGCGGAAACTTACCCCGCTTGACCGACCGACCGACGAACTGAGCCAGTTGAAGTTTCACGGGAATACAGTCGAAGCAATGAAGAATTTTACAGTTGGCCGTGGTGAAGTTTGGATTCGCGGCGAAGTGCTGAATATGCTGTGATGTGTTGTGTGGTGATTTGAAGAAATGAATGAAAATGACGTACGATGGGGCTGAAAAAGTGATCGAAATGGCGCCTAAACAATTCAACTGGAGATTCTGCCTGCGAACCCTGTCCAAAAAAAACTGAGGGAATGTGAAAATATTGGAATGCTGTTTGAACCGAATGTTGTTTAAATTGAGGTTACAGTCTCGTTAATTTCATCATTTTCTTGTTATAAGTTTATTAACAGGAGAAACCGTTGAAAATATTACCGAGTTGAAACTGTTTTGATTTAATAAAGACAGGTATTTGGTACTTTTTAACACGTTAAATACCCTACTTCGATTTGGAGTCCACATGATACTTAAATGCAAAAGAAATAGACTTACTTTTTAGTTGGAAGTTGCTAAAAGTTTAATTGCTAAAGTTTTTTATAAGTGCTTACAAATTCCCTTGGATGTACACCAACATGTGAATTGAAAAGAAATTGCACGGGCACCGGTTCATTTGACAAGTTTTTGAAAGAAGAAAGGAAAAATGAAGAAGAAAGCGGGTGAAGTTTTAAGGTTTTACCGAATTAGTTTTTCTCAAAGATATAGGTTTTTCTCGTAAAAAAAATTTGTTTTCGATTATTTCAAACATAGTTCTTAAAATATCCGCTAGAGGCGCATAGTGTTTTTAGCGCAAGACCACGGCAAAGTGCTCACACACCCTGAAACATCTGTCAAACTTCAATTTAATTGGCCGGGCCGTAGACAAGCAAAACTTCTTTTCTAGGGCCATTTTGATATAGAGTGATTATCATATAATTCACATTTCCCATTGAATTCTACTACAATTTCAGCTGTGTGGTAAACTGTGAAAGATGTAAGTGCGCATCGCAGATAAATAGATGATTAAATTGCAAAATTCATTATTACAGGGCTCGAGATCGATCCGCGTCACCGGCAAGTGAAAAAGAGAAAGAAAAAAAGGTGGTAACTGCAAGCCGAGGGCGAGACCGCGATCGTAGGAAGCGAGGATCTGTTTCGAGTAGTAGCGACAGTAGTGCGAGGTAGGTTTTCGTCAAAGTGCAATGACGACTCTCGAATTTTGTTTAACCTAAAAATTGCACGTTCCTAGTTCTAGTGATAGCAGCTCTTCGCGAAGCAGTTCCGGATCTCGATCGAGTTCAAGTAGCTCATCCTCATCCAGCTCATCATCGTCGTCTAGTTCGAGCAGCGAAACTGATCGCCGTGCTAAACGCAAGAGTGCCACCAGATCCAGGTCAAAAAGTGCAGTAGCGAAAACTGTAGTTCGAAAGGATTCGAAAGAAAGACCGAAATCGAAGGAGAGACCGCGCAGAAGTCCAGATCGCGAGGCAAATGAAGATAGAAGTAAGTAGCGAGTAGATTTTTGATAACATACCTAGCTTGCAATATTTAGGGACGTTGAAAAAAAATGTTAAACGTTTAATACAACTAGGCAGCATAAGAAGAAATTTCTCTCTTTGCAGACAAACGTAAGAGTCCAGAACGCGCAAAGGAACGACCACGCTCTCGTTCTGGCTCGCAAAGCCGTCGCAAGAGACGCGAACGCTCTCCAACACCCAAGCCAGTTCGCATTCACATCACGCAACTAACGCGTAATGTAACACGGGATCATGTCACGGAAATATTCAGTTGTTTCGGAGAAATAAAACACGTCGAATTTCCACTGGATCGTTTCCATCCGGAAATGGGTCGTGGTATGGCGTATGTCGAGTACACGACTCCGGAAGATGCCGAAAACGCCATGAAACACATGGATGGCGGACAGATCGATGGCCAGGAGGTCGCGATATCGCCGGTTATTATGCCGAAATTCCGACCACCGATTCGACGAAATTCGCCAATGATGCGACGGCCGCCACCACGCTGGCGCTCTCCAATGCGCTACAATTACAACAGGCGACGGTCACCGATTCGCCGACGTAGCCCGAGACGTCGTTCACGCAGTCCCATTCGACGCAGGCGCCGCAGTGCCAGTTCCGGAAGCTCACGATAATTTTCTCTAGAAGAAACAGCGCAAATGATTGGGTTTGTTGCAGAATAACAACGTTTGTGGTGAATGATTTGAATTCTGTTTTGCTATTTTTACTATATATTGAATAATAAACTTAATGTGAACCATTTCATGTGTTTGTTTGGATTTTATGAAGACAAAGTAATTGACTGGGCGAAGCCAAAAAAAAACTGCAAGTTAATTGCAATAATGAGTTTATTTAGTAATATCTAGGTGAGCAAAAGAGAGCAAGTTTGTCCAGTGGGAGATCAAATATCTTGGCTTCGTGGTTAGTGATGGTGTCTTGCGAACCAACCCGGAAAAAAGTCCGGACGAACGGTAAAGGACGTGAGCTGGTTCATGAAAGTGGCGGGATATTTTATTCCAAACAGCTTCCGTCACCGCCCCACTCACAGATCTACTAAAAGGCAAGCGTTCCTTCAACTGGTCTTTGGCTGCCAGCAATGCCTTCAATGAAGTGAAGAAACTGTTAGTCTCTGCTGCGGTGTTGGCCAATCCAGATTTCGCAAGGTACTTTTATATGCAGTATGATGACAGTGCGTTGGGTATTAGAAGTGTTTTATTCCAGAAGGATGATGGGGGGAGCCTCCCACCGCGTATATATCACTAAAACTTAGCGCGGTGCAACGCAATTGCAGCGTTATCGTGTTGAAATGCTTAGCTTCCGTGCAAAGTGTTAAGAGATTCAGGGCATACGTCGACGGTTTGCTCTTCGCTATCATCACAGACCATACCAGGCAGAAGGTTCTAGTGCAACAACAGGATCTTGAAGCTGCAGGTTTACGATTTGCACATTGAGCACCAGCAAGGTAGTCCCAACATCGTCCCAGACGCTGTGTCAACGACCTGCTCTTCTGATGCCCAGGCTGCGTCGATGGAAGGATATCTTCCGGAGCACAGGCACCTGGATGTAATTATTCTGGAATCGGTATTTCTAGAGCTCTCATACAAGCATTTCAGGGAGCTGATTTTAAAGTAACCAATTTACTATACTGTTACTAGATTCGGTTAAGACAAGATGTCATGCAACGTGTAAAAGATTGCGTAATTTGCAAGAAGATCAGCCTTCGGACTCTACAGTGAGGCCACTTATGGGATCTCCGCGAGCATCTGAGTGGCCAATCTTGTGACTTTTTGTGGATTTTATGGACCTATACCCACGTTCGAAATCGAGGAATACCCAAGTGTTTGTGGTCCTTGACCACTACACGAAGTTTGTGGACAAAGGCTATAGTAGAAGCGGCTGTAAGATATTTGGAGCGCGAGATCTTTCTGGCCGAATGGCTTCACTCAGACAACGCTGCCTAGTTTACTTCCAAAGCATTTGTTCAGCTCATGAAGAACTATGGAGTTCATCATTGTTTCATTCTATTGTGCTTACTCTCCGCAGGCGAATGCTTCGGAGTGAACAAACGTGTCAAAACTGAACGCAGTAACAGCCTATGTAGGATCCATCCAATCATGTCCAATGGGACGAGAAGCTCCTGGAATCGTGTTCTGCCTTTCGGAAAGTAGTTCATGATTCTTAGCCATTCTTAACGAAGAAGTACAATTACGTTCGAATAGCGACAGGCAACGTTTGGCACAGGACCTCTTTAGAGATAAGTTGAGTGTGCGTTACAGCCTATGAGCCAGACCACGTATTTACTCCTTTACGTATGAAAAGTTAGTCCCTCGCTTTAACCCTGCAACCGTGAGACGTAGACTGGAGCAAATGGCCTACAAGTTGGAGGATGAAGATGGAAAACTGTTGGGAGTTTTCCATTATAACGACATGAGAGATGGGGTGGAAGCCGTGTCGAAATGACTGAAGATTTATGGGGTGGGTCATGTGGCAATTTATTGGCTTGGCTGTATGAGAACTCGGAGCCTGGGTCGTCCCCACAAATGTTACTATCTCCTGGCGTCCGTACAATTCTTTTTCTTTTCAATAGAGATAAAAAACTTTAAATTTTTTTTTATTAAATCAATTTTTGATTATCGACGGCTGCAGAGAAGTGCGTGTTTCGGATGCTTGGAATGAACCGCTTTCGGTTCGCAGCTGATGTGGCGATGTGTCGACAGCGGCGATTGCAACAGTTGTGGGAAGCGCCAGCGCAAGATACTGATTTCCAGCCGAAGAACATATATACAAATGTAATCGAATGTAACGTGAAGAGAGGCATATACGGGAAAACCAGTCGAAGCAGATTGGAATTGAAAGAAGCCTTTGTGAATGGAGATTGCAATTTTCGGGAACTGGATGTGCGATCGTGAACCGAAAACGGAGGTTTGCGAAAAAAAACTTTCGGGCTTTTTAAAATACGAGCGGAACTGAACAGAAAGAAAGGAAAAAGTGGCTGCGTAGACGAGTTGTTTGTGCTCAGGAGAGTTTGTTTTTTTAGAGCAGAGTAGATAAGAAATAAGAAGAGAGGACTTGAGTTTCTCCCACTGGAACGAATGAAGATCATTCCGGCCCTGTCGGATTGTTAAGTCTGAAGAGTTTTCATTGAATGAGCAGAACTACCTAAAACAGCTGATGCACCTGTGTTTAGTGCTATGAATATTAACTGAGTGATTGTTTTGACTATGAACAAATACCAGCCTCAACTTTGTGCAAAAACTTCTGATAATGCCGAAGTGTATCCTGAGTGTGATGATAAGAATTTTGAGTGTATTTAGTGTCGCAAATTGTGTAAACCGTTTCGTTGTTCTGAGCGTGCAATATTCAGATGCCTTAATTCATTGCGATTTGAGTTGCATGCCATCATCGAGGACTGGCCAATTTGCTCAATAGCTAATAGCAGAAACAATGAGTTTATTTTTAATTTTTTATTATGTTTTTCCAAATATTAGGCATTAAATTGTTATTTGATTTATTCTATTTGTTTTGATTTTTTATTAATTAGAATTGAGTTATAATTTATTAGCTTATTGATACCTTCCGAATTGATGTGCAGGTAATTTGTTTTGATTTTTCCCTTGGTTATTGAATTAAATTTATATATTTTTTTACTGAATTAATTAGGTTTCAATTAGTTCACATATTTAGCTAAGAACAGTTGACTTGGTTACATCGCAGAAGGGTAGTATTTCCATTTGCATTTGTGGATCTAAAAAGAACTTCACACAACGTAATTAACGTGAATTTTACTCAAAACATTATTCGCATAGCAAAATATTTATTTTAAAATTAATTATTTTTTTACTTTTCCCTTTTCACAATATATAACATATGTATGCATTTAATAACACGTTAAAAGAAATTTCAAATTTTTACATTACATTTACATTTTTATCACAATATGTTTTTTTTTTTTATTTTGTTCTTGGCTGACTTTGATTCGAATAAAACTATAACGCTAAAATATTCCCTCCTTAAATTCTACAGCTCCCTTTCATTTTCTTCACATCTGATTTATATTCAATTTCTTTTCGCATAATCGAACGATATGAATTTGATTTGTAGCTTCGGCTTGGCTCAAAATCTTCATGATATCATTCAATCGATTATGCTGTACTGCTAGCAAATATGCTGATTTTAGTTGGCCGACGTAGATATGACAGGATATTCTTGTACCCACATCCGTTATCATTTTAGTTAAATCGTCAAGAGCAGCTTTGATTTCGGGCATATGTGTATTAGTGGCGCTATTAATGGCTAACGATAAAATTTTATCATATTCGGCTTGATCTGTTCCATTGTTACTTTTGATGCAGTTAATTAGACTTCGAACCTCGCCGAGACGGCTATTGCGTGCTAAACATTTTGCAGTTGTTGTGTAGATTTTCATGGCGGGGAGGTTGTAGTCTTGTATTATGCTAAAATAATAGATTTGAATTATTTTAATAGAGTTTAGAGTGATTTGTAGGCGTTTACCGATAAGCGAGACCGAACCCTTCTTCAACATTGTTTCCACATAGAAGAACTAATATGCAGATTTGAATACGTTCTTGAATTGAGTCGAATAATGTTGGTACGGATGTTGTTTCAACGCCGATCTGCAAGTAAGAAAATTTCTATGTTTGATGTAGAACTTTTATTAACATTATCACAATAACAGTTGTTTGCAACAGTTCTTATCAGGCCTAAGCTTTGAGGAGCTACACTAACATATAGATTCAATCAATGGAATATAGGCTGGCTTATAAGCTCTTGAGATGAAGCTAGCCCCCATCCTACAAAATAACACAGTGAGGCTGGTTGACGAGGTCTGGATAGAGATGAGGACAACAATCAAAGCCGTTGGTTGGGTATGAAGCCCGGCGCAAAAGAAACGACTGGTTTGACGATTAATGCCTGCGAAAAATCAGGCGTACATGTAGTTCGTTAAAACAACCACCAGGATGAAGGGAGAACAATATGAGAACCTTCGAGGAGAAGCGAATAAGATTACTTGACATAAGAAACGGAAATATTATTTGAAGAAATATTAAATGAAGAGCATTGATGAAAGCTTAGAAACTAGACAAGCTTTCAAAGTAGTGAAAAGTTAAAGAAGCGGTTACCAGTCTAGGACTACACTTTGTAAACACAAAATTGGTAGTATCATCGTCGAAGATGGCCAGATTAAGGAGAAATGATCTCCAAGTTTTAAAGAGCTTCATAATCCTTAGTACCCACTAATGGGTGATCCAACGTCGAAAGAAGTCGATTCTGTCATTATCATCAACTGCGCGACAGGCCTCAAGTCAGGCCTCCAGGATAAGGCTTTTCCAATCTTCACGGATCTGGGCTCTCGTTCGCCAGTTTGCCACTCCCAGCAAAGATCAGCTATCAGCTTCTATCGAATCTTCTTATCGTTTTCTCTGTTTTCGTACTGAGCACTTTCTTTGTGCTCTACCCTTTAATATTCTTCTGGGTAGCCGGTGTTCTTGCATTCTTTATACGTGGCCCGCCCATTTGATTTTGCGTAATTTCGCGCATACGGATACTGGTGGGTCGTCAAATAATTCATACAACTCATCGCTGTAACGAATTCTCCACTCTGCTCCTTTTTTTGTAGATTTTTCTGAGCACTCTGCATTCAAACACGACCACTTCCTTTTCGGAGTCGCTCATTAGGAGCCATGCTTCACTTTCGTATAGCGGCACAGGTTTAATGAGCGATTTGTAAATGCGAAGCTGATTTTTTATGGGCACGTCCGTGGACAGAGTCTTTGCTTGCGACGTTAATGCTTCATTCGATCTCGTCCTTTTTGAAGCCTTTTCTATTCAATTTTGCTGCTAGATATATAAAGTAAACCAGTCTCCTAAGGTCAAGTTTTGTCGAACTGGAATGTTCTTCTTCTTTTGAGTCATGAATTTAGTTTTAATTTCACTGACTTTTTTTCCTCCTTCCTTCCACTCTCTCCATCACTCTATCAGCGTGCACAGTCCATGTGCACCATCTTTACCCTCCAGTAAGTTTTCCATAGTGCTTCCCAGACAACTAGTTTGTTGGTATAAGGGACAGCACAATTCTTATCAATATGATAGACTCACTTTTATTAACTTATTATTGTCTTCATTGACTTGTGTCCAGAGAAAAGTATACAAAAAACTCTGGTGTTATTCGTCATTGTACGTAGTTAATTTTTACGTGCAATTTTAGGTTTTCTTTGAATGTCACGATACTGCTTGACCTCTTTAACGGATCTGGTAATGTATTGTAGAAAGCTGTAGCCTGTTGTATTGGATCTAGCTTTAATCTATCCGTTCTTAGTTTACAAACTAAAAGGTTGCTGGCTGATCTTGTTTCTCTGCTAGTTAACTCCCCAACAGTTCGAGGAATGTCTGGCCATTTTAGCTTGTTGTTGATAATTTGGTAAATTATTTTGCCTCTTTCGAGAGGATATGATTGGATGTTTAACAACCCTGATCGAGTGTACACGTCGCCCGTTGGTGTTAAGGTCGGCAACCTAAATATAACCTTTATCGCCTTAGTGACAGTCCCAATTAGCTCGATGTTATGCTTAGTTGTTTGGCTCCACAAGACTGCTCCATATTTAACAGTAGACAGAGATAAATGCATTTAAGATTAGGAGTTGAGTGCGTTTTTCCAGGAAATCATGTCTTCTCAGTGTTGCGATAAATGGTGCGATTTTACTCCTGATGTAGTTGATGTGATGGGTCCAGGACATCTTTTCATCCAAAATCAATCCCAGGTATTTTATTGAATCGACCTTCTCCAGTTGAACTCCATCAATTTGAAAACATAGATTAATAGGGCGTTTATTTTTTTTTTTGTATTTAGTTTTGTGGACATTTATAACGAGTTTGCTCTGGCGCAGCCACTTGAATTATTTATCCAAATCCATATTTACTGTACCTTGGATGGCTGTCTCATCTTTTCCAGCATATAACAGGAGCGTATCGTCAGCAAACAAAACTGTCTTACCAGAAAGCCTGAGATCTTGAACGTTGTTCACGTAGATAAGGAAAAGTATAGGCCCTAAGATCGATCCCTGTGGAATACCTTTGTTTATAGAACATTCCTGACTGGTGTAGCTTCCTTGTTTTGTCACTATTCTTCTATCCAACAGGTAGTTTTTGATAACAGATTTAAATTTCATGCAAATCCCATACTCTTCCAGTCGCAGAAACAAAATCTCGTGGTCAATGGTATCAAAAGCCTTTTTTAGATCGACGAAAATTGCTGCCACGTAATTACCTTTATCCAGTGATTGATTTATAAACTGAACCGCGTCCAGGGTAGCTGCAATAGTACTGCTGTGCTCCTGAAAACCATACTGCATTGGAGCCAAAACTGATGTTTCTTTGAGATAATCAATTAGTCGAGCATTTATGATCCTTTCACACACTTTGCTTAGCACACTGGTTACTGCTATTGGACGATAATTTGAAGGATTGGAAGGGTCACCTCTTTTAAAACGTGTTTCAGAACAATATTGAAGACCATTGACGCAAGTCCACCACTTTGTTTTAAACCTGACTCCATTTTGAAACTGTTCATTAAATCATCATTAAGCTTGATCTGGGACGTGTTCAGCACTGCAATTTTGACCATAAGGACAAGTTTTATTGAGACGCTAAAGTCAAGCATTATTTTATATAGGGCATTTCCGACGACGCTGTCGAATTTTTGTGTATAGTCTACAAATAGTTGGTTCAATTCGATGTTCTATTCCCATCACACTTAGAGTACATGTTTTAGAGCACCATCCGCTTCCAGAGCCACTCTGATACTCCCCGACAATTCTTTCATAGTAGACGCGGTCAATTTAGTTAAATGTGTGACCATCTGGAGATGCCACCGATCTAGAGTCTGCCATAAGGAGTCAGAAAAATAATAAAGTGCAGTGCATTCAAAACATTCCACCTGGATTATTCAAATACGATAGAAGCTGCACCATGAAAGCGTTTCACAAAGTGATCTAGCATATCTGGGGCCAGAGCAAATACCGCGTATGTGGCGCAAATCCATCATATAACTGATAGATATAAAAGATGACAAACTACAGTGCGAAAATTACAGAGGCATATCGCTACTATATACGTCCTATAAAAGATTAAGCTAGATTAGGTTAGGTTAGTGAAGAGAGCTGCCGGGAACGCGGCCAGCATTTGGCCACCAGTTTGGGCCCATTTTCCACTCTCATGGACAATCACACGCATTCACACTTACAGTCATGGCACTGGCGGGATTCGAACCCGCAGGCCCCGTAGCACGCCGCTTTTCGGCCTGACGCCTTAGCGAGCAGAGCTACCGGGCCCCCTAAAGATAAACCTAAATATTAGAAAATAAAATTAAAGTCTACGCTGATAGTCTCATTGAAGAGTATCCAGGAGCCTTAAGGCTTGGGCGATTGACGACACAGTCAAACAAGTGCTCGAGAAATGCCGGGAGCTACCAGTTATCTGTAGTCTTTAAACAAGCATATGACAATAGTGAATGTATAAATTAATGCTGCATTTCGGCATCGCAGCAAAACTAATTCGCATGACCAAAATCGCCATGACATCGACAATATTACAAGACACAAATGTCAGATTAAATTAAGGTCCCCTTCTGTTGTTCAACTAAGCTCTTGAGTACGTGTTGAGAAGCTGCCTGTCGACACAAGGTACACAAGGTACACATAATGAAGATTTATTCTTGTTGCCAGTATGGTTTTAAAATTACCGATCATATACATAAAAATTTTTTTATCCCTCCTTATATAAAAGTTTTGAAATTCGCTTTGGAAAATAAGTAATAGTGTGTTAAGATTTTAATAGCCCGAAGCAAAGTAATAGCACAAAAACATTCGATAAAATAACAATTCGTAAAAATAAATCCTAAGCTTACCTGCTTTAAAATCTGCTTTGTCGATCTTCTGCCTTTCTCATCTTGTTCAGCTTTTGCCAGAAATTTCGTCACTTCCAACTGCCTTAGAATCGTATTGATATGACAATTAAGAGTTTTTGCATCCATTTGCATTAAAAACGAAGGCTCCTTCACCGGTCGTTTCTTATTCAAATTGATATTTTCCCATTGGCACATTTCCAGCTCGGATTGTAAATGTTTCTGAGCATTGATCAAATGAAACGAGTTATTTTGTAAATCACGAAAATTACTACAATTCATCGAATAGAATTTCACGCAAGTCATACTGGCTCGAATCGGATCGTTAAGTAAATTCTGTAAGTGATACAAACAGTTTAGTAGATTTTTCGTTTCCAAATAGCGGCAAGTTTGTATGATTGCATCCTTCCAGATGGACAGTTGCGAGTCGATGGCAGTCATTTGTCGAATTAAATAGTCGACTCGGCCCCACTTTAGATGTTTCACGTAAATTGCCTTTATAAAAATCTCATTGTCGAGAGTCTGCAGGATGAAATAGCGCAAGGCACACATCGTTTGGTCGTGTCGAACTAGAAAATTTACAATGTCCATATGCGAGCCGTAAGACAGCAGATAGTACAGGCATTCCTCGAACATGTGAACCTTTTGCATGACATTCTTTTTGTTGTCTAATTTCCTTATCGGACTATCACAGTATTTGCCTTGAGAGATTTGTTTTAAATTCGATATTGTATTCATAATATTCATAGCTGGTTCTAAAATAGGAATTTTGTCTTTTGGTTTCGATTTTGTCGATGCCAGGGATGTATTTGAATTTCTAATGCTATCAGCTCGTGCCAAAGTTTCAGGTACATGGATTTTTCTCGAGCTCGATTCGATCACTTTGATGATTTCCTCGAGAAGTGCAGGACTTCGAATCGGTCTTTTTATTGTCGGAATGTCAATTTCACTGTGTACGTCCAATTCATGTTCGGTTGTTATGAATTTGAGAATGTCCAGGATATCACGGGCTTTGCAGAGACGACTCATACAATGAAGAAGTTGTTCACGAGCTAAAATCGATGTGAGATTGATGAGCTAGATTATATAACAAATATTTAAAGTACTTACCTGTTTCATAACGGCCCGCACGAAGACATGCCAATCCATAGGCAGCCATTACCCCAGCAGTTGAGTGGCCACATTTCAAGTAGATGTCGAGAGCTAGGGGCCACTTTTCAGCTAAAACCATAGCATCGCCCAGCTTTCGAAGACTTTGATTGTTGATTGGCTCAGTGGGTAGGAACGCTTCGCAACCATTTTGAACGGTCGATATGATTATTTCGGAATGATCACGAATTGTATCACATTCTGGTGGACCTCCGCGAACCTGCAAATAAAAATTTAATTAGATGTAGAATACAAAACGAAACATTTAAGTAGGCATTTAGCCGACTAAATGCCGTCTTAGAGATCACAACATTTAGTTTTTACTTTTTTCTTGTTTTTATCGGATTGAATATTTTCAAAAGGATTTTTAACTTTTTTAATAAACACGGGTTTTTCCATAAGGAGCCACCATTTTAAATTTGGCTCTGTTTTATGTGCTCTGTTAGCAGCTTGGGTTTTATGACACTTGGGAAGCAAAATCTATACGATTAATAAAATGGAAGGATATACACTAATACGATGCAGTTAAATAGTGATAATTCTCTACATAAATGGTGAAGATTCTGCAGAAAATGTTCGTAAATTTCGTACTGTGTTTGGCCGTTATAACGCGTCATCGGTTGCGTATTTTTTTTCGAAAATGGAAATGGTGCAACCGTTTGGATGAATAGATTCGCTACCGAATTATGTTGGCAGACTTTTTGTCTTAAAACTCACGCTCTCGGCGTGACAAAGGTTTACTTTCAGCAGGGAAATAGCTTTAACATATACATGCTACACAAGTGGTGAAAGAATTTTCCTATTGGTTGAAAAATTGATGGAAATATAATTATGCGTAGTGCAGTCATTGCTGATGTTGCGATTTGAGTCCATTATGTAATTATTTTTAGCAAAACTCTACACATTTGATTTGATCGAAACAACTCCATGCGGCGCCCGTCTGATTCATACGAGCGGACAAGATCTTAATGCCGATATACCTAGTAATCCTGCATCATACACATACATGAACCTCAGCGATCGTTGATTGTCTCAGCCCTTAATACAAGGTTAGTCCTTTTTTATTTCTATCATGCTCTTGTTTAGCTACTCATACTACGCTAATCGCAGCCTATAATGGTGACATGCTTGTATAGAATGCTAGAGCTCTCGAGCTCTGCTTGAACCACGACACTGAGAAGATGAAATCTTCAAAATGAAATTATGTCTGAAGCGGGTCATCCTTGAAACCCGTATTACAGCTCGGCCAGCCTACTATAATACTGTTTCAGTGAGCTCAGCGGGGTAATACTTCGTTATAATAAGCGCAACATCTACTCCTTATTGTTAGCTCATAGCCCAATATCTCACTTTTGCACACAGCTAGTTACGCCTTTAATAATCACCACCATCGCACACAACTAAGTACGTTTAAGTACGTCCATCTCCCCCCCACAACCCCTAAACAACTTGGTATTTCTCGGAAGTTTGATTCGCTCTAGGTGTTATTTAAAGTTTTTTGATTGACTGCATCGAAAGCTTTCTTTAGCAGGTTAGCTGTCATGCTACAAAGATGAAAATGCTTGTGGTGCCAAACTAAAATCACGCCGCAGGCCATGACTAAACTATGGTGGGCGTCATCGGCGTCAGTGCGTGTAAGGAAAGTTAATAAAGTAAAATACACATGAACTAACCAGTCAACCTATTAAATTAGTGAAAATGGCTGCGACATTAATACTTTTATATAATTGGATTTTGTGCATTTGGGATATGCATTAAGAAAAATCGCACTGGTTTTCCACTCCAACTTTCAACGTAGTTATTCACGACGACCGCTTGAGTGGAATAAAATTTAAATATATTCCGTTTGAAAGCGAAAAACACACAAGTTTTAACCCACTTGCCATTCTTAAAATTATTTTAAGAATGGAATTCTTAATTTCTTCTCTTTTGAAAATTAACTCCAAAATGAATAAAAGGAGTCTAGAGTACGAGACGTTCTTCGAAAAAGCAAACAAAAAATCCGAAGTTGTTTCAAAGTTGCGATCCCAACACGTTATTCTTGGCTCTTCGCCAACATTAATGGATACAACGCACACTTTACCTGAAAAAGGATTTCCTTTAGCCGTTGAAAGAGCCAGACAAAGGTATATAGCCGTTAGAATAACTTTAGCATGCCTTTTCATGCCCGTTCCTTCGTTCTCCTATCTTGACTTTATCACCGAATTGATATACGAAACCCCTTACTCAACGCAACTAATATCCGAAACTCCCTACTCGACAAAGCCCCGTTGACTTCATTAGTACAGGATCAGTCGCTTCAAACATAGTATTCCAGCTGGTCTTTGGCGCTGAAATAATCACTGCTCTGTACAGTGCAGCACCTATTGCTTCCTCTAACGTCACACCAAACACAACTCTATGTTCCTCATACAAATATTTCATTCGAAAAATGAAGGAGAAATTTTCTTCAAATAGATGTGGATCTTTCAGAGCTAAATCGAATGCCAAAACAACTGATAATAACTTGAAACCTGCCACGAAAATAACGTCCACTCTCCATACGACAGATTCCAAAGTAGTCCGATCATTCCCGTGCACAAATTTTATTCGTGTTGAGGATCAAATACCATCCACATGCAGCTTTATCAATCCCAACTGCCCTGTTGTCGCTATTCAAGAGTGACACGCTTTAGGTCTGGTGCTACCATATGTCAAAGCCACTATTCTCTCAAGAACTGATCTGTAAAGTAGATACTCTCGACTTCGGGATAACAGATTATACAAAAATGTGTATCTTTTTCTAGCTTACATGCATAATGCCAGCGATTTTGCATGTTTTCAGGTCAAAACTAAAATTCATCTTAAAGCACGAGAATTTCCTTATTTACCTTGATTCATTTAATACTGTTTTTATTCGATATCATGAATAGCTTTGATTATCGGCATACGAAGTAAAAACAGGTCTCATAGCTAAACAATACTTACTAGTAGAAGAACGTCGCCAAATGTCCTCAAACTATTTTACCGCAACTGTGGTGTTATGAGAGGCAAAATAGATCAACTTTTTCTTGACTACAAACATTGTCAATTCAATGTACTCACTTTTAAAGAAACCTGGTTAGCCAACTTCCAATGAAACTAGGAAATACTTGATAACTGGACCATTTACAAGACGACCGTAATTACTGCTGCACTGGACAAACTGGCAGAGGTAGTGTCTTTATTGCGACTCAAAATTTTCTATCAAATTAACTGGTTGAAACAACCCCATGTATTCTATTTGCGTACTTATTTAGCCGGGTTTCTTGGTCAAAAGGCTTTCTTTGCATTGGAATATTTTACATCCGACCTAATTCAGACGAGGCCCTGTATAATGACATATGCAAAACAGGCAAGCTCTCGGAGCCAGGGCTTGATAGCACCCTGAGATACTTACGAAATCAAAGAAGTAAACTGTATAAAACTAGACTAAAACGAGAAGCTTATAAGAACTATGTGAATATGATTGGTCAAAATATAATTCATGACCCGAAAAAATTCTTCGTTTTCGTAAACAGCAAAAATAAGGCTTCTTATCCATGTGTACACTGACGGCTCAAAGCTAAACAATAGAGTCGGAAGTGGTGTATACTCAGATGAGCTGAATCTCAAGCTGTCCTTCCGTCTACCAGACCATTGCAGTGTCTTTCAGGCAGAGGTTGCGGCTATTTTACAGGCAATCGACTAGCTTCTATGTAATCGAATATTCAGGGTTAATATTGGCATTTTCACAGATAGCCAATAGGCTACTAAATCCCTTGCTGGTCCTTGTACAGTTTCCATGATTGTTGCTGAATGCCGTGCATCTCTTACAGGCTGGCTCCACTAGCAATTTCCCATTGCATGAAATTTGAAATTGCTAGTGGAGGCAGCCTATGGTATGCAATATTTTATGGCCTGCCATAAATGGTAGGCAATATGGTATGCAATTTGCTCGGCAATCTGCCTTGCAATATTTTGACAGTTCTTGATTTCAAAATGGCGCTGAACCGTGGGCCTGGTTTATTTTGCGTAGGGATTCTGAATTCAAAGCGATTTTTTGATTTCGTTGAGCAATGAAAATAGTCTACAGAGTATGAAATGCTGGGAAATTGGGGAATTTCTTC
This sequence comes from Nemotelus pantherinus, assembly GCA_963978885.1. Taxonomy (NCBI): domain Eukaryota; kingdom Metazoa; phylum Arthropoda; class Insecta; order Diptera; family Stratiomyidae; genus Nemotelus; species Nemotelus pantherinus. The sequence continues at coordinate 20,154,989 of OZ022264.1, read as the reverse complement.
GCTCTGCACTTCAAATAACTCCTTAAGAGCATTTGACGCTCAGATACAACGCACGTCTCTCTCGCTCAGAGGCATTTTCGAAATGATATTGCATGCCATGAAATTTCCCACGCACAGATTGCATACCATAAATTTGACAGTCGTTGCAATCGGAAATTGCAGAGAAAATTGCTAGTCGAGTCCCGGTGTTAGGGAGATGTCGAGACATTCGGTTGTTCAATTGATTTGAGTACCTGGACATAGGGGCTTACAGGGCAACTGTGAAGCCGATGAGCTAGCAAGGCTTGGAACCTTGATACCGGAGGTCTCCTGCACCCTCTCAATAGCTATACCGATGACATCGGTCAAACTGGCCATCAGGCAAAAATATCTCGAAGATGCTAGGTGGTCCTGGGCAGATGAATCATCCTGTGCAATTGCAAGGCAGTCCTGGGAATCCATGGATGCGCATCGCACCAGGCAGCTTTTAGGCTTAACTCGAAGCGCTCTGCGCTGCACTGTGGGAGTTCTTACGGGCCACTGCCTCATAGGACGGCATGCACAACGATTGGGAGTGCAGTTTAACGATTTCTGTCGGAGTTGTGGAGGAGGAGTCCGTCCCCCACCTCTTGTGTCAGTGCCCGGCGTTGGCAAGAAGAAGGTTGGTGGCAATTGGTGCTCCCTTTCTCTCAAACCTGACCGAGTTGTCACTGGTCAATTTAAAGGGGATAACGCGATTTGTCAAGGGATGCAGATGGTTTCCCGAGTTCAGTGAGAAGGAGGGAGTCACAAATTATTGTGGCATCCACAGATATAAGAGAGAATGGATTAGAAATCGAACGAGAGAAATGTGCCAATTTTCGACTTTCTGTTTACTGGTGTGAGAATGAGGTACGGGTGTGTGCCCTAAACAGTTCATACGGCAAAGCCTATGTGAAAAAACCACGAGAGATCGCCATTTTGAACGTCGTTTGACATTTCTTTCTCCGAACCGGCGAGTGGGGATTAACATGCTTTTTGTTAATGAAATTCATTATGATTTCATACAAAAACTATACGAAATTGCCGCCAAAGGTTTATTTTACTTACGCGAAATACGAAATCCCCTGCGAAGCACTTCGGTAGCTACTTTTGCAGCCTGGAACGCGTTATTTTAACATTTTTGACCGCTAATTTGTTCGCGAAACCGACACAAATTATTGCGCACAAACGTAGATTCACGTTTCCACCGAATACACCGAAAAATTTTCAAATTTTATTTGATAAATTTTGACTGAGAGTCAATGTTTTCAGTTCCCGACACAAATCAAACTGACATTGACGTTTCTTTCCGTGTTGCCCGTTGGACGCTTTTACACCGATCCGGTGTTCCCAGCACTAAGGCACAGCATTAAGGCTTTTCGGTTGTGAGTGCGGTAGAAAGGGGTGCACTGAGCGGAATTTTTGTGGGAGAGCAATGTTGTGCGTGTATTAAAAAAGGCACACTCACGTATGGGTACACGGATATCCATTTCGTATCCATATTCTTTCATATCTATGGTGGCATCACAACGGGCCTCTCTTGTGCCTATGTGTGTCGGTCGGCAGACCTCTGTGGACCGGCAGCCACTTTAACCTAACCTAAAGGAAGGCTTCCGATTACCTTACTTCAACACACAAAAGAGACATCGTTACGTCTTATACTCAGGAAATCGGTGATCTTTTCTCCGCGCATTTTCAGAAAGTTTCTTATCTGTCCAATAGCTTACATAATATATCACTCTTTCAAACTGATTGTGAACAAAGGCCCAGGACCTGACCTACTCCTGTCAAGCTTGCTCATTCACTGTGCAGCATCGGTTACTTCACCCTTTCAAATAATTTCCAGCACACCACTGTCATGTGGAGCATTTTCTATTTGCTGGAAAACCTCCCATCTATCATCAATTTACAAAAGCGGATATAGCGAATGTTTTAGAAAAATTCGCCTGCAAAAAACTCAAAATACCGATATAAAGTCTCCTAAACGAACAACGACTTAGTTTCAGGAAAACAAGGTCAACTAAGGTGATGTTATTTGTTATTAATACCTCTTGCTTTGGCGTGAAAGAACAAATTCTTTTAAATGAAATAACAAATATATATTAAACTCACTTACCTTAGCTGCTAGTGCCAGACAATTCAACATTTTTGCTACGAGCGCATAATCAATTTCCGGATTCGGATATCCAGGTCGTATCGGTCTCAACAGTTTTTCAAATTTTCTGCAATGATGCAGCAGCAGATTCACATATTCTGTATTATTCGAATGAAATGATAAAATCGAAAGGCACAAATGCGTACTGGGAGCATGTTCGTACGAAAACTCTTCTCTTAATAGCTTATCATGTGTTAGATTGCCACTTAGCTGCCAATCATTCTCCTTCTTCGATGTTTCGTTTTTATTTTCTCCATCAACTGTTCTAGTCGAACTCGCCTTCTCAGTTGCTTTCGTTTCCAACGCTAACGTTTGCTTGAAGCAATCGTTGCACACTCTCACTGCTATATCCTCGTACAGTTTCGGAATTTTCAAGCGATTTGTTGAGCATGCGGAGCAAATAACACGTCCACATCGCCGACAATGGTGACGACGTGTGAGCATGGTGAATATCGCTCGCTTACAGCACATGCACTGTGAAGCTTCATCGTCCCGAGTCCAATTGTCGCGAGCTGGAGCTTCCTTGGGCATTACGAATGCTCCACAGAGCGAGTCCAGACTGGCCATTTCCGTAGAAAGCGATGTAGGATCATTTGATGATTGCGTCTCATTTATCCTATAATCTAGAGCCTTTGTCGCGTATATTTGAAGCAGAGTGTCTATACAAGCCATAGTAATAACGTGATCGGTTTTATACAGATTGATGTTCAACAGAATGTAAGCTGAGTTTTTCGGATTACCAAGAGTTATGCTACTATTCATCGGTATTTCGTAAATCATTTCAGAATGGTTACTGCAGTATTGACATGTTTGCAAACTGCTTAGCATTGGCCTGATATCTTCTAAAATTTTCGACAATGTTTCGAACCTAGAGCTCATTACAAACTGTTCGATCATAAGAAGCGGCCTACTAATGAGGCCCCAGTTTTGTTCAAGTTCGTCATGTGTCATGTGACTGAAAATATTCAACGATATCTTGAAGTTTAAATATTTCAAAGCCTTCGGCTGTTTGTTAGAACTACGCTCATCGTCGTCATTAACGTTGCGCGTGCTGTGTTCGAACAAATAGTTAACAACGTATTTCAAAACAGGAAGACGTCTGAATTTCTCGATATAAGTATCGAAGAAGTCAATTACTTCAGCGACCGGGAAGCTTTCAATAATTTTAAGCAAATGTAAGTCAATATTTTTCTCAATTTGTATTAAACAGCTGAAAAACGAATCGTAGAATGGTTTCATAGGCAATCTTCCATCGCTATTGTGAAGCTGCCACCATTCGCAACAGAGCTCGTACTTTTTCAACCTTATCAGCTTCTTCATTATTGGCTGTGGTGATTCCTGACCAAATATATATGCAGTACACCATGTGTGGAACATAAAATCTGAAGCAACTTCCGAGAAAATATGTATCTCTTTCAGAACACGTTCGAGACGCTCTTTCTTATTGCGATCGACAGTAGCTATCCTGTCGTCCATTAGGATGCTTTTTATTAGACACGTCGCAAGATCAGCGTCTTTGATTTTAACGATGTTATCAAGTAGTATATCGACACGATCATTCAGGTCCTTGATATTCTCTATGAATCGAACCTGCGATATATCTTGCCGAATAAAACGCTTAATAGTATCGTTCGCTAGCTCTGACAATTCCGGCGATTTATTGAATTTTTGACCAGCTGTTTCGTAAATAGAAATCAACACCGAAATATCTGGGATGTTTTTCAATTCTTCGACTTCCAGATGATCAAACAGCAGAGTTGCTACGGCACGATTTCCTCCATAGATTTTAGATAGATCTTCCACTTCAGGCATGTTCATAGCGTTCTGAAAATATGAATTGTTCACGAACGCATTTGCGTTCGTTGGATCAGATACATGTTTGAGAACGTAGCAAAGCAATGTATTGTGTCTGTATACATACGAACTAATCAAATCATCTGAAAACACATACATCTTTGGTGTCTCCGTCGAAATCCTAGTTTTTCGTTCAATCATCGGACAAACATTCAAAGCAATCGTATGTACTAAATTCAAGTTTAGCGAACATATCAAGTTTTCGATATCTGAAGGTGAAATTTGTTTTTCAAATAATATACTACCAACAATGCTTCTCATGTCTGTGTTGAGTATTTGCAAAATATTCTCCGGAGGATCACCAACTGATACAATTTCCATCAACTTGGCCATATTCGAAATATATTTGGTGAATCTCGCAAAGAAGTTGGTTTTCATTTTCAGCTCTTCGAAGCTCTTGCTAAGACTCTTCAAGCTTTTGATAGTGTGCACGTCTTGAACAGATTTTTTGAACAAAAATTTAAAAATGTGTTCCTTTTCAAGCTCCAATTTCAGGCTGCTACTTCGAAGCGTTAAAAATGTATTGCATAGCAACTGCTTGACACCTATATTTTCTCTGGAGATGGTTTTGTAGTGATGCAAACACTGAACTAAATTATTGAAAAAGTACACGGAACCCAGGACTCGATATGGGTCTTGTGCGCTGCTTAGTTCATCGAGAAAATTTTCAGAATCGTAGAGCCGATTCGTCATATTCAGGAGATTGCTGCTGAGCTCGTGATTCATATTTAAGTTTAAGATTAAATCTAAAATGATGCAAACTTGCAAGTTGCCGTTTTCATACTGTCGCAAGAACGGATATGTTGAGCTATGTTTTTCGATGATGGATGATTGATCGGCATCAGGTACAATGCGATTCGAGTGAGCAAAATCTTCGGTGATATTGGTTATGCGAGATGTCTCAAAACCGATTCCAGCTACTTTTTTGATGTGCTCGACTGTCGATTGGGACTTTAAGTACGATTCTTGTTCTTCGTATTTTGTGATAGCTCGTTGTAATTGTGATTTTGTGCTGCGTAGTTTTTCAAAAAATGATATGTCGTGTTCGAGGTGATCATTTTTTAGGTTGTATCTCTGAAAAGAAAGCAATGGAATTTTGAAAATACGTAAATTTATTTTTATTTTACTTTAGTAACTATGCATAAATGCTGAAAACATAGCAATAGAGACAGCTAAGTACGGAGGATAATCCAGTAGATCATCTTTTCCGAGGCATCGAACAATTGTGGCTCTATAGCCCGTCCTTTTGCAATGTTCCCAAAGCTTTTTTTTCAAACATACGCACACTCTGTTAAGTTGATAGGGGGTGTAAGGAATTAATATTGTTTTGGCTACCAGTACCTTTGGTTTTATCGATTTGATCATGAAAAAAAAAACGATTCTTCTAAGGACTGTCCCAGCAAGTTTTGCACTAGTAGGGAATTAACTTGCAATAAACTAATTCGTTGAACATGTTATCTCGGGTATACTTTTTCTCACAGCACCATTGAATTTTATTAAAAAAAAGGCATTGAAAGATATATTCAATTTTTAATTATATCTAAGATTTACATTCACAACTTTTTGGTTTTTTTTTGCTGCTACAAGATATAAAATTGTTTGAGTGCTTTGGTAGCTTTACCTTCCTTTCTTAGTTCCACGGTATTGTCCTTAAAATATTTCATTGTTTAGTGAGCGTAATGAGCAGTAGTATTTATTTTAGGCCAAAATAATGTAGACCCGCCGGGGTTATTTAAAAATTTAAGTAGTCTCTTTTGCAGGCATTCTGTCACGTATCATTCGGCGCTGATTATCAATTCTGTGAATCATTGCCATCATTCAAAAACGGCTAAATTTTCTTTCCAAATTAACATCTTGGGACCGAATAGTTCCACAGCAATGTTTTTTTTTGAATCGCTGACATTCATTTTATTTACCGTCGAGTAATGCTTTGGTCCAGGTAATGTTGAAAAATTGTATTTAAAATACGACTCATCATCCATCATTAGGTCTGTTCCCGTACCACCATTAATTACAATTAATCGCGATTAATTGCAATGAAGCTGTTCCCGTACTCCGTTTTACTGAAAACTGAAAATTTTCCCTCTCTCAGTAAAATTCAGTAGGGTCTGAGCTACTGAAAAATACTGAAAAGTGTCAAATGGTGTGTTGCGAGTAAATAGTTTCAAATGTGCGCGGCAAGCAACATATTTTTTGCGTAATTTTGCTATGAAGGTCGAGTATTTTTGTGGCGATAATTTATCACCGCTCAGGATAACCGTACAATCACTATTGTTCTTCCAAAAACCGAAAACGGACACTTTTGTTTGTCAATTTTCAGGAAATGCAATGAGAGCGTTCTCGTACTTTTCATGAATTTCCCCCACCACATGATTCAGGAAAATTCAGGAAAATTCAGTGACTGAAAGTCCGGGAACAGACCTATTATGTAGGATTCATTTTTGGATAAAACTTTCTTGTGCAATTCCTTGACTTGGATATTTCAACGTTGTATTGTTTAGTAGGTATAAATATGTTTATTTTTCTTAATCCTTTGCATAGTGCTCTTTGCTGTGCTCACTTTTTTTTTAGCAATACCTCGAGTTATCTTCAGAAATTTGCTTCAACAATCTTTTGTCAATTGCTTCAGGTTTTGTTTTCCTTCTACCTGATGCCGACTTGGCTTTCAACCGTTCACATTCTAATACTCTTTTTTATTATCTTTTGCACCCTACATTTTGAGGAACCTGGTAACTCGTAACCGGATTGCGAGCGAACAATGTTATTTTAAATGGCATCAAGCAAAAGAGTAACGAAAGTCTGCCTGAAATTGTTAAGTTAACATCGGTGGCGATCGGTATCGACCTAGCGATCTCTGATCGCAGCATGCAGGAAGTTTTCTGACCAAAAGAATCACGCTCAAGCAAAATTATTATTAAATTCGCAAATAAATCTGTTAGAGATTTGTTCGTTGTTGGATATAAATCAGCTGTGAAAAGGCGAAATTACGGATCACTTATCTCTGATAACAGCAGCGTTGCTATACCAAGCACAAACAAGTTTGCGGAGGTATAAATTCATTTAGGGGGAATACGGAAAAGTTTTCGCAAAACAGAAGGTGGCAGACCCGTTATCATCAATTGCGCTGATGATATTAATGAAATTGGCGAGCTTTAGGGTTTCTATTTCTAGTTTGCTGATTTTTGATTTTCTTTTAGCTTTTGGTTCTTTCGTTTGAATTTTTATTTTAATTTTTTTACTTTAAATGGATGGATTAATTGATCATTTTGAAATCGACAATAGTAATAATCAATGTACATCGATTTTTGCTGACATAGGGGTAGGTAGATAGGTAGGTTGAAGTGGCTGCCGATTTACAGAGTCCTGACGACCGACACACATAAGCACAAGAGAGGCTTGTTGTGATGCCACAATAATTTGTGACTCTCTCCTACTCACTGAACTCAGGAAACCATCTGCTTCCTTTGACAAATCGGACTATCCTCTTTAAATTGACCAGGGACAGTTTGGACAGGTTTGAGAGAAAGGCTGCACCAAGTGCCGCCAAACTTCTCCTTACCAAAGCCGGGCACTGGCACATGAGATGGAGGACGGATTCCTCCTCGTCCTCAGAGCCACAACTCCGACAGAAATCGTTAAACTCTACGCCCAACCGTTGCGCATGCCGCCCTATGAGGCAGTGGTCCGTAAGAACGCCCACAGTGCAACGCAGAGCGCTTCGAGTTAAGCTTAAAAGCTGCATGGTGCTATGCGCATCCATGGATACCCAGGACTCCCTTGTTATCGGATAGGATGATTAATCTGCCCAGAACTTCCTAGAGGCCTCAAGATATTTTTGCCTGATGGCCAATTTGACCGATGTCATCGGTATACCTATTGAGAAGGAGCAAGAGACCTCCGGTAGCAAGGTTCTAAGCCTTGCTAGCTCATCGGCCTCACAGTTGCCCTGAAAACCCCTAAGTCCAGGTACCCAAATTAATTGAACAACCGAATGTCTGGATATTTCCCTAAGAGATGCACGGCATACAGCAACAATCATGGACACTGTACAAGCACAATCAAGAGATTTAATCGCCGCTTGGCTATCTGTGAAAATACCAATATTGATTCCAAATATTCGCTTACACAGAAACCAGTCGATTGGCTGAAAAATAGCCGCAACCTCCGCTTGAAAGATACTACAGTGGTCTGGTAGATGGAGCGACAGCTTGAGATTCGGCTCGTCTGGGTATTCACCACTCCCGACTCTATTGTTTAGCTTTGAGCCGTCAGTGCACACATGGATAAGCCCACTTTCAAGGGTGACACCATCACGCCATTCATCCTTACCAGGAATGCAAGTTATGAACTCCAAATCCAGTAGGCATTGTGGAGCGATGTAGTCAACACCCGCTGGAGCGGGAACTACCTCGGCCAAAACCCTCGCATGACCGAACTCTGTTCTATTCCATGTTGAGATACAATTCAGTCTTACAGCAGCAAGATTAGCTTGCTGCGAGATCAATATATTGGTTGGCAGCCCATGAAGTAACGCAAAAAGTGCCTTAGTAGGAGTGGAACGGAGCGCTCCAGCTATCAATTTTCAAGCTGCAATTTGCAGGTAACTTTAAGAGCAGTCATGATGCAGAAAAAAAACCTATAAGTTTCAATATGTTTTGGCAAATGGTGTGATGAAGGCTAGTTGTTTGCTCTCACGTGAAAGGAACTTGTCATAGAGTGGCTGAAATGAATTTTCTCATTCAGCATACAACAGAGGTCAACAATTGTATCAGTTTGGAAAAATCAACTGTTGCGGTGGAAGTACGTGCTATGTGTAACTGTGCTCCTGCGGGAAAGCTTATAATCTGGGCCTCATAAATATTTAAAGTGAGCTTTTTTACAGTACATCAATAAACAAGTGACTCAAATTAAGTTTGGGGAAATTGTGCATCGAATTGTAGTTCTACGACGTGATAAATTATAGTTTATTTAATTTAGGTTGTCAACGTAGAATAAGTGGGATATGTTTGATAAGACATTTCATAGGTCAGATATTTATTTACAAAAATTCATCGCAACAGAATGCAAATTCCAATTATGGTAATGAAATTAGAAAAAGATAGAAAAAAAGATTAAAATTTAGAAAGAACTGAAAGAAAATATAATTCAACAATCTAATGCTTTAACGCTTAGGTCGAATTTAAATACTTTTAAAGTCTTTTAAAGGCAAAGAACGAATGTGAGAGAAATCTAAGCCCCAATACATTATGACGTCCAGGGACTCTGACAAACTAACATTAATAACACAACGAACTAACATTAATAAAAGACGAACACATGTACGTATGTCAATGAATTTAGAGGCAGAGATGCATATATAGGGCCAGGAGTCTACCTTGCGGTCGATTTAGCATCTGTTCGCAATTTTACACAGAACGTTCGAAACTCGTTCGAACGGAAATCAACAAGTGAAGAAAGTTCATCATAAACAACCTTTTCAAACGGATAAAATGACATCATCCCCATAATTTACGACCGAGATTCTATCGTCATTTTTGACTATTGTCGTAATGACGAAAGTGGCATGTTGAAGAAGATATGTAGAGGGGTTGTTTGCTATTCGATACGCTCACACAGGAAACTCAGGGGAAGAAGATCAGATCCAGGACCTTTAGTTGCAATCAATTTTTATCATATATTGTGAATGAAATATAGTCCCCTACCTCTTCGCGTGACATTACTATGTGGTTAACAAAAACTGCTCGAACTAATTCAAAGGAAGAGAGGTAATGAGTTTGATGGATCTGATGCTCTGAAAATATCCTAAAAATTATCTGAAAGGAAATATTATTAGAAAAACATTGATCGTCATGAACGTTTGTAAAAAGTAGCAATCAATTGTCGTTTTATTTAGGGCTCAAGAATATTTGCTGCAAATCGTTAACGGAAAAAGTTCTTGTAAGGTAGAAATCGTTGGAAAGGAAATCAATATAGTAATGCTGTGCTTAATGAGTTAAATTTGTAATTTAAGCTTAGAAGATCCGTTGAAAGAATAGTATAGTACTGGAAAAAGTTTGACTCTCAGTATGCTTACAATAGGTGCGTTTTTTTGTGTCTTGATCAATAGCAGGTTAGGGTAGGCAGCATTGAAAGCTGTTGTTGTTTTCAATGCTGCCTACTCTAACCTGCTATTGGCCGAGACGCAATAAAACGCACCTAATATATGGTGAAAACTGTCGATAAGGACGGTGATAATTTTGAGTAATACAGGGTGTGTATAATAAGTAATGAATCTTAGTTCAGGGAATAAAATTATCGAAGTTATCGTTACAAACTACTGAAATTTTTCAAAGTAGGACCCTTGGGTGGCGATAAAAAGCGTTTTTGTATGCGGTTTTCTTTTTGTAGGCGGACCAATTGCTGCGAATGTTACCCGCAGTCTTCAACTTCGGGAGCGGGAAGAATGCTGCCGGGCCAAGCCAGAATCGTAGGAGAACTGATGAAAGATCGCGATGATGTTCTGGGACAGTTAGTTGTTGATGGCGATGCAGGTGTGACTTGGTTCATTGTCATAATGCAGCTTCTAACTGGCGGCGATGGCTGGTTCAAGTCGATTGCTCATTTGTATTTGTAGGACTTCCACGTAAAAAGCACCATTGATGGTCTGTCCCTCAAGTACAAATTCGTAGTGGATAATCGCCTTGCCGTGAACATAGACAATGACTATGATTTTTGGACTTACTCATTCGAGACTTTTTTTGCATGGCGATGCTGTTGTGTTGTATTCGGAACGTTGCCGTTTTGACGCGGGATCGTACTCTAAAATCAAAGTTTCGTTGGCGGTTATTACATGTTTAAAAACTGCGGGTCATTTTTAACACTTTTCGAAAGACCTTCGCACACAAGCGCTCGGTTTTGCTTTTAATCGTCAGTCAACATTTTCGGAACGAGCTTGGTACAGATTTTCGTCGGTCTGAGTTTAAAATATCACGCATACGTTTCACATTTTGTTCATTTCTTTGGATGCGCAATTTTCTTTCCACACTCTCCCGATCGTCCTTGTAGCAGACGTGCCACATCAAGACAGTAGCTTTCGACAGGCTTTCATCCCGAAAAATTTACCGCATCTTGGTCAACATCTCCATGGCCGATTTTTCAAGTCACTCATCAAAATTGATGGCATAACGCTGGTCGATTGTCCCTCGCATTTTTTCCTTCGACCGAAGGTAAAATCTGGGTCCACTAAAAACACGATATACACTTCACGGAGGCTCGCAGGCGGCTGACGTTTGATATTTTTTGAAGCTGAATTTTTCCTCCACCAAGCATGCCAGGAGCGAACGCAATGCAACGCATAGTTGCGTCTTAATCCAATAGGATTCATTACTTTATATACAAACCCTGTAGAATCACATTTTTGAGATAGGTTTAGTTTGAAATAGATTACAGGTAAAATCAGAAGTTACTACAAGCATATTTCGGGAAAAAATGATTTAAAGCAAATCAATACGGACTGATTGCATACAATGAATGAGAAACTCAATCTTTGAGAATTCCTGCTATTTCATCCAGCTACACTAACTTCTACATGATCTGATAATGCCCTTACGCTTTTGTTGATTACCATCATTAAAAAAAATTTCACAATCTCAAATTTAAGTTTGTTTGATTCGCCGAATATTACTCTAGTTTCGAATACTTCGTTTTGAACCCTATTGTACCCCCTGAGTTCTATGTTCTCAGCAGCAATCTTTTAGAGCACCGGTTTTTAAGTCTTCTTTTACGAGTTATAGATTTCCGGTTGCTGTTGTACTATTCTAATCTCAGTCTCAGTTGAAACGAAAGCGAAGTGATAGTAAATGAAAGTAAAAGTTGGGCACTTCAAACTGCCTGTTCAAACAGAAAGAATAATGCATCTGCATCTCTGATTTATAATCGGACTGAATGAATTTGGATATCATTGAAACTGCATCTATAGATTTTTTCTTAATTACGAAATTTCTTTGAAAAATCATCGTAAAACTGTGCTAAATGAATTAAATTTCTTATTTCAGGTTTTCATTTACTCTGCGAGGACTTATCATTTTAATAAACCTAATTACTTTACTAATACCGTCTCTTGGATTCTGGCAACGACCTATGGAAATACGATATCACGAACAAAAAGCATTCATTTTGCATTTGAACGATACACCCGATAGGGTCGACGAATATGACTGGTTACTTTAATGCATTCTAATTTTATTTTGCATTTTACACGACTCGCTTGTGGTTTCAGTTAAATATTACAATATGCACAACGTAAAACACTTTGAAATGACTCATCGCATTGTTTACAAACGAATCCAGGGCATTTGATTGCGAAACAAATATATAGAATATTTGATAAGAAAACTAAAGTTTCGTAATATGTGCATAAGCAAACAATCCGGAGAGAATATTATGACCGAGCAAGACAAGGAATTTCAGAATTATGAGGAATACATGATCATTTTGATAGTTAGTGGTTATTACAATTCTTTGCGGAATTTCAGGAAATTTTAAATAATCTGGTCTTATCTTTCGCATCGAAACTACTATCACTGCTTTTCAATGTGCAATGATATTTCAATATCTGCAAGGTTGGATACGGGTTCAGATATAATTCGCGACCGAGGAACTCTTGAATGTCTTCGAGATCGTGGCGATAATCCTCGGTGCTGCATAGTTTCTGTAAATAAAGTACTCTCAAATGGTCTTATCTCCGAGCACATTGTTAAGCGAGGTTACCAGAGCAATAACTATAAAGGCAGGCATAGATCTCGAGATTTGGCTGATCTAATCTATAACAGACAGATTGACTCGTGCATTTGATTAACTGATCAGTTGAAAAGGGTTTTTGAAGTTGAAAATATTAAGCCATTTATGCGTTTAGTAGACATAGAAGCAACAACTTACCTTTATCACTTCCCTCGCTCCTTCGATATCTTCTCGACTAAGTGCTAGCATTGCTAAATCCAACGGACTGCCCAGCATTCTGGCAACAATTCCTCGATCCTCAGCTACTCGTCCACTATTCGCATCTCGGATTATACTCGGTGTCAATCCGTAGTTTTCAAGAACTGATTTTGGCATACTGTTTCGACGTTTCTTTAACGTTTTCGATCGTTTCCTAGTGAGTGTATTCGTTGTTATTCCTACCTCAGCCTGCTCATCGTCACTAGTGCGCTTCTCTAGCAGTTCGTCATGAAAAATATAGAGGAAAGATATGATGTCCGATTCAGAGAAACCATTTGATCGTATTGGATGCTGTATTGTGATTTTTCGAAGAAATCGCATTCGCCAATTGGCATCTTCAATAGCTTTTTTAAGTTCATTGAAAGTCATGATCGTCGGCTCCTTACAGCTTCCATCAGAAAGGCGTGTGGCGATTACATTGAGCAGTAAATTTAAAATCTTTTCGAGCACAAACTTATTACATACAAAACCTGAGCGGCCGGCGTCGCGAATAACATTAAACATGACCTCGTCAAGGGGATCATCGGAGCCTATAACATCAGATACATTTTCCCATCGGAGGAACAGTAAAGCGAAGATATTTTGAAGCAATTTCGTGAGAATTGTATTATCTTCTAACGACTGGATCAGTTCAGTGACGTTCGACAGCCTATTGTCTACTATTTTGGCGTAGCTTGGATCTTTTTTGTTATTAAAGTATATATCACAGACATTCGACAGCACTTGATATGCCATGAGGATATAAAGCTCTGTGTTGGGACTATCGACTTTCAACATTCTTTGATAAAACACTTGATTCTTAGCAATATAATCGCATGCAACATCAAAGTCCATTGTCGCGAATTTGGTTTGCTTGTACATTACGTCCAGGAAAGGTTCTGTCGATATAATCGTACTCAATGGAAGCTCGTAGCGAACGTACTGCTTCAACATGTCAATTAGATTAGCCATTCGATGAAGATCATAGTATACAGCGTCTAGGAACTGTGACGATTCCTGGTATGATTCTACATCCAACAGCAAGTCCTCAGAAAATTGAAAGATGTGCTTGCACGATTGATCTGGCGCACTTAGTTGTTGTACCAGTTTCACTATGGCTAGAATTTGTCCGCAAGCTGTGTCTAACAGCATAGACGGTGCAATGTCGGAATTCACAAGGTTCGCGACAAAGTGTTCCTTTTTGTGGAGCGCTTGAAATAGTATGGCTGCTTTCGAGTTGAGAGAAAACTGCTTTGATTCTACGTCCGTGTAGGAGTGGAGTAGCTTTGGCGTTGAACGGGATAATAAACCCAGATAGCACTTGTATTTCTTTTCCGCTGATATATGTAACATTCTTTCCAGCATAGCCTCACAAACATCTTTTACACGCTCATCTTCAATATGAAAATTTGCAACATAGTTGAGGAACTTATCAAAAAACTCATCGCTCCTATCAATCCGTTCATCGGCCAGAAATCCAATCAGCCCATTGTAAACAATTTCACCCAGAACACTGCTTTTCAATGTGCAATGATATTTCAATATCTGCAAGGTTGGATACGGGTTCAGATATAATTCGCGACCGAGGAACTCTTGAATGTCTTCGAGATCGTGGCGATAATCCTCGGTGCTGCATAGTTTCTGTAAATAAATTCAATTTGTTCAATTCAATTCGTATCAAGTACCGAAATCTAAACCCCGTTGCCCAGCACACGTACCTTGAATAGGTGCTTTGTTTCGCGCGGTAAATGCAATATTAAATTATCGACACTATCCATAATTCAGATGTGGTGCAATTTGATGAGTATGAGAATGTTTGTGATTCGCAACGACGAACATGAAAAACTGAAACTGCAATGTGCATTCGACACTGTGACGAGATATGGGAAAAGAGTGTAATTAGCGCAATGGGCCAGGTCACAAAAACAAATATCAAATCAGCTAGACGGGTATGACAGTTCGACTTCGATGGAGATATGTGGAGACAGCTGATTGAAACAGTGATGTATTGAAGATTTGGAACAGATTCAAATAATTTTCGTTGTTGCTGTTTAATGAAATATATCACAAATAACTAATCAATTTTCAGGAGGGAAAAATTGCTAGAATTCATTTACATAGAACTGCATTGATCGTGAAAAGGACGAATTCTCCAATTATAATTGATGCCAATCCAATGTTATATTTAATAATGTTTGTAAACTTCCAATGGTTGATAAAGAAAAGTACGAAGCTATGAAATCTCTCATAATCATCAGACAGGATATTTAAAATATAAATTTATAATCGATATGAAGAAAATATGTAATACCCCGAACTCCCTCTTCACCAACTTCTTCAACCCATTCTCACCCATTACACATACCATTCTCAAAGCAATTTCATCCTCGATTCATTTTGACATTTCGCGCGGCAGCAACGGCAGCGAAGAGACGACAACGAATCAAAACAAAAACCGACAGTGCCCGATTTCAGACGATCGTCGGCCAGCCAACCAAAGAACATACCACAATCTGTCCTGGCTGGAAGTGAACTGTCAAACTGTTTCTTCGACGAGATGAAATTGTCGCACATCGTAAATCTTTTTATCAAAAATCATAAGATTAGTTAAACTTTTCGCATTCTATCTAAATTCAACTATCGCTTAACTCTTGTCGCTTTTCTAAAGATGGTTAAAATGAACGAACAATACTACGCCTGTTGCGTGTTGTGATAAAAAAATCCACCGAAAGGCTGGGAAAATTGCATTTTTCGCCTCTGTTTGTGTAAGATTAATTCTAGCATCCGATTTTTCATTGTTGCCTGCTTTGGAAAATTGTATATCTATTTTCGTGAAGCTATCGCGGAAGAAATCTAATATTCGTTGTTTTCGATCGTGAAGAATTGTCTGTTATTAAGAGAAGTGCACACGATGGAAGCGAATAGTTTGGATACGAAATATCAAAAGCTAGCATCGGAATACTCAAAGGTACGTATGATAGTTGGACGAATTGATTTCGTCCCCATTCCGGTGGCTTATTGAATGATAAAATTTGTTTGCTTGAAGCTTGAAGAATGCATCTCGATGTTAACACAAGTACCGGCACTTGCAATTTTCTGCATATGGCTCGACTTTATTTTTTCTTCGAAGAGCGCATGCAAAGAGACTGCAACGAAAATATATGGACCACGGATTATGTTCATGTTCACACTTATCCGGGGATTGATTAGCCCTGAGTCAGTAAATTTCAATTATGGTATGAGGGAATGAACTCTGGGGCTATCGTAAATCTCATTGAATTTTATTAATTTGTTTGGTGCAGTTCAAGTGGGCGTAGATTTATTCGTTGCTGTTATCAAGTTTTGGACGGGAAAAGATTAATTTGCAGTAATAAGTAAAAACAAATTGCGAGGTAATCTCATAGTGATAAAGTTTCACAGAAGTCGAGAATATTGACGAGTTTGATGTGTTTTTTAAGCTGAAATGAAGAAATCCGTATATAACTAGATAAGTTGGAGCAGTCAAAGGAGCACTGGAGTGTGAGGAATTAATAAGAAAACTTTGCCAGTATAATACTACATAAAATTGATAGCTAATTTTGCTCGCTTCCTAACATCTATCTCAGATAAACTCACTTGCTTTGGATCCGCTGTACTTATGAGCATTAAACCGGCAATTTATTGCAAATCTACCTCCTATAACAACTCACAACAGTTTTATGTTCGAATATTTCATTGTTTGTTTTTATCCTTATTTTTGTTGCTCTCAAACTCCTAGAAAACGATACATTTTCTCTTGCACTAGTTCTTGAAATATTGGCAGATTTAGTTTTCTTATCTGCTCGGGGAGCTGAAAAAAAGCAAGAGGTCTATATCAAGACCTGGAAGGTAGCATCATCATAATGTGAAGGTCATCAGACCAATCAACTTAACATCCTTTCTGCTACAAACAATGTAAGGGTTGAGGGTTTGATTTGCAAGAGCTCTATAGAGACTGCATAAATCTGTGCAAACCAACCCGCAAATCTAGGAGAAAAATTAGTAGAGGGGGCACTAAAAAAGTGTTCAGAACAACAGAAAAATCCTTACAGCAAAAGAAATTCGCGTTAGCAAACTTTGTATACATTGAGGGGAGTTTTCAACAATGCGACTTTTGCGAGTATCATCGGCGTCTTGGTGCGATATCAGATGGATGATACCCTGACGATTTAAGTGTTGGACTTACTCAAAAACAGGAAAGTCACGGCCACATTCTTTGGGATCGAAGTGGGAAAAATAGTTGACACACGAATACCGTAGGATTAGGATTATAACGGTTAATCTGAGGGCTAGCAATTATGACGCGGTAGCGTATGCCGAATAAATTATGGAATTTATGAGGGGTGCGTTTTTCCAAATCTTGTCCGACGTTATGCAATCATTAATGGACAAGACCCAGATCTGGAGTAGAAAACCCGGTTTAATGGCAAACCCGACAAGAACTGAACTTTTAATTTTCACAAGTAAACGGAAGGTGGCGGCTATTAGCACACTCACTCTGAACGGGGTAATATTCAATCTTGTAGCTCGTATGAAATATTAGGGCCATACACTAGTCAGGGACTGAATGTAAAGAACGGAATTAGTAAGGCTCCTGTAGCACACTTTGCATACCTACTATATATTGACTTATACTATACTATATATTGACATTTGTAGTGAAGTCGATTATGCTGTTTGGTAGAAGGCGACAGAAAGCAAGAGCAATATTAAGATTTCGAAGATTACTTTTTATAAGTATCACTTAAGAATTAAAAATCACCCCAATTGCAGGATGTAAAGTGATCTTAGGTCTTACGCTTCTGGATCGGTTTATTTTGAAAAGTGCAAGTTTGGCGCTTATATGCAAACATGTGATTCAAATCAATGGTATTCTCACGTAATGTTTATTGTTTATTTGTTTATTGAGGAGGACATGGATTACATAAGCATACATTTCATATTGAATTTCTAGGTCAAGATAACCTCATGAATAGACCGTAGGACCAAGGATCAATTTGCCGGTGAAGATGACACCTGGATTTGCACTGCTGGATCAAAGACAGAAATAGGAGTCTGCTCGGGCGTTTATTCAACGAGTCTGAGCCTTTGCTAGCGGTGCATCCTGTTAGACCATGCTTCTTTCTTCCAGCCAAAAGTATATACCAAACACATGGCAGTTGAGTACAATAACGAAACAACAATCAAACCAACAGCGATTTGCCAAATCAGGGCAGCTATAGCTCGCTGTAGCGTCTTACAAATACTCTTCGAAGACCATTACCGCGAGCAAAGTGGCTGTCCATGAACCCAAAGCCCTTATATACATTTATAACTGCTGCAGCTGCAAACTAGATGCCGCCATGTGGGTAAAATTAAGGTCCATCCAAAAAGACTCAAGCGAGAGCAGAAAAAAGCTTAACTGCTGACAGCATCTCGTACGAAAAAATTAGGACTGAAATCCAGCAAGATGGAAAAGGACGCCATCGAGTGGCATACAAGGGTTAGGCTTGGTCCTTAGTACCGCTGCGTTGAGTTAGCTGATTCAATTTAGCAGAGTGGTCACTTGTCAGTTCTACTTAGCCAGAACAGGTCGGCAAATAGGCCCAAACTAGTGGTCTAATACAAGTTGCGTGTGCGGTACACCTCTTCTCTGAGCTTTTTTTCTAAAATTTATTGGTGCATATGTGTGTACAATTCAGCTACAAAAATTAATTGTCTATTTCTAATAGTACAAATACAGAAATTATAAGATAAAGTGTTTTCCACTTGAGCATAAGGCTTGTGTGTGGGAAATTGAGCAGTCGTATCAATGTCAATACTATAAGTAATAAATTGCAATGTTAAACTATTGACAACTGGTCTTAATTTAATTCATGTCTTAATTTGATTCATTTAATTTATAATATTAGTGTAATTCATGTGAATATAATTATTGTATTACATCACTAAACACATCAAAATGTTGTGTGACAAAAAGTTTAAGCTTTAAATACAAATTTTTAGTCAAATTGGGATTTGTGCGCTACTCTGAAGGAACTTTGTTAAATAATTTAGGTCCCAAGATACTTATGTGCCTTCCAATTAGAGTTTTCTTCGTTCGTGGGATATCTAAAAGAGAAGTAATTTGCAAACGTGTTGTATAGGGTATGCAATATAGTGGAAATTTAGCAATATTTGCAATTACGTATTTCAGAGCACTAACTACATGCAATTGCTGCACTGTAAGTACACTGAAATCCGCAAAGGCCTGCGACGTTGAGTAGAACTTTGACTTCCTCAGACATAGCTTGATCAATCTACTCTGTGCATTACATAATTGTTTTAGTTTGGATGTAAGGGCTGCATCCCAGACTATGATGCAATATTGGATGGTCGACTGAATGAAAGAAAATTATACTGATCTGAGTAAATCAAGATCAAGTATATCTCGCAAAATGAGAAACTTATATTAGGCTATCCGAATTCTTTGGCATAAGCTGAGAATGTGATTTTCCCATTTCAAATTGCCCGCAATGATGACACCTAGGTACTTCATTTCGTGAGTACGTTTTATTTCGGCTATATCGCCAAAGGTTGTATGTTTTGTTTTTTCTAAGTTAAGTGCAATTTGGTTTTCACAGAGCCAGTTATTTATTAGTTTTATTCCACGGTTTGCTAAATAGGTCACCGAATGCCAGTCCTTTCCTTTAAACATTAATACAGTCTCATCTGCATATGCTACATTGCGACCTTTTATATGATTTTCTAGATTACATAGATCGTTTATGTAATAATAATAATAATAAGTTTATTGCCAAATTCAAGAATTACATTTCAAACATAAATTACAACACAAAAAAAAATGTATAGTTGGCCTTTCCATAAAGAGCAAAGCTCGTGCTATGGCAAGAGAGCCTGTATGTTTAAACATATTTTTACAAGTTTTGCTAATTAATTCATTGTAATAAGTGATTTAACATTCTGTATACAGCAGTATTAATAATATATTTACAAGATTGCCATTTGCAGAAGTTATTTCAAATCAAAATTCGATTAAGTAATATTATTTTCATGGAGGTGCTTCTTCACAGCTTTTCGAAAAATATGATAATTCATTATCCTACATATGTTGACTGGTAATCTATTGAAAACTCGTGGAGCTACATAAGATGCATGATTTCCAGCAGTTGCAGTTAGGAATCTGGGCTCTTGAAGTGCTCTACGGTTTTGTAAACGCGTTGAGTGGCCTGTATTTAATTCAAGAGGGAATTCGCTAAGGTGTTTGTGTATAGCAGCATTTTAAATTTATAACTGCTAGATATTGAAAGGATATTAAAATTAGAATAAAGATATTATATTATAATATATTAAGAAGAGCAAAGGCTCTAAAACTGTTCCTTGAGGCACCCCGTAGTCTAGATAGAGAAGTACTTAATGTCGTACTTTTTTTGACAAACTGACATCTAGCTAATATATATGATCGTGACAGTTCTAGCACTCTGTGGCGAATACTCGCTTCGTGTAATTTCGTTAATAGTAAAGTGTGGTCTACGGTATCAAAAACTTTTTTCGCATCAAGAAAAAAGGCCACGACACCATCGTAGAAAGTTTAACTCCAATCGCAGATGTTTGGTCATGCAGTTGCTAATAATTTGTGTACTCGGCTGATTATTTTACTAGTTTACACCTTGAATATTTTGAAATTTTGCGTCATAACTATATTACATATATGGATAAAGAATAGTAAAATGAAATTATTATGCAAAAGGTGTATTTTCAAAACTCAAACTCTACTTAATGTAAACATTTATTCTTTAGAATTGTTTAACTGTAATAACATTTTTTCTATTTATTAAAAAAATTATTTTAATTTAGAGGTATCCTAATTTAATGGTTCCTATTATTCATTTATTACAAATCATCTACAAATATTTTAGATAATATTGGATTATTATATTAAATAAAATAATAATTTGTTACTACAAACTTTCATGTTTCAAAAATAATTATTTATTTGCCTTCGTCGCCATCTTTCTTTCTATTTCAGTTACGGGCTCAAGCCAGTGTATTAAGAAAAGCCGTAATCGATGAACAAAATAAAAATTCCAATCTACGTGATGTTTTACGACAACGTGAAACATCATTACGTCGAGCAGAACAAGAAGTCGATAGTTTAAGTTTTAGAAATAAACAATTAGAATTACGTGTAGCATCGTTGCAAGAGGATTTCGAAAAGGAAGTGAAAAAATCAACAAAACATCAAAAGTCCAGTAGTAAAGCGAAATCGAATGAAAGTCATGTTGGCGACGGTCCGAATCATTCCGAAACAATACTTGCCGAAGAGCTACAAAAGAAAATTATGGAAAATGCCCAGTTAACGTCGTTGGTAAGTAGAAGGATCGTTTTCTATTTTGATGTTCGAGGCAAATGACAATTCCTATGATTAACTAGTTCTAACCTGAAGTTGCATTGTTCATTGACTCATATTTGTAATTTGATTATTTCTAATGTACTTCGAATATGTATTTCCTATTATAATATTTTTGTTATTTTGCTATTTATGCTATTTAACCAACTCAATTTATAATATTTGTACAAAATTCTTAAAAATATATTCAAATTCTATTATTTCTGTAGATTGATGATAAAAATCGCGACTTACAGCTTCAAATTGATCGTATAAAAGAGTTGGAAGCGCTGATCGCAAAACGCTTAAACGAAGGAACTGAATTGGAAAGGAAACTTAGACGTGAGATCGATACTCTTGCAGCTAGGAATTCGGAATTGGAGACAAAACTTGTAGATGTGAACAGTATGGTATGTAGATTCCTTCTAACAATATTAATAATTCCTCTATAATACTAATTTCGGTAGCCAGTCTAGCCGTGCGTACATAATAGTGATGGCCAAAGGCAACAAGCATCAATTGATTGTCTTATTTGGACTATCTCATTTATGCGTTACCCAGCTCTAGTGTATATATCCTTTGCTTTTTTTCGCTTTCATCGCTGCTTGTGGATTAGGGTTTACCCTTTGTCGCATCCCCAAACGTATTCTTTTGTTGTTTTAGGGTCTTTTGGTGTTATACTAGATTCTAATCTAATATGTCTACTTTGAGGATGCCTAATACTTTTTTTCCGCTTAGAACCGGATCCCAACTTTTCCCTTATTCTATTGCACTTTATGCCACCCTCAGAGAGTTTTCTACTGCATTCCTCCTAGTGCCGATAGAATGGTTATTATTTTCGCGGATAAGTATATGTGGTCTCCTGTTTTTTTTTTTTTTTTTTTTTTTTTTTTTCTATGATAATGCCAAAGCTCAGGGAATGCCCTTTGAAGCGGATGCTTAGCGATGGCGGTAGGGAGACACATATGGGAGAAGCCGATATCAATTATTCCATTATTCTTTTGAGTGCCACATTTATTTCTTATTTTCTAAAGCGCTAGTGTTATGCCTAGTTGCTACTAAAGCTTTAATGTGGCACTTAATTAATGGAGCGCTGGTATTATGCCCAGTCGCCGACTGTTAAGACAACACAAGACGAACAAATACAGCCATGGGCACGGCGGGATTCGAACCCGCGGGCAGTAGATCGCTGCCTTGGACTGACGCGTTAACGAGCTAAGCTACCGACCTCCCAATTCTGATATTCGATGACAATATTTCCATTCTGGTTGACGTGCTAACGATACTTCATTGTTCGTCCATTTGTTTTTTCGCTCTTAAGAATTCCATCCTAAGTACGCACTGGTCAGTTATATCTGCTACCAGGTACTGGAACTTAAATACCAAATCTCGGAGTTGCTGTGAATTCACCATCTGAATCATGTGCCGTCCAACGTTACTAAGTCTCCAGGACTCATGATCGACCTGGCATCTCTAGTGTCGATGACGATATTACAAACTTCGGTGTTGACTTTATCCTGAAAACTTAAAACATTCTCACGAAAAAGTAACCTGGCAACGGTGATTGTAACCTCTGATAGTTCTTACTAGCTTCGTGCCGTTCTCCTAGAAAAAGTGCTTGTGTTCGACCGTCTAGACTTTCCGCTTTGTTTGAATCTTACTTAGCTGTACCTAGGCTCACCCTTTTGTGTCAATCGCGACTTAGATGCCGTTTCTTTCCGCAGATCCAGCATCGGGTCCTCTGCTAGCTTGTGAGGTTCCAGCGGTAATTGTTTTTCGATGCACATATTCCTGGCATCACGTCGACTTCCATTTCTTGCGACAATCACGCCTCAAGTGCCCTTTCTGTGCACAATTCTATCATTGAGGAGGTCCACTTCTCGTTAATTCGCTGGTAATATAGACTCTTTTGTACTTGCATTCATGGCGTGCTTCACAGTCTTTAATGTTGCTACGAGACGCCTACGCTTCATAGATTTGAGCTTAGGCTAAATACTCCTTCAACGTTCGTATGTTAGCCAAACAAAGTACTTACTTAAGTTCTTCATCACGTAGTTTCTGGATAAAAGCATCTCTCACCGTTTCATTCCCATGCTCTGGATACGAATTGGGGTAGGACAGAATTGTTAGACGCTCGATGTCCTGAGCCAGCTGCTGCAAGGTTTCTCCTGGCGTCTGTGTACGTAATCCGAGCTGTGAACGATTAACTATCTTTACTTCCATTCATCAGGGTGAAATAGTTGGAGTAATTCTCCACTACCTGCTGGAGCAGTTCCTATGTCTTTCACGCACTGCTTATTCGATTTTAGCAGATCCGTTTCTTCAAGTACGGCCAGAACTGTTCTTTCAAATCCGCCCCTCAATTGTCTAACTGCTGTTGGAACTATTGCTTAACTTCCATCAGCTGCTGCTCGCTTTTCCTGGCCTGCTGTTAACGCCCTCCCCTATCGCTCCTTGGTGCCTATGGTTTATCGTTCGAGTTTTTGATCAAGTTTCTAGTCCTGTTTCATGGCTTGTTGTTTACTGTCTTCAGCTTGTTTGAATTTCTGATCCAGTTTAATGGCCTGCTATTTACTGTCTTCAGCGGGTTGCTTCTTATCAGAAGCCGTTTTCGGAAATAAATTCATCATCGGTTTTTCTCCTCGCTGTTTCGTTCTTTCTGTACACGTTCTTAGTTGGTTTGTTCGTCCGGAAATCCAAAAGTTTCCGGATCTTTGTATTCTGTGCTCAAACTGTCGCAAATAAAGTTAATGGCACCTTAACTGCCAATATTGACTCGTTCTTTAGCTTCGGAATTATTCCTCACTTAGTCCACAGAACTTCTCACAGTTAAAAACTTCTTACTTCTTATTTAGTCCGCACATTTTGAATTTTCACGTGTCACATAAATTAACTGTTCGCGACTTCACAAGAAAATCACTTTTTGAATCGCGAACGCAAAAGAACTCTACTTCTGACACCAATTGTTAAGCTATATTCTCTTGAAAACACGCTTGGTGGATTTGTGAATCTCTCTGGTTACGAAATAAATCACTTTGTTTACCGCTACTAAAGACATTTTTATTCTAATGCAAAAAGTGTCACAGCAAATTCACTTGAATTTATTTGATTTAAAAAGGGTTTTGTCATTCGAATTATAATTCTTCAATATTCTTTTCTTTTCTCAAACAGATTGGTAGTGAGGATGCATTGAGTGCATCTGGTAGTGATAATACACCTTTACATACGAATTCGACGTCCAGTGAAGAACGTATCGCATTTTTAGAAAAAGAAGTATTTCATTGGAGGACACAATATGAAATACTGAAAATAAGTGATGTGTTACCATTTGATAAAAGCAAAGAGAAACTACATAATGGTCCATGTAGTTCGAATCATAGTGATAGTAAAATGTAAGTTATATTTTTCTTTCAAAATTAAAAAAAAAACAAAAACAAACAGTAACTACCAATTTTAGCATATCTATTTGATAAAAATTGATCAACTTTTAAGCTCTTGCTAAAAAAAAAATAAGAAATATTAGATATCGATCAACATATTCTTTAATTGTTTTTATATTTGTTTTTTTTTATCACTCTAGACAAAATGAATCTACTAATAAAGAGCAATCGTCGAAAGAGCAACTGTTATTTAATCATTTTAGTAAAAAATATGAGGAATTACTACGAGCAAAATGTATGGCTGAGTCAAGACTTACATCTTATTTAACGGAGGTTAGTATTTTTTCTAATTAATTTCTAATTTAAATAATTCTTCAATATAAATACTTTAAAATTTAAGTATATTGAATTATATTTGATGACTATTGAATTATATTTTGAATATATATTTACATATTTCATTATATTTTTATTTCATGTTTTTTCAGTGCGAAAATTTCCAGCATAATTTAGATAATTTAATGAAAGAGCTGAACGAAAAAGACCTACAATTTAAGGAAGCGCAAAGAAATTTAAGTATAGCAGATGAAGATTTGGTGAGTTGATTTTATTAGTTTGAAAGCGTTTCCATAACGATGCATTTTTGATTTATTCAAATTTTTTGTCGCAAAGTAGGTAACATTCAGCAATGAAACTTCACATTAAAAACATTCAACAACATTTAATAATATTAAATAACGATAAACGAAAGTATTTTTCGTATATTGTGCTGTAGATGAGTTTGGTTAGGATTTTATATTAAAGGTTCCAATATACCGTTATGTATTGTGTAGATTCAGCTTACGATCAATTTCGTTTTCATTTAGCGACTATCGAATTCTGTTCTGTTGACTCACCGTTTAAACTCTACGCTCATGAGTCTGTAATTTAAACAAAATTATAACTTTTCACCAAGTACATATGACATCTGCTTGTTTTAACTACTTACCTTTTATAAACTATCCAACTCAATTACTCAGAGAGCATAGACGCATTTTCAGACAGTGATTTTCAAAATTGTCGGAGGATACAAAAGTCTCTGGCATGGGATCTCTGGACAATTGGTTGCAATATTCGGAGCCTGTTGTGCACGGCTTTGAGATAGCATCATCTTTGCTTTTAGAGATTGAAAAACTGGGTAACCTCTTTTATCAGCAGTATGGCTGTTATCACACCCAACTTACAATTTGCGCCCAAATGTTACTAAATGCACTTTTTGACGCGAATACGTCGTGAATACTACATCAAGTCGTGAAAACTACATCAAGTTGTATCCATAAGGGACTGTTTTCGGAAATCCTACTGGAATAGTGTGTTAAAAACAGAAGTCAAAGAGTAAAAAACGATCAGTAAGGTAGAGAGACAGCGATGGCAAAATTATTAAGAGGGTTTTACAAACATTTTTTTTTAGATCTTTGCTTTTTCCTTTGTATCGCCATGCAGATATTTTTCAAAATCTTTTGAAGATAATATCCAACTCCTGCCAACTAGAAAATTGTATCTTATATATTTACACGAAATTATTGAGCAGAATTGCTTTCAATTAATTTTCATTATAGTGGTCGCATTATTTTGTGCCTCCATCGAGTAGCATTAAAACAACAAAAATCGTGTCCCACTTGTTGTAGTAATGCTACTTTTCCAGCCAGCTCTCGGCAGAGGCGCAAAAACGGCCACTAGCATTGGTCAAATTTTTGTTAAACGAACTGTTTCCCCTTGAGCTTCGAGCGCATTTCAGATTAGAAACCAGGTAGTAACGACGACCGTCGAAAACTACTATGAAGGTGCGATATAGTCAAAATTACCACTTGGTAACAGCTAATTGCACCAAGTATCAACAGTGCCTTAAAATGACCGGTATAGGCACCAACTGGGAATATTTCCTTCAAAGGAAAATCAATTTTGAAGTTAAAAATATACAAAATACTAGTTTTGGTTGATGTGATAAGCACAGATTTTTCATATGTTAACATGCTTTACTTGTTTGATAGTGCGGAATCGACTTATTTAAAAAGTATTGAATATTTTATCAAAAAAATAAAAGAACTATTTTAGCTAAGGCCTGGACGCTTAGTAGTTTTAAGGAGTATGATCACTATTTTGCAGTAACATTTGAATCGTTCGTGTTTTATCTCCATAGAATTCAAAATGTTCAGTCATTATAATAATTAGTAAACATATCTGAAATACAATATTGTCTTCATCATATGTACTTAACACATACATAATCGTTTTATATAAACTCTTCGTATGTCATACAGATAGCTATAAACGTGAAAGAAAAATATAATGGCTGAGATTTAACGTTGCTCTTAAGTCACAGCGACTATACGTGTTACATTCTTAGACACAAGTTAGTAAACCATTACTAAACAGCGTTCCTCCAAATTCGACCCAACGAGGCAACCATGAAATAGCTGGTTCGAAACATTGGTTTCTTTGTAATTTTGGTTTCGTAGGAATAGAAACGTATCCACGCCAAAAATTTTCAACAAATTGTTAGTGGGGAAGTTGCTACACTTTTTAATTGTAGGAAACTGTTTAGATTTCGTAGTGTGAAACTCGCCATAAGTAACACACACACTGACACTGGACAGTGAACAATAGGTTTTAGAGTGTTTAGAGCGTTTTAGCGGTGTAACATGGAAATTAACATGTTGACTAAGCGATTACTTCCTATTTTCTCTTAGATAAATTGGTAGTGGCTTGATGCTTGGTAGTGTCTTGCTTTATCTATGAAGTAATTACGGAGTTGCTTTGGACTGCGATTAGGTAGATGTGGTTTGAATTGACATGGGTACGAATAACCAAGTGACGCTCTGTAAGCTCACACATTGATTGATTACGGATACTTCTAGATTTTCATCTCCAAACAGCATTTAATTGGCTCTATCAAGCAGCCGGTCCCGCTATTTCTGATCGTTTGTTCCTATAAGCGACCCTTCAATGCACTGTTGTTCCTCTTTTAAACTTAGTTCTACTGCAGTCCCTTGAATGATGTAAACCCCATATAAAACCATTGAAGCGTAAAAGATCATTTGGGGATTGAAAAACCTATCTATTTACGCTTGAAATTGCTTAGCCCTTAAATATGCTGATTCTCAATTTATAAAATGATATGCTGTCAAATTTTCACTGAAACTCAACTAAAAAAGCACATACTAAGCAGTAATTTATTGTTCACTCCTATCCACATCTGAAATCGTTTATATCTTAATCTGACGTAGCCGTTCGTACGTCAAAATAACTGCCTTCGCCCTAAATAGTCTTCATTAATTCTGTTACATCCTTTCTTAAACACTCACCCGCACTTCTTCATCAAATGATCCATACTTCATGAACTTCAACCCCCCGACACGTAAACGCTTGTAGTTGGACATCTTTACTTTGATAATTCTAATGTGAACTTTTTACGTAAAACAAAAAAAAATTTTGCTTTTTATTCACAGGCAACAACTCGAATAAACTACGAGGAACAGATAAGTGTCCTCACCGAACAAGTGATAAGTCTGAGCGAGCAATTGGCATCATCGAAATGAAAGATATCTCGTAACGACTACCCTACTCGTTTAAAGTGTCTTTTCGCTTCATTCTCCATCCTAATCCTGGGATATAAGGTACATACACTCATTCATATGTACAATTGTACATGCAGGCGAAACTCATCATTAGATATCTGTATCTATTACCTATGTATATTCTTCTGTGAAAAACAAACAAAACAACAAATAAAATGCGGAAAACAGAAAAAAAAACAAAACTATATTGTAATTCGATTTTCTGTGTAAAAAAATAGAAGTTTTCACTGGAATTATTATCTAAATTAATGATGAAAATGATAAAGATAATATTAAAAATCAAGCGACAGCAAAATTTTGTGCATTTTGGAAATGATTTTCAAATGCTGAAAATTACAAAAAATTGTAGAAATGATTAACGTAAAAACCAATGAGAAATATTAAATCAATTTTTATGTGTATTTATTATATAAAAAAAAAGAAGAAAATAAATATATATATGAATGTTTAAAGAAAAACGAGAAAGACTAAGTGAAAGAAATAATAATTTGTTTAAATATTCACATATATGCATTTTTATTCTTTCTATAATTTATTTTACACCATAATTTAGGTAATAGGTGGAGTCTACATAAATTTTCCATTCGTATCCTAATCAAGTCTGATGGCGAACGAAGCACCACATGAGCATCCTTGTTCTGCTTTTGGATTTCCGATGACACGAAAACCCGATCGTATTAGTTCAGTGTGAAAATCTATTGTTGCTCCGTTACAGTATTCAATGGAAACGGCATCTGTTACTACTTTGGCTTTATCCGGACCGAAACAAATGTCATCTTCGTTGAGTTTCGTGTCCAAATCGAATTTATATTGAAAACCGGAACAGCCACCACCTTCTACGGTAAGACGCAAAAATGAACCTTCTTTGCAAATTTCTTGCAAACGTTTCACGCAGGAATCACTGAGATTTAGATTTTGCGGCTGATTTGTCGACACATGTGTATTTGTAGTTTTGGTTGCACTTATTGTTGGTTGCAGTTTGGCTGCGTTGTCACTTAAGTAACGAACAGTGAGAGGTCTGAAAATATTTTTAATAAGAGTTTGCAATGAAAATCAAGAGCACGAAATTTAAATAATAAATTTACAAAACATTGTGAAAAGAAATTAACAAACCAGAGAATCGGTTTATTACACCAGCTTTCTTAGTTGAAATGCAATTCGTATTGATTGCTTTTTATACTAAGCACATGCAATTTTTAATTTCATCAATTGACGAATAATGCTTGCCAACTGCATTTAGAAAGGCTAAAATAAGTAGTTGTATACAATTTTTAAAAATTACATTTAAGTAGATGGCACCATTCCAGTGCAAGATATAGTTTTCCAAAAAACAAGTGGAAATAAATTCCAGAACTAGTAGTATTTTTTAGCTTTTAATAAGCATTAGATGCAACTGTATCTATCTCAAAACCAACATAACATTGTAGCAGATTTTATGAAACTAAATTAGAGTCATTAGCTTTGCTTTGCAGATTCAACTGTCTCATTTTTTTCGACAATATTAAGCGATATTTGTTTTGGTCAGTTAGAATTAACAATTTTATAACAGTTTTATGATCCATATGTAACCATCCAAACAAAAAATAACCAAGCAATAAAAATTTCGTTTAGGCAGATTATATGAAAACATTGAAATTGATATTTGGACATATGTACATATGTTAAGGTGTTGATTCAGCATTTAGTCGTTGTCACTTCCTAGACAATATATCAAATTGGTATAAGATAAATTACATCCCACATTTTACACTGTTATCTTTTTTTGTGGCATCATTGCATGTTTCAGAGGTAAAATTACAAGAAACTTTGATTCATTGCTTATGATGCCTCATTGCTTAAACATTTTGGAGTATGTTTAAACTTGCCAATATTATCTAATGTTTTTAATATATTTCGTAGTGTATTGTAAAATAAAAATACTTATTGGATATAATCATTTTTAGCCCCACCGTGCGTGTCGTGTCGGGTGGAATTTTGCGCATCAACGGGGACAATCGTGTTCCGGGGCTAATCTCTAGTTCCATTCATAATCAAACGTTTTCTAGTGAAATTAATATCAATCTAAGTGCCAGGGTAAACGGCTTTTATGCCCTATATCCACCACGGCTTGGTGAGCTATTTTCATTTTATTAACCTCTCCACAATTCCCATATTTTAATAGTTGTCCATGGCCGAAACGAAAGTTATGCTTGATTCGTTCAAAGTCAGCATCGGAGTGATTTATTTTGTCGCGTATAACTAGTAATTTCCGTTGCATGTTTTGTTTTGTCAATTGGGCTTTATTTTTTTTGGATTATAGCCATGCAGGGTTTTTGTTTGAATTTCTGCAACATTAGTGGGATAAGAGACACTGTTTTTAAATTTATTGTCCCTTATCCTTTCATAACCATTCATAGTAACCAATATCACGTACCTGACTTTCATCTAGTGCCCCAATAAGAGGAATTCTCTATCTGATCTAGTTCCCCACTAAGAGGAATTGCATTTTACGTTCGTAATGATGTGCTTTTTATTACTCTTATCCATTAAATTGGGTAAGAGTAATACAAAGCACATCATTATCCATTAACTGCTAATTTAGAGTTTAATTGCCCTTCGATTCGAATCAAACACTCAAGTGACATCATCTTCTTTTTCTTCTTATACAGCAGCCCTGACAGTGATAGGTTTTGTTCCTTCGATGCACTGTCTTCTGACATTGGCAAAATGCTTGAGACATCCCCTTCATCTGAAATCATTCTCGCCAGTGATTTCAATGTGCGTAACGTCCAGCGGCTCAAACTCTTCCACCACAAGCCCAACGGGCAGATAGGTTGAACTTTTTTTTAGCGAGTCATTCAATTTGAAGCAATTAGTGGATTATCCGACAAGAATTTCTGACGTGTTTGGATACAAAGCAAACCTGCTAGATCTGTTTCTCACATCTCATCCTGACAAATATTCGATTTCCCTTTCTGCACCCCTTGGTAACTTGGACTACAAATTAATTGCAGCCCAGTTTAACATATCTTCTCTAATTATTAATAATCAGATTAGTCTGGTATTATAGCATAGCTGTCTGGACTGCGTTTAATAACTATATCAGAGAGTTTGATTGGTCCGAATGCTTCCACCATAACAAGAGATGGGGAAAAGCGATCATAGATCCCCACTCATGGCTCTTTTTTACAGTGCAGCGCCTCAAAAAAAGACCGCGTGATTTGCAAACGAGTGCTATGATCGCTTTTGTCCATCTCTAACCATAATTGATATATTATGGTGTGGAATGTTTGCCTTTATTCCGCATGGCTTCAAAAACACTAAACCAACCACCACCTCATGGTTTAGTTACGAACGTCAAGAGAGGAACAGCCTATAATTTGCTGTTATAGACACGCTTGTTTAAGTGATATGTGCACAGCTATCTAATGTGATGTCAACCATTTCTCCATCCCTTTCCGTAACTTTCCTTCCGCCAGTATAGCAGAATATTCTAAGCCTTGGTATCATCACCGAAAAAAGCTATGGTCAGGTTTCGTGAAGTTCGGATGGCTAAATTTGTCAGCTTCCTGATAGTTTGTGGGATAGTTTCCGATTTTTTTTTGCCGTTTACGATTTAGTAAACTACTTTTCTCTTTCCATGCAAATTATTTCGCTCGTATTCATTAATTCTGTTGATTAGCATTTCGGATATTACCTTGCTTCCTTTGATTATCAGCCTACTAGCAAATTCAATACTCTGCTTCTATGTCTGGCTCCATAAAAGGGCATCGTATTTTATTTTTCGGATTATATAACCATATGATCTCGTAAGTTTAACCTTGAGATAGTTTGCTTGTTTTAAGTAACTCTATTAATAGAAAATTTAGGGTTGATAGAAGCTTAATTCTCCGGCTGAAGTATGATATATTTTGTTGTATGAGCTTTTGTTATAAGTTTACTCGGAGCAGCTCAATTTGCATAACTTACCAAATTCAGGTTTCCACTATCTTGTATTAATGATCCACTCCTGGCAGATTATAACAGTAAAGTGTTCTCTGCACACATAATAGCTTGACAAGATACGCGTAGATCTTTTGTGTACGTATAGCAAAATTAATGGTAACTAAAAAATAGCCGCCTTATAGCTTATTTTATCCTGTTCAGTGTTGATAAAGTATGTCGTATCGCTATCATCGTATTGTTATATTCCTGGAAGCCGTGTTCGTTCGCATTCGCATATAGAATTTTCTTTCAGGAACTTCTTTAATCGTGTGCATTACTTTTTCGAATATAATGTTTAGGTCACTAGTTATTTCTATCGGTCTGGAGTTTGATGGATAATTTTAAACAATCTGGCAATTACCACTTTAAAATGTTTTTTAATGCCCTCGCTGAGTTGCTGTGCAATGAGCCTGTTCAGTTAATTTGTTTATTGAATTCTACAGAAAAGCTTATTATGTTGGGAATATATTTCTAGCTCCAAAGGTCATTAGCGTAAATGAAAATATATATTGTTGTAATAAAAATAATTAGGTCTCCTTAGAATTACCACGAAATTTGATTTGATGCGAATCTGATGGAATGACTGGAAGGAAGAAGGTATATAATCTTTCCTCAGTGATGAGATTTAAGTACTAAAATTGCATAATATTATTATTTAATGAAGTAAAATAAGGTATTTAACATTATCTTAGTCCAGTGTAGTCAGTAAAGTCAATAGTGGTTTATAATTGTACTATAATAAAAATACATCCTCTAAAGGACTATACACAGTTTCCCGGTGTTTTCATTTTAAGCATTTTATTACTCTTTATTGCAACGTACCTTATCGTCCCTGCTCGAATGACACCACGTACTAATGAAGCCATTCTTATTCGCTTTCATAAAAGAATCAGAAACCACCAGTTAACACCAAAATACCATCCTATTTTTAATAAACTTTTTTACTTTTATTGGATTGTTTGCATCAGTCGCACATAAATTCACCCCTAAACAGATGTTTGACATTAACCTTGATTGTGTCAAAACAATATCAGCTGATCTGAATGTCAAAAGCTAAGCAAAATTAAAATTCACAACCTCGACCGAACTCGATTAGTAGACGAAAATATGACATAACGGGCGGGACGTCAATTTCATAGTAAATAAAAATACCTTTTAAAAAAATCAAATACAAAATTTTGCGGTTCAGCTTCCACATAGATTACGTCCCGTTCCGATACACTCAGCACAACACAATAATACAGTTCAGGAGGTGCCCCCAACTCTCCATTTACAAATGTTTTCGTCCAAACATTTTCGTTTGACCATACGCAGTTTCCTTGGAATCCTAAGACCCTGTGCTGAAGGTGCAACACACAGAAGTATTTTTACAACGTCTACACTTTCGATCAATTACTACGAAGTGTTGGGAATCCAACAGAATGCAACACAAAGTGATATTAAAGCAGCATACTATAAATTATCGATGTTGTATCATCCGGACAAAAATAAGGATAACAATTTAGCGGTAGAGAAGTTTCGTAACATTGCAGAAGCTTATGAAGTTTTGGGTAACTTCAGGCTGAGGAGGCTGTATGATAAAGGTAATTAATTTTTTTAAAAAGTATTTCTAAAAATATACAAGGCAACAAGTCAGTATTGTCAAGGTAACTACCTAGTGCCTCTCTTAGTGCCTCTTCTTATTCTCATTGGACCTCTCTCTAGTGCCAGAAACTTCCTGAAAGCAAGATAGTAAAGATGTTGTATCAATTAGTTCGGTATTACTATTTAGAAGCTCAATATTTGGTTGACATGCAAGCTTTTTCATACATTGGCATTGGGCCTTTCCACACTTGTATTCTTGATGCACTCCTCAAACCGGTTTGACAACAATCACCATTTCCACACTTGTATTCTTCAGCAACGGAACCGTTCATATACAGATTGTGCATATGAATGTGTGCGTGTTGTTGTTTTCTCATTTCGACTTGAGTGTTTGATTAATTTATTACCAAACAAGGCAACATACATTAACAATTCAATATAACAACATAACAATTACATACAAATTTTTCCAACACATTAGAAAACAAAATATATCACAACTTTTTATTTTAGTTACTTTACTTTACTTTAACATATTTTATTGTGATTTTAGCTAAATTGATGGGCAAATTAAGTGGGATTAGGATGTTGATAGGGTCTTTAATAAGTTTGTTCTAAAAGTGTGTTTAGAGATCCCCGAAGCGTAGTTGCTGCTTATAGAGTTGAAAATTCTACAGCACCTATTTATGGGCTCGTTATATGCATAGATAGTGTGGTGATTGAACTCCTTGAGCAGAGTTGCATACCTAGTGCGTCTTGGTTGGTCATTGAAAATAATTTTGTTGGAGAGAGCTTCAACATTGACTGCACCACTTATAATATCAAAGGTTAGGCATGCACTTAACAGTGTTCTTCTAGAAGAGAGAGGCATTAAATTAAGTAGGCTCAGTCTGGTTTTATAAGAAGGAAGATGTTGGAAGTCTTTTGGATCATCGAGGTCCCTCAAAGCGAAAAGTAAAAACTGTTTCTGAACAGATTCTACTCTCTCACTATGTAGCTCAAAAACTGGGTTCCATATTATGCAGGCATACTCCAATAGAGGACGCACCAAAGTGATATATAATGACTTGGTAACCCATATATTCTTGAACTCTTTAGCACGTCTCTTAATGAATCCGAGCTGTTTATTAGCCCTGGCAAGGATTTTGTCATAGTGGAGATTGAACCGCATCTTGTTGTCCAATACTACCCCGAGATCTATAATATGATCAACCCTATTCAATATGGTGTTGTTAAGGCAGTAAGAATACTTTTTGATCGTATTCTTACGGGAAAAGCTTATTACATGGCACTTGTTAATGTTAAGATTCAAATGATTCTCATTGCACCACTGTTCGAGAGATTGAAGCTTTGATTGTAGAAGAATTGCGTCAGATTGCGTGTTTACGCTGTGGTAAATTTTTAAATCGTCTGCATAAAAGAGATGGGGTATACCAAGCAATGTCTCAGAAAGATCAGAAATGAAGATGTTAAAAAAAAAATGAAAAATACCCGACCCGTGAACTATGTTTATAGTTGTGTTAGTGATTTGCATCAGTTTCAATGGGCCTTTTTAGACTTGTATTCTTGATACAGTCCTATAACCCGTTTTCTGGGCAAGAGGCAGAAGAATCGAGGGGAAATCTCTACAAAAAGTGATGCAAGTGGAGAGAATTTTTCATCACTTTTGAAACTGATTGAAACTGATGCAACTCACTAACCCAACTATAAACATAGTTCACGGGTCAGGCATTTTTCATGAAACACTCACGTCGAAATGAGAAAAAAACAACACGCACACATTCATATGCATAATCGGTATATGAACGGTTCCGTTGCTGAAGAATACAAGTGTGGAAATGTTGATTGTTGTAAAACCAGTTTTAGGAGTGCATAAAAGTAGAGTGCATAAGAGTAAAAGTGTACAAAGGCCCAATCAGTTTCAAACGTGATGCAAAATTCTCTCCACTTGCATCACTTTTTGTAGAGATTTCCCCTTGATTCTTCTGCCTCTTGCCCAGAAAACCGGTTTGAAGAGTGCATCAAGAATACAAGTGTGGAAAGTCCCATTGGGCTTCATTTCCCTTAAGGTATGTATCCATATGTATCATTTTCGCGTATCGTATCACCGTTGCGTATCAGTGGATACGACAAACGTATCTTCGTTGCGTATCAAAATTTGATACAAAGAAACGCAACGAACTCGATCGGTCACTTGGCGATTTCTTGCCGTCGCATCAAAGGAATGATACGATACGATGTGGAGTCATGTGTGGACACGTTGCGTTGTACACTATAGATTAGAGAATAAAAGCGTTGCAGCTGCGTGTCGAGTTTTTTTTGCAACGGATCGTATTGATGATACATGGAATATTGAGTAGTGTGGACACCGTATCGGTTTAGTGAATGATACGCAACAGGGATACGATCGGGAAGAAATGCAACATATGGATACTTACCTTAAGAATTAGGCAAAAAATAAAAAAATTTCAGAATGTGAACCATATTTCCTAGAAAGTGAACATTTGAGTCGGAGTGTCCGGGTACTAGCACTGTCCGCAGAACTAGTGCAGTTACCCTACAACTTTTTCAAATATTTTTTAAACTTTACTAAACTAGATTTGCACTAGCTGACATTCTCATTTCCATTAACTGACCGATAATATACTTACGTTCGATTTTGGTATAGCATTTTCCGAATGAAAATATCATTTTCTCAAAAGAAAAAAAAATCCCTTTTCGAAAGAAAAAAATCTTTATTCCAAATAAATGCAAATTTCTCAAGTAAAGAAAAAATCATGATTCTGAAAAGCTAAAAGATTCAATATACTTAACAGGCATTTAAAAATAAAGAAATTTTCTCATATTTAACATTTAATTTGAAAAAAATAATGTAAGGCAGCTCTGGGATTTTTGCTGAAAATTTCACAAAGAGATTCATGACATAATATGTGACGTTACGGTCGATACCTATGACATCCGCAAATGCCTGACCTTAATTATTTCCGTGCGGAGTCCGTGCCAAATATTTAATTAAGCTGAAGGCTTGCTTCAGAGGCTTTAGTGTTGTTGAATATGGCGCCAAATGTATATATACTTCCGGATGATAGACGCCTGTACTGCTTCATTGGCAACAACCTATATATTGTGTATTTTTGGATTGTCCATTACAGCTTAAGCAGATCTCATTGAATTTGGGAGTTTTTCAACCAGCTCACGAAGAGATTCGCATAATTGTCCAGTGTTGCATTATCGAGCAGCTATAATTTTGGAGTTTAGAGCCCCCTGATAATTCAATACTATCACAAGGGTGATATTTCTTTTTCAAACTGCACTTATGTCGAACTGGACATAAGTGCAGGTTAAACCCCTACTCATCCATTAAAATGAGATATTCGCGGATATAACATAGCGAGCTAGATATGTCGTTCTCTAAGGTGGGAGTGAAACACAGTTTTTGTACGTTTGTAACAATATTTGAAACGTTTCCTTGTCGAATTGTCCGCTCGAAAATTTATATTTCACTGCCTATTCAATCTAATTTGTAAAAGCGAAGCTATGAACTCGCGTTGCTTAGCTGAGCTAATTATAGTGAAGCAGTGTCTGAACTTTGAGAGCTTATATGTTACAGGTAAGATCTCACTGCGTGCATCATCGAATCGTACGATACCAATCAATATATTAGTTCATTCTAATTTTTGGGATTTACAACCTAATAATAATAATAATTTGTGCCTAGCTTAGCAGGAATGTTGTTTTTCCTAAAATACCGAGAGATTAGGTGCAAGTTACTGGCCTCACTATTTTTGGTTGGTAAAAGTCACTTTCCGTCGAATTCATTCACCATTTCAGCAATAACTTTTCTAATATTGAAGAGTAGTGACTTTTATGGTGGGTAATGCGACAATTTGACATTGATCATTAAAATTATCTGCGACTAATGTAGTGAGACGAGAGCTGAAAGGTTTGAAAGCTAACTTTATGATGATTTGACAGTTTCGTTTTGAAAAAAAAAATGAAAATAAGTACCTAATTTGCCATTAACATACCAAGTAGATGTTGAGTAGACGTTCTGTGAGTCAAATGCGGCCACTTCAACCAACTTCCTTGGAATGGTTCACCAGCAGTTTGAATGTAACTGATAGCTTTGGTCGCCAACCAATGCTCCAAAATAGCCGTTGATCAGAAGAGATCTCGAAAAAGTACCATCTTGCTGAGCTACAGAGCCATGAGAAGTAGTACCTCCCTCCGCAAAAATCCGTGTTACAAACTGTTGATTACCATTCCTGGCCTGATTTAAACAAATATTTTTCGCTCTGATCCTATTCACCATACCTTTGTAGATCATGTACGGGTACGGGTTTTTCATTGCAGTTGATGTACACAGGCTATACGTCGGCTACTTTTAGATATCACATCTGTACGAAGTACCTGGAGTGTCACAACCCCAGGTACTTCTTACAGCGGTAGACGGGGTAAATTTGACTACGTGTTCCGAATTCCCGTCACCGATAGATGTCTGGCTGGTATGTTTGTGTACTTGTGGTTGTGTGCTTGTTTGCTTGTTTACCATCATGGTGCTGTCTTCTCGTCTAGTTTCTATGTTTTTGAGTATTCTTTGATTTTTTGCTCCTGCTACCACTAGAGGACGTGCAGGGATCCAAAATTGAAGAATAACTCGCAAAAACGTATAAAAAATACACTAGAAGACAACACACTGAAAATAAACAAACAACAAGCAAACACAAACACCCCCTTAAAACAAACACACAACCAAAAAAACGCATAACATACCAGCCAAACATCTGTCGGTAAAATTGTCTAACGGCTATGGAGAACACTTAAAGCCCACATTTACGAGCAGTCCATCAATCCAAAAGGCCGGAGGCCAGGTCAAAATCTCACCGTGTGTGGGAGAACTCGGAAGGACTCATGGACTCAAGGAACCAAATTGGATTTCTAATCAATCCAAAGTCCAAGGACTCAGGCCATCGGGCCATTTTTTGGCTCGACCGTGTTTGGGGAAATCATAGGCCGAGATTGGACAATCCATGAAATAGACTAGTCGTGTGTGTTGAAGCCTCAGTCCAAACAACGTGACAGTCTTGCTTCACACGCTG
This sequence comes from Nemotelus pantherinus, assembly GCA_963978885.1. NCBI lineage: Eukaryota > Metazoa > Arthropoda > Insecta > Diptera > Stratiomyidae > Nemotelus > Nemotelus pantherinus. The sequence continues at coordinate 20,115,996 of OZ022264.1, read as the reverse complement.
ACCTGCTACAAGCTCATTGGCTGCTTCTGTGATTATTTTATTTAATCGAAAAATTCAGCATAATGCATAGTGGTGGCCATAATTTTGTTTTGGAAGTTATCGAATAATATAGGTCAGATGAATGTATATTATATTATTTGACTCAAAGCCTGCAACCGCTTGCTAAGTACCGCAAAGTAGCGGTCAATCTTTTGTGAGGAGTGATAGTTTGCCTCATATTTGTATCCTTTAGTTTGATAAATGAGATGACCAACTGAAGCAACGTGTTAGATGTCGTATAATCAATTCTTAAATAATTTTGCCAATCACAAGGCTTAAGTGTGAGTTCTTTTACCAAATTTACGTGACTAAAGCCGGCGCCAAACGATGCGGTGAACGTTTTATTCAAACGTCTGCCTCCAACGTTTGAGTCAAATATTAAAAGATCGGCAATAGCCCGAACATGTTCCAGCGCCAACGTTGGACGCTGGACATTGGACACTGGTAGCTGGCGCATCGGGCACACGATGCGTCCAACCATCAAGTGCCCAACGTTGGAGGGTGTTGGTAGCATCGTTTGGCGCCGGCTTCATTTGTTTCCGTTTGGCAAGCCACCCTTTTTGCCATTTCCATTTTGGTTTTCGTTTCTTTATGTAAATGCAAGTTGCGTTTGCAAAAAACTCCTCCATATGCTTCGGATCCATTAATAGATTAAAAATAATTTTTCCTTAAAGTTTCTCTTTATTTTTTCCTAAATTAATGACAGATAATGGAATGGACTGCCTGGATCGAGGCTCTATCGTGAGTGGCGAGCTAAATTGGACTTAAACCAAACGGACTCAAGCTAAATGGACTCAGTCCATTTGGACTGTTCGTGAATGGGGGCCTTTAGTCGAGTTTTTTCCGATAGACATTTTTCAGACTTCTTTTTTTCCAGAAATTGGATTGTGTTTTGAATACAGCACACAGCTCTTGAAAAGATTCGAACTGCGCCATAATAAGCACGGACCCGGATCTGAAGTTTTTCGTCCTAACTCATTTCCTCAGCTCTCAGTCCTTGCTGGCGAGGAATTGCGTGACTGTCTTCGACTTGAGGTCGGTGTACTTGATCTACGTAGTCGCAAATTGACCAATTCTCTTAATATGATCAAAGATCTTTTTACAAGGAGACACACATAATAATTGATTCTCGTTAAAAACCTTCCTAATAATAAGTACAATTGTTTGCACCGTCATCTCCTTGATGAATTTGGGAATATTCATCTTTTATTGTAGTAGGAGGAATTTTGATAGTTTTCAGTGCAAGTTGTAAGTTATTGGATATAATGGACAGTGTGACTTATTCTCTTGTCTGGTGTAGATTATGTTACACACTTTTTTGCTACCAGACTGAATTCCTGATCTTCTGGCTCGTCACGAAAACAACGATTTCTCAATAACCCATATGTAATCAAATTTTAAATGAAAAAAAAACCAAGCTAACTAAGATAAAACTTCCAAATTCTATGATATAAGTTAAACAACTTTATCAGTTGTGCGATAAAAAGAGAAAAACACTTGAGTTACGTGTTAACACTTCGGAGTCTATTTTATTAATGATTAATTCCAATAATAATTGCTTTTATTATATTTTCTGCTGTTTTTGCGAAAGTCATGAAGTCGATCACAATTAGAACTTGGTCTGCAAGCATTTTTATGGAAGTTTAGTAAATTTGCAATTTCGTATGCGCGAAAAAAGAATCCTCCGCTTCTGCACTGGCAGGTTCTACAACCCGGTAACTAAAAAGTGGCCGAGGAACCTTCTCCTAAATTAGGAGTCAGGATTGAAGCCACTTAGGGACCGTGATGTGGAATTGACGACACGATTCTACAGACAAACAGACGGACATGAAAACGGACTGATTAGGTCACTAGGGCGTACAGGTGGTTCTAATGAAACATTTATGTGCCCCGCGAAGATAGCAGTGCAGCGGCGGCTCACGGATGCGCTGTTCACCTACACAGGCCACCCGACGAACAGAAGGAGCTAGATTTAAGACCTAGGTTAAGTTTAGGTCTAATTAGGCTAAGTTAGTTATAATTAGGTATAAGTTAGATCGTATTTTAGCGTAAGGTAGTTTTTAAGAAAGTCATTGCTAGGGCAATCCCAGCTGTTGTACAGGCTGGGCGATACAATTAGAGTGTAAGGATATAAAATTTGTGCCGAAAAAAAAGAAAAACAAAAAAAAAACCAACCAGAGCCAGCAGGCTAAAATAGTATAGCCGCTAGATTGTAAGTTTTCTTGTTAATTAAATTTTAAGTTAGGCTAAGAATGTACGGTTAATTTAAAATAAAATATTTTTCAGTTCAATTCAATTCAATTTCGTATGCGGGTCACGTGTCTGGTCGGTCTGGATATTATGACCGTGTTAACTTATATATGTATTTAATATTGATGTTTCCATATTTAGAAACACTTCTAACTGAGATTCGCGATAAATTTTAAATAAGAGCAGGCCCAATCTTTTTCGACACACATAAGATTTTTATTAGTTTAATCATAATTCAGCTGCTCAAAAGTAATACCTCCGAAATTTCATAAAAACAGCTTTCGAAAAATATTATGTATAAGCGTAAGATTGCTAAAAAAAAATGTTATTCTTGAACGTAACTTTTTCTGCTATGTCTATATCTAGGTTTTGTATACATAATTTAGCTTACGTATTCATAAAATAAATACTTCAATAAAAATCATTATTCATATATTTAATTGAAAAGAAAAACAAACAATTCTCATATCATTTGACTTGCAGGCATCATCTACACTGCCGGCTCGCAATATTCCCACATGCGACCCCAACACGCAGAAGAAGAACATCCATCCCATGAACCGGACGATGCCCAAACCAAATTCTATAAGGCGCATATGAAAAAAACCCAAGTTCCCAACGCTTCTGGTCGAACACCGATCTATGACTTCGATGAATGGTCCCGTTCCCATTACGGAGCTTCTTTTGCAAGACGTAAAGTAGCCAAGGAAAAATTTGACGAAAAAGAAGCAAAACGGATGAATGATCCCGCTGTTCTACAGAAAGAACTTCTCATGTTTGGTCTGTCGTTTTTGATGGGTGGTATTTTCCTAATGTACGCGAGTGAATCTGGCTTAGATTTAGTACGAGACCATGAAAATAAAAACACCACTAGTAATAGTATGAGTAATGAACCTAATAAGATCACAGTTCAAAAACTATCGAGCCCAGGAACTTCATGAAGTTATAGACTTCTTTAGTGTTCTGTTGTTGTAATAAATATCGTTTTAGCGCAATTGTAATTGATTTTAATGTTACAATAAGATGTAAATTATTTTTGCTCTTTGTACATACAAAATATATTTTAAATATAGAAAAAGAATGAAGAATGATACCTGATATCATAGTGGAGCTAAAATTTTGTTTTTTTTTCATTTAAAGTAATTATTAATGAATTTACATTCTAGCTTCAAAGTTACACTTAAAACAAAAAGAAAATGAACTCCCACGACAACCTTATCGGGTCTTGGAGTTGAAGCTGGTAGAACGCTTCATTTAAAAATTTACAATGTTTACGAGTGTGGAGTGATTATCTGCACAACTCACTTTGCCCATCTATTTGGAGCTTTACTAACTCAAAGCTCAGGGCGTAGTGTTCCGTCCGAATCTAGGACCCCAGAGACTAGGAGCCAGTGTTCTACCCAGTATTCTACACGAGCTTCACACTTGAAACACAGTACTAGTAAAGAGATTAGGGGTAGTCGGGATTTTCAAAAAATCGAGTTTTAAAAATATCTAATAATTTCAAGTTAATCTAAAGAAGAGGTTTTAAGCACTGAAGGTCTCTCTGAAAAAAGAAAAAATGATTTTGAGCGTGTAAAAGTGGTAGAAAAATGCGCTAATGAGAGCACTCGGGAATTAAAAATACGACACAGTAAACAGTAAATTACCCTAGATGTTTCCACATTGGCAGAACAATTATTATATGGCCCAAGAATAGATGATTCGGTTTGATTAAATAATTAGTATTTCTATACATAAGTCGAGTGCTAAACTTTAAATGAGTTTTTCTCGAAATTTAGAAGATGTAGACTGACAAAGTCGGGATATTGTTCGGATATTTTTGAAGAGCGAATGGGACAACAAAATCATTCTGCGACATGCACAAACTGGAACTGGAACTGACGACATTGACTTTCATCTTCAGGCAACAATTGTCTATCTAATCTAAAACGATTTTGCGACCGGTAGACAATCGCTTTGTAAACCTCAAATATTTAGATAGTATTTTAAATATATTTCCAGAAACATAAAACATTAGAACTCTAAAGTCTACCACTACGTTTTCGGCCCGTATATTTCGTATCTTTCCTCGTTTCCAAACCCTGACGCCTTCTTCGTTCTTTCTTCTGTAGAATCCAATCTCTAGATTTCTTCAGTGGCTTTCCTCGTGCAGCCTTAATCATTTCACGTTTTTTCGTGTATGCTACCCTTCGGTCTTCAGCTTCGTCACCTTTGGGGGAATCAAAAATTGGTTTCAAAATAATGCGCTTTTGAATGGTTAATTAAACAAGTAATACCTAATGCTTTCGGTAATTGTGCAACACCACCAGTCATCAGAACCAGAAAATATTTCTTCGCTTTGGTCGAATTTGGATAGTCAACTACCAGACCGCCATAGAAGCCAGCTTTCATAGCTTGTGTCGTAACCAGTTCGATTTGTTGTGGACTTTCCGGATAGAATTGAAATACAGCACGAGCTGAGCGAGTCAGACACGAAAGCAATGAACTGAAGAAGGTATACAGTCTTTTACTGGGGTTATGTGACGTCTTATCAGCATTGCAAAGCCATTGGAGAGCCGATATTGATATTGCACCATCGAAAGCCGCAGCTTTGAAAGGCATTCCTTGGCCCATATCACCCAGCACGACAGATCCTTCGATTTCGCGTTCGACTGCAATATCCAACATGGCTTTTGATATGTCGACTCCTATCCAGAAATGACCGTTTTCTTCAATAGCTTCACCACTAAGTCCTGATCCGCAGCCAATGTCCAGTAAGAAGCTTGGTTGTTCTTCGGGAAGTGCAAGAAGTTCAATAGCCCGTTCGGCCATTTCACATTGAATTTCGATAATTCGTGTGCTGGAGGATAGAATATTAGCGTATTTTGCAAGATTGCGCCTAGTCAAATACTTACTTATTGGTATATTTTTGCGCCTCATCTTCGTTGTAGAACTGAGAGAATAGAAAAATTGTAAAATACTATTTTTATTTTTTTTAAATTTATTATCTATGTGAAAATAAATCAACTGTATTTCAAAGAGTTTTGAGGTACATTAATAAATATTCTAAATAAAACTAATGCTGAAGATCGTTGAGTTACTAAATCATGATTGCTCTTTTGCTTCAAGTCAACCTTACGTGATTTACATGATTTTGTGGAATAAACAGACAAATCGGAGAACTATTTATTTGTAAGTAAAACGATAGGCATAAAACATAAATTTGATTGCACAACAGAGTGCGATAGATAGTTGCTAGTCAATAACGCATTCCTAAAATTGTAAAATATGTTGCAAGAAAAAGGTAAAACTTGGAAGTCTTAAAGTTCTTTACATTTACGAAAATGATGGTTGGTTTTGATGAGATTTAATAAGCCTACATTATAGTATAAATACGTTGAAAATATGTATTGAGTTGTAATACCTTAACAATACAACACAATATTTACTTTGAAAACTTTAAAATTAACTTTTTCTTTAAAGACAAATGATGTATGCCCTTATTCCCATATCTTAATGCAACTATTTATTTCCACAATTGCATTTCCTTTAGCTTGCTTGCAAATTTTCACACCATATTTTCTACCCAGATTGTTAGGAATCAAAAAATTACTTGGTTTTCCAATAAAAAATAGTAGATAAAAAAATACTATGTTTGCCAGTAGAAACACTAAAAATGTTATATTTACTGTATTGAGAAACTTAATGGAATCGAAATATAAATGCTCGAAGACTAAAATAGAAGCATAGCTTTAAGTAAAATACTTACGATTTCAGGTGGCGCCATATGCTCCGGGCGTCTTGCCATTTTTACACCTTAAAAAAATTAATAATCGTCTGGATAATACAAGGACCGCGGCTCCAGCACGTCAACATCAATTTTGTAAACAAACTAACGAGCACGTGTTCCTGGTCATGTCAAATTACTTGAACAGCTGATCATCAGCTGGTAATCAGCTGATAGTCAGCTGATCATTAAAGTTCTATGTACTGCCATATAAAATGTCATTTACCAGCATTAATTAGATTCACAGCAGCAAAAAAAGGACTGATGTAGCTCAATTATTTAAGTTTTGAAATAGTTCACGCACGGGTTACACAAGGATGTTTTTGAATGATTAAAAAAACAATAAATCAGGTCAACCTCAGCTAGCTTCATGTATGTTTACATTTCACTAGATATGTCACAATGACATTCCCCATCCGGCCCCCATAAGAACTGTCAACAGCCGATGTGTCATTCAATGTTGACGATCCTTCTTGCGCTATGCCGAGTTAAATTTGGTTTATTTTCAAGTTAAAAATAGATATTCTGCTCCCACCGTACAACTAGATCAGTCCAGAATCTTCTTAGGCTTGGCAACGTTAGGAGCTGATCCCACTAATGGTATAAAAACCGATTACATGTGCCCAAAAGAAAATTTTTACATTGAAAGTGAGTTCATTGCATTAAGATATGAATTTCTCTAATAAGACTGAATTTTTCCAATAGTTTAAGTTACGTTTGAATAAAAAGGTTTGCGAAATGAAAGACGAAGCTCAGAAACAACTGGAGGAATGTCTTATGTTCAAGGAACGAGGCAACGAGGCGTTCAAAAATTCAGACTATAAGGAAGCCATCACGTTTTATTCGAAAGCAATAAAATGTGGCGAGAAAAGTCGAGAACTACCAGTGTTTTACAAAAATCGTGCAGCGGCGTATTTAAAGGACAACAATTACGCAGCAGCTGTGGAAGATTGCACGAAGTCTCTGGAACTGGCACCGAATGATCCTAAAGCACTATTCCGACGATCACAAGCCTACGAGGCACTGGAAAAGTTCGAGGAGGCTTACAAGGATGCTGTTGATCTGTGGAAGGCAGATCCGAATAACAAAGCAGTCCAGCCGGTTTTGCAACGATTACACCGAATCGTCGAAGAACGTGTTACGAAAAACTCGCAAACGACACAGAAGGTGAAAAATATGTGCGAATTAGCGTTCGATGTGGCTGTTCCACAGGAAAAACGCAGATCTGCCATTAACAATCTGCTCGTCTTGGCCAGGGAGAAGGTAGGTGCGGAACATATTTACAAAGAAGGTGCCTTGCAGAAAATTGCGTCACTCATCAAAACCGAAAAGGACGAAGAAATTTATTTGTGCGCGGTTCGAATCATAGGGGAGCTATGTAACCACAGTATCGAGCGTACGAAGGGTGTGTTGCAGCATCTTGGAGTCCCGTGGTTCCTAAAAGTCTTGGACAGTAAGAATGCAGATATCGTGAATGCCACGCAGTTCTGTCTGCAAGCAATACTGAACACCTTTTCTGGAATGGAAAACAAACCCGATTCCAAACCCCAGCAAGAGTTATGCGAAATGTATCAAAAGGAAATCGACACATTGCTAACATGCATGGTGTACACAATCACCGATCGGACCATTTCTGGGTTGGCTCGTGATGCGGTTATCGAAGTTGTCACTAGGAATGTTCACTACACTGCATTAAATTGGGCGGAACGGTTTGTTGAAATTCGCGGTCTGCAAAGACTGATGGAAGTCTGTTCGGAATTGGAGGAGTATAAGTATGAAAGTGCCATGGATATCACTCCATCGTCTAGGACAATAGCTTCGGTTTGTTTGGCTCGAGTGTACGAGAACATGTACTATGATGAGGCTAGACAAAGATTCGCTGAACAAATTGATGAATATGTGAAGGATAAGCTGCTATCGCCTGATTTGGAGTCGAAAGTTCGAATCACGGTTGCGATTACGTCGTTGCTTACCGGACCACTGGATATAGGGAACTCGATTTTGTCGAGAGAAGGTACGTGGTATAATATGCTAGATTCAGATTTTGCTTTCACTTATTTTCTCTCTCTAAAACCTGAAATTTGATACTAAAGCTTGGTTGGTATAATAATATTTTCCCCTTTTCCGGCTTTTTTTTTGACTATATACTAAGTATTATTCTTAACCTTTATCTAATCGATCTTTGCCATTTATTCGCAGGTATACTCCAAATGATCCTTGCCATGGCAACAACTGACGATCTTCTGCAACAGAAAGTCGCCTGTGAATGTCTCATAGCGGCTGCTTCGAAAAAAGATAAAGCTAAGGCTTTAACAAATCACGGTGTAGATATCTTGAAGAATCTTTATCATTCGAAGGATGACGGGATTCGTGTCCGGGCTTTGGTTGGTTTATGTAAAGTGGGCAGCTCAGGTGGTTTGGATGCTTCGATTCGACCGTTTGCAGATGGTGCGACCAAAAAACTGGCTGAAGCTTGCCGACGCTTTTTGATCAAACCAGGAAAAGATCGGGACATTCGCAGATGGGCAGCTGAAGGTTTAGCATATTTGACTTTAGATGCGGATGTAAAGGAAAAATTAGTAGAAGATCGTCCAGCGATTCAAGCTTTGATTGAATTGGCAAGAACGGGAGACCAGTCTGTGCTTTATGGTGCGATCACAACCTTTGTAAATTTGTGCAATGCGTATGACAAGCAGGAAGTTTTACCTGAAATGGTTGAGCTGGCCAAATTTGCCAAACACCATATCCCAGAGGAACATGATTTAGATGATCCGGACTTTGTGAGCAAAAGAATAACGATTCTGGGGAATGAAGGAATCACTAGTGCCTTAGTAGCTTTGTCGAAAACAGAAAGCCACAGCTCTAGAGAGCTGATAGCGAGAGTGTTTAATGCAATGTGTGGAGTTCCGGAGCTGCGGGGGAAAATTGTGCAAGATGGTGGTGCTAGGACACTGCTGAAACTCGCCACCGAAGGCACTGAAAAGGGGAAACGTCAAGCTGCCCAAGCGCTGGCTCGCATTGGAATAACGATAAACCCTGAAGTGGCGTTCCCGGGGCAGCGAAACCTCGAAGTGATTCGCCCGTTGTTGAACAGTCTTCATCCGGAATGTGCGGCCCTGGAGAACTTTGAAGCCATGATGGCGTTGTGCAATCTGGCACAGATGAACAATACAGTAAGGGATCGTATGGTGAATGAGGGAGTTCTTACCAAAATCGAGCCCTACCTTATGGAAGAACATTTGTATTTGCGTCGAGCAGCGGTCCAATGCATCTGCAATCTTATGATGTCTGAAGAGGTGGTGAAAAAACACGAAGGTGAAAATGATCGCCTGAAATTCCTTGCCCTACTTTCCGAGGAAGAAGATGAAGAAACAGCGATTGCAGCTTCCGGTGCTCTGGCCATGTTGACGTCAGTCAGTAAAAAAGGTTGCGAAAAGATTTTTGATGCGCAAAATTGGCTCGATATTATGCGCACATGGGTTGCGAATCCGAGTCCCGGAGTTCAACATCGAGGCTGTGTGATTTTATTGAATATGCTAAATTGTAGCAAAGAAATAGCACAGAAGATTTGTGAAACTGAAATACTGCAGCTGTTGAGAGGTCTATCACAACTTCCCGACGAAACAAGAGTAAAGGCCAGAGAAGTGGCACAACAATGTTTGGCTGTTATCGAAAAGTATAATTTTCCCGAACCGAATGCAGAGGAAGTTATAGATGAAGAAGACGAGGCGGCAAATGAAGTTGTGCGGAAGGCACAAGAGGAGCTGAGTGAAAAGGTCGATTAGATAGTGACGAAATCAGAATGTAGTTAGTACTATTATTTTTATTGTATGTTATTTATGTGCTAAAATTGATTTGTGTACGAGAATTTTTGCAATATAATTTTTACTGAAAGTAGTTTCAAAGCTTTTGTGATTTTTAGGGTTTTTGATAGACAAGTGGATTTGCTACAAGTAATCGACATAATTCGAACCTTGTTTCGGTTTAGCGAATTTTCATATAGTTTATCCACGTTTGTAGTATGAAATATTTAACCATGTATTTTTCGTAATGGTACATTCATAATATATGCTGTTTATTTGCCAAAAATTTATTAAATGTGAATAATATTTTGAACAGGCAGCAAAAAGGACGTTTTAAAATAATTTAAGAATTGAGGTACCATTTACAAAAAAGTTTATTTATTAGTTCAAAAAATAAAGATATCGTGAAACTCTACCATTAACACAGCTGTTTGATACATGAAATTTAGCTAGGTTTTCCGAAAAATACATTTGAGGACATAAATAATTATGAACTGGGAAAATAATTTTTTGAAAATAGCTTTGAAAAAAGGAATCTAATTGGAGAACATTCTTCTTTTAATCCTTGAAAGTGATACTTATAATATAAACAAAAGCGCCATATCGGGTGAGTAAAAATATTTTTGTCCACTTTGCCTTGAATAATAAAATAAAAAGAAAACAATAAAAGTAAATGGCGAGTAATAAAAATATATTATAGGAGTTTGTTAATGGAGGTTACGATGATGTAAAGTATTCATGTGCATCTCAATTGAAAGTGAACTAAAATCCTATGCAAATTTAAAATAAGGAAAAGAGAAGGAAAACACGTAAAGAAAAGTAAAATATATTAATAATAATAGCGGATAAAAGAAGTAAATTTAACGCTAAATACAAAAATACCAACAACAAGGAGAGTGAATGAGCAATCGGTTAATGAAAATGGGAAAAAGAGCAAACTGGTTAATCAGGCTTATATATTTCGAATAGTGAGCATATTATTTTCCAGTATTGTATGAGGCTTTCGCCGCCTAAATACTACTATTTTTCCCTGCCGGCTGAGGAATATACGAGAGTCTTAAGCAGGTATTGTTTATGGCCATGTACCAAGGTATAGGCCCTCTGGTGCCCGCCCAATAACAGCCGTTGATGATACCATCTGGGCCAGGTGATTTGAATAGGCCAAGAGAATAAACGGCTTATCTTATTTGTGCGCTAGAAATGACAACAATCGAACTTGCATTCCCATATGATTCTTTCCTCACTACCAGAAAAGTGGGTGCTCATTAACACACTAAGTATCTCGCAGCTGCCTTGACTCCAGCTACCACTGGACTTTTGTATGCAGCCCGGAGCGACAACATTTAAGCTTAGAAATGTATTTTTTACAAATAACTAACGACCTAACCAAAACTAATAATCCATTGAAGTCACTTCTAATTTTAAATTACTCTATTTTTTTAAAAATAAAAAAAAAATGCATGTTTAGTTAGTGGTTTGAGGACTTCATCCATACATCGTTTTCTCTATCCGGGGGATGTTTATTTACATATTCTTAAATTAGCGGGAGTCGAACCTGTTGTATTGTCCTTAGTCGTCGACTAGAATGACTTCGAATATAAACGTTATTGGATAAAAAGTGCATATATGCTGGGTATTTTATCAACTGAGCAGTTTTCCAGTATACATGCATAAGTATGCTGGCTGATATGATGAAATTATTTTCAGTGCATTCTGTGAGTGCATTCAATGAAAAACGGTAAACAGAGAAATAAATAAATGTGTATATACACATGTATATTTGTTTGTTGACGACGAAGAACCCAGAGATCTTACCAAAAAGAATCGAAGTCTACTGTCTTCAGTCATAGTTTCAATATTTGCATAAAAAGATTTCCATGAAGTTCTTACGCACGGCATTATTGAGTAGCCTTATTTTAACTTTGTAATTAAATCTAGCCAAAACACTTAATGATTGGTCAGTTAAGCCTTTTGGTTTGATTTAACTCCTTCCTGCATTTGCCTCGAAGAGCCCTAGTCTAACTAATTCACCGCTGGGTTTCTTTTTCACTATTGATCTAGTCGAGCGGCAGGATTAGTGTTAAATGCAACATTTAGGAGTTCACTGCCTTATTCAGATCCTTCTGATTGGCGTGACCCAGTTCAGTGTAAAAAGCTCATCAGAATTCCTCCCGATCAGTTCTCTTCCTGTTCAGGCAACGAGTTGCTTTCCTATACGACAATCCTTTTAATGGAAATGCCACGTTCATGTGGTCTGACAATAAACATTAACATAATGATTCACCTCTGTCGTTTGCGTCTGAACTGCTCCATTTAGTCAAGAGAAATCCGAAAAAAGGCGAAACTTCGGAAAAATTAGGGGAAATCTGCTCTTCGGATAATATAAGCATGCCGTTCAAAAAGTGTATACTGTTTGTTACAACTGTATAGATCAATATATCTCAAAAACAGTTATCGTTGCAAGAAAAAGCTATACAATATTTTTTGTAAAAAATCTTTTAAGCTACAAATGCGTCATACATTGTTTTTCAGTAATTACGCTTTTGGTGACCTTTGACCTCGTGTAAAATGTGACGCAGCACTTGGATCGGTGGGGACTTTTGACATTGTGTTTAGCACACCAGTATCAAGGTTCACATCAAAATCCAGCTTTCTCTTAATTTTCCGTGTCAAATTTCCCTAGATTAATAACTAATTATGTGCGTTCGCATCGCTTTGGCTTTACATCGACCATAATAGTAACATCGTCCTTGTACTTGAAATTTGAATGAACAAGAATATTTATAGATTTCTTGATAAAGATAGAGGCTCTGGGCTTACTTAGGGGTTCAGATGACATCAGTCTATATCCGTCAATATGCAATCCGCAGACCTGATTTTTAACTGATGGTTCTTGGGGTAACATGATTTCCGTGCTCTTACATAGATGGAGGAGAAGAGCAGCGGAAGTGGTCTTGGAGTGCTAAAGCCTAATTTTTATAACTTTGGGGCCGTCCATAAATCTCGTGACGCTCGAAAGGGGGGGGAGGGTTTGAAGAAACGTCACGATTCGTCATGCCGGAGGGGGGGAGGGTTTTTCAAAACGTCACGTGACGAATTAAATCGATTATATTGCATATCCGTCCTTTTATGAAAAATATTTCATTTAACACCACAGCCAATGTCGAGTAATAAATATATCGGAAAAAATTTTTTACTTGAAAAAATGCATTTTTATTTATATCATAATGAAAATGATTTTTTAGTTTTTATGTCATTTTTTTATTATTAAATACTTCTTAGTTGAGCTTCATCAGGAGTTTATGCATCGATTATTTTTATGCGTTAAGTTCTTACACATTTCTTATCTAATTATCTAGGACGACAAGAAGATGTCACCTACTCCGGCCCAACTTATGTCGCAGTCAGGTCGGGAAAACACTGTTCGTCTACCGCGTTGTCACATGCATTGGATTTCGAGAGATTACTGGACTTGCCGGAATTTGACGAAATTTTGAAAGACTCTTTTGGTAACATGAAACCTGTCGTGATCATCACGGTTGATGGTGGGCCGGATGAAAATCCGAGGTACGCCAAGTCATAGAAACTGGAATCCATCATTTTGTAAAAAACAATTTGGATGCACTTTTTATTGTGTGTAATGCACCGGGACGCAGCGCGTTTAACAGAGTTGAAAGAAGAATGGCTCCTCTAAGCAGAGAATTAGCAGGTGTTATACTTCCTCACGAAAATTATGGAAGCCACTTAGATAACAGTGGGAAAACAATTGATATTGAAAAAGAGAAAAAAAATTTTGCATACGCGGGTAAAACTTTGGCAGAAATATGGTCGAATATCATCATTGATAAATATCCTGTTGTGAGCGAATTCATTGAGCCTGAAAATTCCGAAATGGATCAAAAGAAACTTGAAAAAAAATCACAAAAATGGGATGACCTCCATGTTCGAACAAGCCAGTATTTATTACAAATTGTCAAATGCGCAGACGTCAAATGCTGCTCCCCCCCACGCAGTTCTATTTTCAACATTTTGAGTGACCGTTTTTTGCCACCACCGGTACCAATAGCACAGACCTTAAATGGACTCCAAATTTGCAACAACGGAAAATTCCCGTCTATGTTTGTTTTGGAGACATTGAAAAAAACTCTTCTTTCCGAAAAATTCAAATCGTACACAGCCATTCCGTACGATATACTTTGCCCATCAGTAAAAGAAAAGATTCAGAAAAAAATTTGCCCAAAATGCGGTTTATATTTTGCATGTCTCAACAAGTTGAAGAACCATACTAAAATTTGTGGAATTGAAACGACTCATAAAGTTCGCCCGGTCAGAATTGCTGCTACCCGACAAAAAGAATTTTTGGCCGTTATAAAAAGCTATGAGAATGAGGAAATTGAGTGGCTGGATGAAGATGAGATAGATTTTGTTGGTGTCCCTGTGCATGAAAACAGCAGTGTAAATCTCTCAGCACCACTCATGACAATCGAAAAACATTTGGAACCTATCTGGAAGTAATGGAAACGAAAGTATTGAACACGGCCATGTTATAACTTTTTATAAGCTGTAATAGAATAAAGTAAATATGTATTGTACCACATTGGAATACAGCGTCATAAATTCTCTCCCTTACGAAAACTTATAAAGCAGGGGGGGGGGGATGGTTCGTCACATGACGCTACAGGGGGGGTCTTTACATCGTCACATTCTGTCACGAGGGAGGGGGGAGGGTCAATTTTGGTCATTTTTAGCGTCACGAGATTTATGGACGGCCCCTTTCACCTTTTTTAATTATAATACTGTCCAGATCCTCGTAAGATCCAATGGCCACTTCGTTAGCTCCCGACTCAAGATCCAGGAGATCAAGGCGGCCACTTACCTCAGAGGCTGTAACAGCACCCAGACTTCCTTTTGCGCAGCCTTCGTTCTGCAAGGTAGCCCGCTCATCTCTACTTTCCATAGGGAATAAATCATTTAGCATAGGGATTTTTAGGGCCCTTCAGTAGGCGATCAGGTGAACAAAATCGAACTCGTATGGAAGGTGCTCCTCATTTATAATAATGAGGGATTGGCATAGGCCACCGGATAGATCGCTGACGTGGGCCACCTTCCAACCATCTATAGGCAGATCACTGTCGCTCAGTCTTATGACTTCAGGTGAAGAAGGCTCCGTCGAGATCCATGCCCTGGATTCGGTTTGCACGAAATTTGGTGTTTTTGCACCATCTAAAATTTCGTGTTAGGCCAAACTTCATCCAGCTTGCTTACTACTAGCTTGTAAAGATCCGCAATGAGTTGATCTTTGGCAGGTTATTAGTTTGACTCGATCTTAATGCCATCTTGATCATTATAAAATCATTAAAACCCACTAAAAGTGCCTTTTGCGCCAAATTAAAGTTGTCCGTTGAGATGATGCTTTTACGGGTATCGATAACCGCCCTCACTCAGTGGCGGCTCATCAGGGTGGGCCCGGCCCGCCTGACCCACCCTGACGAGCCGCCACTGAGTTAAAGTAAAGTAGATATTTCTTGTTGGTATCCGCGTATACCTTATTATAGGGTTTTTGTGTCGAGCGGGTCCAGTGGGGGCTCGTCAGGCTGGGCCAGGCGAGCCGGGCCCACCCTGACGAGCCGCCACTGCTCACTAGACCCTCTTTGCCTATTTTTGGATTTAGATTTTGTGCCTGAAGTGAAACCAGCACCTGAAGTATCTGTAGCGGGTGCCAGAGCCAGCTACGTGCCGTTTTTCGTGGTCTCCGCTTGGTGTATAAGGCTTCTTCCACTCATCAGTGTTCAGTTTTGTTGCAGAAGTTACCGGGTCATACTTCTGGTGGTACGACACGTGCAACCACCTATAGAGCAGCTTCATGTTTGACACCACTAGAAGCACCTTACTGAAACATTTTGTACTAAGACATGCTACCATCAAATTTTCATATGATGAGCATCTTAAAATGAAAATAAGTAACAAATGTTTCAATTTCTTAAATTTCGAGATCTTTGCGGACGGTAACCCTTAAATTCTTTCTGTGCCTATAACGTCCAAAGCAGTCAGTTGATTCAAACGAAACTCACAGGACGAGTTGGCCTCAAACTGCTAGACTTTTGGTTGCAGTGATCTATTACTTCTGACAATCCTAAGCCTTGTTGGTCCTATATCAAATCCCTTAAAACTTCCTCTGGCATTCCTTCTGCTATGAATGTTCATGATAAGTCTGCGTCCTCACCTCAAGATTCTTGTGAGCTCTTTGCAAAATTTTTCTCTTCTTTCACCTCTCATCATAGTAACTCTTCGCCATCAACCTTTTTTCTCGCACCTGATTGTACCGTTTCTGCTTTATATGCTAAACCCTTAGAATTCGAATCGTTAATGTTGTCTCTCGACGCAAGCTCTAGCTTCCGTGCTGACGGCATTACACATTTTTTCACCAAATCACTTTCATTTTCCTTTTGTGTTCCTCTGTCAATAATTTTTAGCCTCAGCATCTCAACCGGGACCTTTCCATCCCTTTAGAAATCCGCCAACATATTTCCCATCCATGAAGCTGGTGATATTTTTTCCACCTCTAATTACCGTCCCATACCCCTTTTGCGATGTTTTAGTAAGCTCATGGAAAGAGTCGTTTACCATAGAGTGTACCCTTTCATCCAGCCCTTGTTGGCCAGTGAACAGCATAGATTCATCAAAGATAAGTCAAGGGCTACAAATTTATTGTCTTTGACAAACACCGTTGCTTCCGCAATCGAGCAGCAAAAGCAAGTAGATGTCCTCTATACCGACTTCGCCAAGGCCTTCGATTCTGTGAACTATGATATTCTTCTGTCAAAGTTAGCAGGGCTTGGTCTTTCCGGTGCCCTTTTTTGTTGGTTCTCTTCCTATGTTTGTGATCGCTCTTGTGTTGTTATTGCTAACTTTTGCTCTTCAACACCTATTTTTTCCTACCTCAGGAGTTTTTTAAGGATCCATTCTTGGCCCTTTATTGTTCCTTTTGTTAATTAACGATCTTCCTTCCCTCTTTAACTCACCCTGTCTTTTGTACGCTGATGATCTTAAAATTTTCAGAATGATTGAATCCGCTATTGACTGTACCATATTGCAGAACGATTTGGATGCTTTGGCTAACTTGTGCACTGCTAATTCCCTCACTCTGAATGTTGTGAAGTGTCATCAAATGTCTTTCACCCACAAAACATCCCCTTTGCTCTTCTTCTACTGTGTGCTTGGCTCTCCTCTTAATGCTGTTTCTAGTATCAAAGACCTTGGCGTGATTTCCGATTCCAAATTGAAGTTCGACTTGCATATTCTACACATCACTGCCAAAGCTTGAATACTGTTGCCAAATTTGGTGTCCACATCACGGATACTTGATTGATGCGTTGAATCCGTGCAACGCCGATTCACCCGCTCGTTGTTCTATAAGTACAGTATTCCGCATTGTGATTACAGTATGCGCCTCTCCATCCCTCAAATTCCTTCCCATGAGTCACGTAGAGTCTTCCTCGACTAGTGCCTCCTTTTTAAACTTTTTAACTGCAGTATATTGGTTGAACTCAGCATTCAACTTTCTTTTAGAGAATCGGGCCGTCCTAATAGAACATTATTTTATTGTAATGTTACATTTGCCCGTACCGACACCTATTTCTTTCTCCCCCTTTTGCGTTTGCCTCGTCAGCACAATAGTCTTAGGCTTGGTCCTGTGCCTCGAACGTTATCTGTGTTTAAAAATATTTAAAAAAATAACGTTCTTTCATATTCTCGGAATATGTCCTAATTTACTCAATTTGTTTGTTTCTTTTTCGGTCGATTAGCTTTTTATTCTTTTTTTGTATTATTATTCAATTCTGACTTTATTAATTTTCTTAGTTTTCATGTTATTTTCTTTTTCTTTTTCTTCTTTATATTTATATACATATATGTATCTTTATTTTTGGATTTGCTCTGTGGATTTAGACAATAAATAAATAACCAAATGAATAAATAATATGTATATATATATATAATATTAAAATTAAGAAAAAAAGTTAATAGAGCCGGGAGCGGGGTATACTCAGATGAGCTGAATCTCAAGCTGTCCTTCCGTTTACCAGACCATTGTAGTGTCTTTCAGGCGGAGGTTGCGGCTATTTATCAGGCAGTCGACTGGCTTCTGGGTAATCAAATATTCGGGGTCAATATTGGTATTTTCACGGATAGCCAAGCGTCTATTGAATCTCTTGCTAGTTCTTGGACAGTGTCCATGATTGGGGCTGAATGCCGTGCATCTCCTAGGAAGATGTCGACACATTCGGTTGTTCAATTGATTTGGGTACCTGGACATAGGAGGCCGATGAGCTAGCAAGGCTTGGAACCTTGCTACCGCAGGTCTCTTACTCCTTCTCAATAGGTATACCGATGATATCGGACAAATTGGCCATCAGGCAAAAATATTTTGAGGACGCTAGGAAGTTCTGGGCAGATGAATCATCTTGTGCGGTAACAAGGCAGTCCTGGGTATCCATGGATGCGCATCGCACCAGGCAGCTTCTGGGCTTAACTCGAAGCGCTCTGCGTTGCACTGTGGGCATTCTTACGGGACACTGCCTCATAGGGCGGCATGCGCAAAGATTGGGCGTAGAGTTTAACGATGTTCGTCGGAGTTGCGGCTCTGAGGACGAGGAGGAATCCGTCCTCCATCTCATGTGCCAGTGTCTAACTTTGGCAAGGAGAAGATTGGCGGCACTTGGTGCACCGTTTCTCTCAAACCTGACCGAGCTGTCACTGGCCAATCTAAAGGGGATTGTCAAAGGAAGCAGATGGTTTCCTGAGTTCATTGATTAAGAGAGAGTCACTAACTATTGTGGCATCACAACGGGCCTCTCTTGTGGCTATGTATGTCTGTCGTCAGGTCTCTGGTAATCGGCAGCCACTTCAACCTACCTATCTACCTACCTAGCAAAAAGTTGTCACTAGCAGGCATTTTGGTAGATTTTGTGCATGTGAAAAGCGTCCTATAGAATGTCTCGATTTCCAAAATATTAAAACTTTTGTGAAAGGATGGAGTAAAACGGATTTCATTGGACAGGATAGTTTCGAAATGGAGCTAGTCGAATAGACTTTTGATGGCGTTACTGCACTATTTAGCCACTTTCATTATCAGAATTGCTAAATGCGTATGCTAAATAGCCGATCGGATAACCGTAAACATTTCAACCTTCTCAAATCTCAAACAAAATTGACACATTTCTTAGGCTTTCATTCGAATTTCAGTCTTTCTAGCGGTTCCAATGGACTAGAATTTTTTAAGTGTATAACTTTAATTTACGTAAAACACTAAATCTGGAATGTACCATAAAATATTGCATGTTCTCCAGTTTCTTTCTTCAATTCTGAATAGAATCTTAAAATTTATCAACTCCATCTCAGATTACGGCATTTTCAAAACTTCTGGTGACAACAGTCACTAAACTGAATTCTCAGGCATTCTGCAAGATTATCCATCTTCGGATAACAGCATTTCCCACAACGACATTGTCTTTTCATTAGCGCTACTGCATTGTAGTTTTATTATTAGAAATAAACAAACAAACGAACCAACACTGTAACCCAGTAACCTCATAAGCTTGTCAGTTCGAATAAAAGATGCGACGGCATGGTTGTAATTTTAATGAAATTTCTCATTGCGTTCTACGGTACGAATGATGGGATGATCTTCAACAAACATTACAATGCCACAGGTGAAAAGCACTATAAGAAATGCTGCGACGATGTCGTTGCAGCTAATGAACGCATCATCAGTGTATGGTGGTTGGTGACAGTGAGATGGGCCCTTGGGAAGGAAATAAACTTATGTATGTTTTTATGAGCTGCAGAAAACTGAAGATCTAAGTGTACGAGTAAAGAAAAAGAAAAACAAAAGTTCGTATGATGATTCCGACTCAACGTGGTGAGAGACTGACTGACATAATAAAGTCAACTCTGAAATAAATTTTGATGAAATATGGCGCGGAGTTTATACATATGTATGTACGATAAAACCTGATTAACTTGAGAACCGTGAAATAAACTGATTTAATGATTTAAAGCATATTAAAATTATTTCTTAAATTTAGCTCACTTTAGCTGTGTGAATATACGCAGTCTCTTGTATGCATAGTCAGGTGCATAAACATATTCTATGCTAATAAATGCTCGGGACATTAAACCGAAAACTGAAAATTTTATAGATATTATTTCTTAGTTCCGCATTTATTGGCCTTAGAGCTGGAAGTAATTTTCTTAGTCACAGAATGCATACATTAAAGCACTTGCCAACATAACGATAAAACTTTCTCTCGGAAAAAGGAAACACAATTTTTGAATAGATCGACTGCATTCATTCATCTGCATGCGGCAGCTAAGTTGAATTTTCCCAAAAGGTACTGCACTGACTGGCATCGTAGTCGGTGCAGCGATAAACCTCTTTGTTAATATTCTATCATCTTGCATCTTATGCCGGAATTACATTCTGGCCGAGGAATGCCAAATGACGACAAGTACTGTGTGTAAATGGTCTCCTTGTCTATTCTCGGCTGTTTTTTTCATGGCAAGCACGCGTGTGTAAATGGTTTGCTCGTCGGCTCTTGTTTGTTTTATGAAGGGATAATGATCCTTTTATTGCTGTGCCTGAGTGTTTATGACCGTCTCGTCCGAGCTCGCAGCCGCTGGAAGCGAAGTCGGTTTTATGCATCAAGTCAAAGGGATTCGAGAGGGTAGCATGTGCTCATTTAAATTTTCGAATTTTTCGCCGGGACTTCAAACATGTGTTTGCGTGTCCCAGATTGAAATAACTCAACGCACACCAGGCAGTTGCAATAGCCACAGCCCGTACCTCAGTCATCGTTCACTGAACTGAACAAAACAGCTCACAACTGTCGAAAGATGCATAGTGCAATATCCTAAGTAAACAATTCACCCTATGAAAGGTGCATGGTGTATGGTCCGTGTTGTATGGTGCAATATCCTAAGTAAACAATTCACCCTATGTCTTGTTGAATCTCGTCCAATGTCTTGTTGAGTCTTGTTTACTCTTGTACCCGAGACGCTCGTCCCAGTGTATAAATTCGGCATTACCGTCCTATGCTCAGCCTCAGTACTGAAAGATACTGCTGGATACACGCGGTAGATGGATCTTCAACGTCGTTACAACTCTCTTGGAATTTTCGCGGTAGATGCAAATTTTCCAGACTCCACGGTCTCTCCCTTTGAAACGTGCCTGAACTTTACCACAATCGTGCATACCTTAACTTACTGTTGTAAGATATTGTTCCGGAGATCTCTTACATCCACCTCGTATCGTTGAGGCGGAAGGAAAGTGTTTACACGATAAGAAGTTAATTTACATTGTTGTCTTACTACTGTGATTACAAATGCATCAGCAACTATAGGTTTGTGTGAATGTAGATATTAGAAGTGATTGTGGCTTTTTTGTGGAAATTTTCAATTTCATGGAGAAAAGTAATGAAGACAAACGAACGGTTTTGTTGGTTTTGTTATTACTGTTGCTGTAGTTGCCACAGAAGTACTTTGTGCAATGCTGCACGAAACTAGGGTCAATAAGGTCACGAAATGAATATGGGATTGTTTTTATTGATAATGAAAGTGATTTTCGTGATGAACGTAAATGAACACAGAGTAAGATCTGTATAATATGAGAAGAATAAAGTATGTATTATCTGTATACATATGATGTTGTAAATACTGTTGAACTTACATAAATGCTACATTAAATTGATTAAGAAGATTCCAAAATGTTAAATGTATTAAACGGGAGTCAAATTGTAGCATAGGCCACGGAGGCGTTTTTGAATTGAAATCCCGAGAAATGCTACTGAATCCTACCTTCGACCTCCCCGAAGATGTGATTTTCCAATTTCACATCGGGTGGCTGCCGGGAGCCTTAATGACATTTCAGATCATGAATGTTGCTAACGAAGGAGGGTGAGGGCGAGTTTCCCACCCCTTAAATCGGGAACATTAACCAGACTGGCCCTCCAGGCTGGATTGGATCAATGGAAACGACCACGCAAACGAAATATGGACTACTCTATTGGAACCTGGAACGTGCAAACCCTGTACAGACCGGGGGTCATCAAAGCCCTCCTGGAACAGGAAAATCACTACAAAATAAACATTCTCGTTGTCCAGAAAACGAAACTGTTTGGTGCTGACATTATGTACATGAGATCGTACACAATCTTCAAAAGTGGAAAGCCATCGGGAAGTCACAAATTTGGAGTGGCCTTTATCGTGGGCAAAAAAATGAAACCGCAAATAATCGACTTCAAGCCTGTCAATGAAAGATTGTGTGCGATCCGCATTCGTGCAAAGTTTTTTAACGTTTGGCTCATTAACGTTCACGCTCCTACTGAAGATGAGGAGGAGGCAGTGAAAGATAATATTTATAACCTTCTGGAAAGGCTATATGATTCACTGCCATCAAATGATGTGAAAATCCTGCTGGGTGACCTCAACGCAAAGGTTGGAAAGGAGGAAACACATCGCGGAACCACCGGCCAATTTAGTCTTTACGACCTATGCAGCGACAATGGACAACGACTTGTCGACTTTGCGAGCAGCAGAAATCTCATCGTAAGCTCCACGTGTTTCCCGCATCGCGACATTCACAAAAGGAAATGGGCATCCCGGACGGCCGCACCTTTAATCAGATTGATCATATTCTGACTCGAAAAAGGTGAGCCTCCAGTATTTTAGATGTGCGAACCTTCCATGAGGCCAACTGCGACTCCGACCACTACTTAGTCAAGGCTCGTGTCGTATGAAGCCAGAGCAAGCTCAAGACGCAAGTTCGATGTCAACAAGCTTTGAAACAAGACGATGGAAGCTGAGTACAGATCTGCTCTGGAAATGGAACTAGCTTCCACGCCTAACACCACGTCTATCAACGAAGTTTGGACTACCATCAAAAGCACAGTGAATGCAGCAGCCGAAAAAGTAGTGGGATATACAGCCGGGCAACGCAGAAATGAATAGTTTGACGAGGAATGTCAAGCCGCGTTGGATGAAAAGAATGCGGCCTACAAAATCCACATTGAACGACCGACTAGAGCCAAGAAAGAAAAATATGACGATCTTCGGAGAGTAGCTAATAGAATAATTAGACGTAAGAAACGAAAGCATTTTGACAGCATGCTGAATAACATGAATGACAACTTTATGGCTAACAACACTCGACAAGCGTACAAAGTAGTGAGACACTTAAAACAAGGCTTTAAACCACGAACTAGCTTTTGTAGGGCTGCCGATGGAAGCATCATAAATGGCTCAGAACAGGTGAAGGAAAGATGGGCGTCCTATTTCCAGCAATTACTGAACGGAAATGTCCCCGTACCCGACGAATCGCCATCACTAATTAGTACATACCTTGACAGTGCCTCATCTCACCCTTCTACACTAGATGAAGTCCGACAGGCCATGGACCGCTTGAAACCCAACAAAGCACCGGGCATCGATGGGATCTCCGCGGAGCTCCTGAAGACAGGCGGGATTTCCGTTTTAAGGGCAATCCATGGATTGGTGATAGGTATCGGGCACAAGAAACGATGCCGGATGAGTGGCGAGTAAGTGTTATATGTCCCATTCACAAGAAAGGAGATAAACTGCTATGTGAAAACTATAGGGGCATATCACTACTTCACTGAAAGAAAAAGTCGTGGTTGATTTGACTATTATTGATAGTAATGCAACAATTCGTTCAAAATTGTCGAATGAACTACGGAAAATGGTTCTTTCTACTATGCTAAAATAGTTCATTTGACCATACAAAAGTAGTTCACTTTGCTGATACAGAAACTATCGAAACCTTCGAGGATCAACTGTGTTAATTGGTTCATAAGTACGATAAATAGTTAATCTATAGAAAAATGAGTATCAGTTCATTTAAGACTACAAAATACATTGTTGGAATACCACAGTTTGTGGTTGCTTACTTTTTTGCACCACGGACGTTGTTCATCAACCACGCGTCATGGTACATAAAAGTAATCAACTATTTTCTTGTGGTTGTTTTAACTATAGTCCGTATTGACGCAAAAACAACTAAGGAAAATTGTTGATTTTACCAAGATTTTTATCTCAGTGTTTGTACGTCGTACAAGCTCTTGATAAAGATTTTAGAGTTAAGGATTTCCTATCGCGCTGAGAAAACTCTTGGTGAATATCAAGGTGGTTTCAGACGGGGAGATCAACAATTGACCAAATATTTACGATCAAACAAATTTTGGAAAAATGCTGGGAATTCAACATTGATGTCCATGAAATATTCGTCGACTTCAAACAAGGGTACGACAGCATCAACCAAACTGCATTATATAACATCATGCTACAGTTCGGAATCCCAGCAAAGTTAGTACGACTGGTGAAAATGACCATGACCGACTCCACGTCACAAGTGCTGATTCAGAATAATATGACCGACTCGTTTTCGACGAATATAGGGCTTAAACAAGGGGATGGATTAGCTCTGGGACTCTTTAACTTAGCGCTTGAGTATGTCATCAGAAAAATCCCCGTTGCCAAGAGAGGAACTTTATAATTTAAGTTGACACAGCTAGCAGCTTACGCTGATGACATCAACATTATGTCACGTTCGTTCAACGATGCCAAGGAAGTATTTGTAGCTCTAGACGAAACCGCGAAGGAAGTTGGTCTTCAAATTAACGAACAAAAAACAAAAGTTATGACTCAATCAATGAAAAGGACGCCAATTAGACAAAATATAACGATAGGGGACTATAACCTTGAAAACGTAGACAGCTTCGTGTAACTAGGGACGAACCTCTCGAAGGATGGGAATGAGCTTGACGAAATCAAACGACGGATTCAATTAGCCAATAAGACATTCTTTTCGGTGCTTCCCACTTTGAAATCTCGATGCGTGCACAGGAATACGAAGCTTCGCATCTATAAAACAATTATTAAGCCTGCGCTCTGCTACGGAAGCAAAACCTGGACGCTGACCCAGGCATCTGAAAAAGCCTTGCACACTTTTGAGAGAAGGGTATGGCGAAGGATCCTCGGTCCAATATGGGAAGAAGATGGATGGCGAATCCGATACAACAACGAGCTGTATACCATATATGACGAGCCGGAAGTCTCTACCAGAGATTTTCCTACACCCCCCTAACACCCCCCCCCCCCCCCTGGAAAGTGCATACACCCCCCCTAACACGGATAATTTTCCTACAGTAAGAGACCTTTGTGTCCTTTGTTCCAAAGAGACACCCCTCTTAAAATTCTGAACACACCCCCCAAGAAAAATGCCTGAGAAAACCCCTGGTCTCTACCGTCATACGACTCCAGAAACTACAATGGGCTGGCCACGTCGAACCAATGAGTGACAATCGAAACCTCAAACGATCTCTCAAGGGGCGAGCGAGCGGAGCCAGGCCAGTCGATAAGCCACGCAAGCGCTGAGAGGATTCGATAGCTGCTGACAGCAGGTCAGCAGGAACTGGAGGACGCGGTCACTGAGCCGAGACGAATGGAGGCGAAGCATTAAGGAGGCTAAGGCTCGATTCGGGCTGTGGTGCCCCGATGATGATGAAATTTGATGTTAACATAAATTCACCTAAAAACAATCGTTAACAAGATATTTAAGAAAAATTGATTTTCGTAACCTTTGACCTTGAATAACTTTTGTTGCGCACACGACTTTGTAATGGATTTTCCACATTATCTTTGTCATTTCACCATTTCACCATTGGGCAGAGAAGCGTTATTTTTCTGGCCTATAGAACATCACATCTAAGATAATTCAAGTAGTTTCTAACTCGAGCTGCAACATATTGCCAATCATTACTATGAGAAATTAATCCGTCGCGTCTTTTCTTGGCACGTTTACGTACATTAATTGCATATTTACATTGATTGCAAGTGGCTCTGATCCTTCATGATTGTTTCACTCAGATTCAGCAACTCAAAATAAATTATCAAATTATCTCTGATCTTACCAAATACTGAGCATTATCCTTGAACAGTAAAAATCTAATTTTTAAATTTGAAGTCATTGGAACGAGTTCGCATCGTCTTCTACGGTGTTTTTTGAGGTTAAGAGGTTGAAGCTTTTTTTTAAAAAACTGAAATCTATTTGCTTCTGACCATAGTATTTTAAAATATTTGTATTTTTCTCAGTGCGAAAGCATAACAAACTATCTTGTAGTTTTTTTTTTCAAATTGAGAACTAAGATAAAATCACATGGCCTCAAATAGTACCTACTCAGCAATAGTTTAAAAAATATTTCCTTGCTTTTCCATAAAAAAACGCCCAACGTCAAATTACTCTATTACTTATTTAATGAAAGAAAGAAATCTAAAGAGATGATCTTTTCTGCAGATAATTAGCTTTTGCGGGTTCTCAAAGAGAGTAAAAGTGACTTTGGCATATCCTATCCACACACAATCGATAGTAATTAAAGTTTGCATCTTTAATTAAAATACAGATTCAAACCCGACCATTTAACATAATTGGTTGGTAGCGATGCATATCTTAGAATTTAAGTACATCTGCATCGAATAATTGGCTGAATTCAATTATGGCTTCGTTCGTCGTTTGTTGTTTGGTGCCATAGCGAGAGAAAAAAACGCAATGATAATCGGTAGAATGTATTGCTGGTGTACTGTGGGATAGTCCAGCGATCAGTATCTAGTTCTAGTAGCAAATTTTCTTGGTAATTCCTAAGATAAGAAACTTTGTTTCGGAAATTAACCCAAATCGGTTCCGGACAGTATTTCAACTTTTTAATGTAGGATAATTCATTAACGGATCATTACCGAGTTAAAAAAATATATCATTTGTTTCCGAAGCTAAATTTCTGAGCTTTTTGTTCAAAATATCTATTAAACGCTCGTTTAAATATCTGGCTATGCAAAAAGATTCTAAATCACTTTGATTGGGTGAGCTAAACGTATAAACCGTGAAATGAACCAAACGTCGCGTTAAAATAAGACCCCTCAAAGAAAAAGATCGATTTTCGAATTGAAGAATTTCAACGCATAGGTAGCCAACGGTAACATTGAAAGCATCCCAAACATACGACAGCCTTAAATTGCCAGAAGCTCTAAAAACATATACCTAAATTCCATTGAAAGGAAAATGGAAATTTTTTTCACCGGGAATCGATTACAATTGTTTTTTATTACTTTTCACGGTTTGTCTCTAGCGCATCGAATAGTTTTAGTTTTTTGGCACAGAAAATCGTGTTAGCATGAAAGCAACACCAGGTTGAATCATGCTAACATCATTGTAATACTTTAATAGGTGCAAGCCATATCATTCATCAGTCGGCCAAATTAGTGTATCTGGAAGGAAGTTAGTAGCGATCGAACGGAAGCAAAACACCGAAATAACATAAACGAACACGATTGAGAAATTTGATGTCGATGGAAAGTGTTATCGATCAGAAAATCTAATGAATGAAAGTCGGAAATTTAATGGACTGAAAGAGCAAAAAAATTCAAACATTTTTGGACATGTATCACGAATATTGACTTTTTTGCGCGTTTGCTTATTTAGAAGTGCACAGTGTAATAACTTCATTTCGGTTGCGTGATGGAATTTCGCCGGGTCACACGTTATTTTATAGGTCTTGAGAATAATTGTTACCCATTGAGGCGTGTTAGATTATAAAGTTTCCCCGTTTTCTATTTCCATTTCACTATTTTCTGCCTTTCAGGACCATTGCTTCAGTTTTTTTTCTTCAATGATATCAAAGTGACTCTTTTTGGTGTTCTGGTGTTTTCGCAATATTTATGTACATGCAGATAAATTGAAATAATATAGGACAGGGGTGACCTAGTGCTCTCAAGCCTATATTAATGACAACAACCTCTCTAACTACCTCTCGTAAATATTCCTGAAGCGTACTGGTATCATAGCTATATATTAAGGGGTAACACCTATGTAGAAATTTCAAAAAAATCGATTTGTTTTTTTTGTTACTAAAATGGCAGGGAAACATGTCTAGAATAACGTCTTAAGTTATTTTCAAAGTTATTTTCAAAAATAAAATTATTTTTTCCGAGTCATGAGCATAAACGTTGGACGCCGCACCGTGCGGTCGGGGCCTATGCGGCGCGCGCACGGCATGCTCTGCTCCAAAGTCCTTATACCTACCACAGGTATCCGTTAGCGACTTTTCTTATTAGTAAATTATCATTCAGTATGACAGGTAGTAGACCAACATTTGCCACAAAAAAAGGCAATAAATCAACAAAGTTGATATTTTTAATGTTATGTACGATTTTTTTTTGTTTTCAAACTTTAAATGCGTTTTTCTCGAAACCACATTTTTTGATACGGCCCGCACGATTATTCAGCCAATTTATATCCGATCAATTTGAAATTTTGGTGCAAGCTTCACAACATCATTTTCTAAGGAAGTACTTAAGATTTTGCTGATAAATTGAAAATTTTCATTTTTACGGCTGATTTTGTACGATTTTTTTTACAAAAAATTTTTTTTTTTGCAAAACCGTACGCCAATCTTTCAATATTCAATATTTTTGAAAACCCGTACGTACTTCCCTTGCTTTTAGTTCAAACTTTAAGAAAAATTTTGATTTTTGTTTTTCAAACCATTTGCGACGACGAAAAGTTGCGGGCCGTTGAGACATCTTTGAAAAATCGTCTGATGCTCGTAGCCTGGTACAGCCGCCATTTTGTATTTTAGGACGTTGTAAAAATTAATTTGTTTACTTCAAAATTTGAAGGATATAATTTGTTTTCTATGTTCAGGCGAGTAACTCTATGCATTTGGTTTATGATAGGTGATTAACCACGTGTTTCAGGTAATTTCTGTAAAAACAGGGCTATAAAATGGCGAGTGCGTATAAAAGAGGCACTCATTTTTCAGTACAGTTGTGTCCTGAACGACCTGCGAAAGTGAAATTCAAAAATTTTGATACAAAAGTGAAGTTTAGTAAGCTAGTGACGAATATAAAAATTATCAAAGCCGAAACTCTAGAATAAATTTAGTGTTGATCTTTTTTTGAAAAGCATATTTTCCGGTAGAAAATTAATTTAAGGTTTGTGTTTCTTATAAAAATTGTTTTTTTTTCAAGATTGTAGGAACTTTCTTTAATGGATATTTTTTTTCGTAGAACTATGTCATTGTCAAAAGAGATACGGCATCAGATTCAGAATCTGCACCGAGAGGGCAAAACCATCGCTTCCATCAGTCGACAGCTCGGTGTTTCAGGGAAGGCTGTTCTTTTGTGAACTCGGCGAGCTCCAGGAAAAATCGAAGAGCGCAAAAAGTGAAAGGCCACATGTGCTACAACCAGCCGACAAGAAAAAAATAAGAATGCTGGTCAAAGATAAAGTTGGAGTCGGAACAAGGACTGCGACGAAAATCCTCAACCATTCGCCAGAGTTCCAGCGTCGAGGAAAAAACGTCTCCAGATCAACCGTCAAAAATTACATCAGGAGCCGCTCATTCATACGGGAGACCAACAAAGCCGCTTCTAACCGAGAAGAACATTGAAGACAGGAAAAGGTTTTGTAGAAGACTAATTGACGAAGATTTTACCCCGGACAATGCGAGGGGCAAGAAGCAACGAGCTCGCATACTTTTTACGGATGAATCTCCGATTGAACTCTTTCCGAAACCAAATCGACAAAATATGCGAGTAAGAAGATCGAATCCGAAATCAATTAAACCAGTGCAACGACCCAAACAAGGGCTTAAAATTATGGTGGCCGGTGGAATAAGTTTATATGGAAAATCCGAACTTATCACCATTGACAAAAATTGTACGGTTAATGGAGAGTAATACCGAAACAAAATGTTGCCGATCTACGGGAAGTGCCTGAAAAACCGGTGCCAATATCCAAGAGGAATGTCTTCCATTTTAATGCAAGATGGAGCTCGCTGCCATACCGCGAAAGCCAGTATATCGAAGGCGAAAGAGTATTTTCCACCGGTTTGGACGGATTGGCCAGGCAACTCACCCGATCTTAATCTCATTGAAAATTTATGGGCAATATTGAAGGAGGCAGTGTTCAACAAACCTATACCAACCAATCGTCAATCTCTAATTGAACGAGTACGAAGTGAGTGGGCCCAACTAAGCAACGACCACATTTTCAAACTTTCCAATAGTTTCCAAAGGCGGATTATTCAATGCCACGAAATGGAAGGGCCTCACACCAAATATTAAAGTTGTGAATTATATTACTTAATATCTAAGCTTAATATATAAATTAAAAACAATAAAGTGATTTTTATATCTTTCGAGCTTACCCTACTTTTTGTCCAATCTGTACATCTACGTTCTCCGAAGAATTTAGCTCAATCGGATTGGCCACTCCAGAGATTATCTCTCTTAATCATTTTGCTGATATATATATATATATATATATATATATATATATATATATATATATATATATATATATATATAAATATGAATTTTCGGCGAAACGAGCTTAATACTAATTTTCTTCGAAAATTAGTAAAAAAAAATTCCCAAAGCAGATTGTAAACATCTCACACAGCTGATGTGGTCTGATGCAATGCCTTCTAGAAGTACGGGCCGTCAGGCTACGTAATCGTTCTCGCCGTGACGTCATGAGTTTAGGAAATTTGACATTTCCACGAGGCAGTGCCGATGTACACGGAAATTTCACTTTCGGTTTTTTGGTTAAAATATGAATAAAACGTTAGTTTTTTGTGCGTGGACGCGTTATAATACTAATATTTAGTCATAACGTACACTTTGTACCAATTAATTGTATCGCGACAGTAAATCGATACGAACCATCACATAACCTAACACCAACCGATACACATTTCGTAGCGAATTTTCCACATTATACCGCACGCACCGCATTAATTTGTGTTTTAGCTGTTCACTAGCACTGTTCTGCATAAACCACTTTAGTTTTCATTTCACTGACTTTAACACAACCCGTACAATTAACATTTTCCCGCGGACGTCCCATAAGACTACGTGTGTTTTTCGCGACATTTGTCCCGATGCTCTGACGTCATCATTCTGCATTACGGCCTGTACATCTAGAAGGCATTGTCTGATGTCACTACAGAATGAAAATAACGAGAGAACCAACAAGCGCTTGAAAGCAACGTAAAAATTGCATCTACGAGTATTTATTTGGCCCGATATAGACTGGACTGTGACGTCATTGAAAAAAGTGTGCTTATACGATCTGTTTGGAACACAGGCATAAAAGAAAATGGATTAGAAATCGAACGAGAGAAATGGTCCAATTTTCGACTTTCTGCTTGTTAGTGTGAGAATGAAGTACGGGTGTGTACCCTATACAGTTCATGCGGTAACGCCAATGTAAAAACCACGAGAGATCGCCATTTTGAACGTCGTTTGACATTTCTTTTTCCGCAACCGGCGAGTGAAGATTAAAATGTTTTTTTCGCAAATGAAATTAACTTTGATTTCACTCAAAAAGAAGACGAATTTGATGCCAAAGGCTACTTTCACTTACCCGAAGTATTATATCCCCCGCGAAGCACTTCTGTGGCTACTATTGCAGCCTGAAACGCGGCACTTCATTCTCACACTAAATTGGAATTCGACCGTTAATTTATTCAGGAAATCGACACAGATTATTGCGCACTCACGTAGATTTATGTTTCTACGGTACACGCCGAATAATTTCAAAATTTTATCTGTGGTCTACTGCCAAAAAATTCATTCTATTGAAAAATCACTTCTATCGGACTTGGCCCTGTTGAACACCAATATATCCTGTGAATTTCATATCTTACTATCCGATCCAGAATCAATGTGAACATATAGTACTCAAAATAGAGGTAATTTGGTAATGGTTTGCCGTTCTTGTGCAATGCAAAATTTCGAAAATTTCAATTTGACAGGGTGGACAAAGGACGATCAAAATCAATGTCCTGAAGATTTTCACTTAATATAAAATAATAATAATAAAATAGGTTTCAAAATGTTAAATTTTTTATCATATATAAGCATAAAACATTTCCAACACTTATTTTATACAAAAAAAAAATCACAGAAATATGCAGTTGAATCACACAAAAAACTGACATTGAAATTCAGCTCATTAGCTGTGTGAGATAAATAAAGCACATTGTTTTTAAAAGAGGATCAATTGTATTTTGTAACAAACAAACATTCTAGAAATTTAAATTAATTGGCTCTTCATTTGCGCTCCAAGTGCACGCAAATATGCTTTGATAAACAATTTTTTAAAATCTTTCTTGTAGTCATAGATTTTAAAACACATCACAGGAACTCATAAAATCCAAAAAAAATTTTAATGAAATTTTCACAATTACAATGTAATTTCATTTTCTTCATCCATATTTCTCAGCTACACTTTCTACAACCTGAAATAGAAAACAAAAAAAAATGAATCATTTTATTTACTATTCATTCCCAGGTCATTAATCTTGACTTGCAACAAATCAACATTACCTGCATTTTTATATATGTACGTACAATTTGAAACTTGTGCAGCAATACCTTACGGTATCTTTTAGTACGTATCTTATTTCGACCGACTCCCTTACAATATGTTTCTCATCAACTAATATCTTACATGGTTTCATTTCAAATGAGTGTTAATGATAATTTACACACAAAACTGAAGCACGAAGAAATGGATAATTTTAATTAATAATAAAATAATCGAGAAAGGTATTCGTACAAATCAAATCGGTCGTAAAATACAGAAACTATAGAAAATAACTGTTTACAGGTACTACACATATGCTCGAATTTTTCATTTCAGATGGTTTTCCGCATTCATGATGACGATGATGTGATGATACGGAGCATTAAAAAAAATATTCCTTTTCAGCTGGAAATAAATTTTGTGGTAAGTTTTGATTTAATGGCGTCAGTGAGTCGTCCATTGTGATTATTTGATTGGAGTTTTCTTTTTCTTTTTACTGATAAAATTGGATAATGTTTGAACGATACGAATGACTGCAGTGAAAAGTTTAATAAAAAAAGGGTATTAGATCGTGTGAAAATAAAAGTGGAATCATTTTGTATCATTTTTCGATGAATTTTATTTATAAGTGATTAGTCATTTGATGTTGAATTTGTTTGAATGGCAGTGATATTAGTTGGCTGACGTACATATTTTCGAGTTTCGTAAGTCGGTTTTTAGGTGATTGGGAGTTAAGTGCGGATTGTACGCTTGCAGTTTGTGGTGGTGGAGAAAAATGTGTTTAGAAAGTACCTACGGAATTGACTGATATGTAGGGTGGTCGGTGTGAGTTTCCCTCGGAAATTATCTAATTGGTACTTTGGTAACGCGACTTAATGTTTGTTGTTTCCTAGTAATTAGTATGGAATGTTTTATCTATTACGGCAACCATTATTGTATCTCTAAGCAATATATAAATGAGCTCATAAAACTTTCAGGCTTTTAACATAAATATAACCTTAGCGATGTTATAAAACAAAAGTCTAGCGCATCAGAGCCGCTGGAAAACTAATTTTCGAAGAAATTATCTTTGAGGGACTTAAAAATGTGTTAAAACTTCTTCTTCTTCACTTCTTTGTAGTATTATATCAACCATTTTTTACTCAAGGGAACAAATATCATTTTCTGACAGCATTTCCTATAACAAAAATGATGAAAATGATCAGTGCTGGCCGCATTTGTCCAACACAGTAGCAATAAGTCTACCATAACATGCTTGTGCTTGATCAACCTATTCTTTGAATTTCGTTTTCATCTAAGGAAATAATCGAAAGTTTCAGCAATTAAACTATCCGAAAAATTTTCAAAACTCGGAAAATTTAAATATCGGTTGCTTATTTAATTGTAAATGCTTTGCTTATGAATACAAAATGGAAGCATCTATTGGTGCAATATTTACGAAATTGTCCGGTGCTGGCGTGGCGATCATGCGTTAGCATCATAGCTGCTTCACGTTGAGTTAAATCAACCCTGTGAATTTCCTTTCGATTGAATGGCTGCGCTGGAAGTTATAGGAGTGAATAGAATTTTATGGCAACCATTCTCAAAACTTTTCAAATTTTCGAAACCGAAATATTTGTTGCTAACTGTCATTGCAGAATCATTCTCATTTGGATATTTTATGACAACATCGCTCGATAAAGATATGCCAATAAATTACGAAATTCATCATAGTTGGCAACCCTTTCATAATTTTTCAACGAAATTCCTACAAAATTAGAAGTGCAGCAAGATCCACTTATCACATGAGTTTCGTTACTACATCGGAAGTTATAGGGAAAAAACCTTAATTTTCCTGTGCAAATTTACAATATTTAGGAGACAAAAATTGCCATACCTGGCAGCCCTATACTAATTTTTCAACCAAATTTCTATGAAACCTATCTTAGAGTAAGGTTCATCTACTGCGTGAATTTTGTGAAAATCTGGTGGCTAAATCGGAACCTATAGGCCAAAAATCAGTTTTTTTTCTGGGCGATTTTTCAAAATGGCACCACTGCCATAGTATTGTCCGCATTTCAAAATCACTTCTATCAGATCTGATCCTAGCTAATTCCAATATGTCATGTAAATTTCATATTGATCGCATTATCCGATCGCCAGTTATCGTGAACAAAATTTTTGAGTGCTGAAAATAGAGGTAATTTGATCACGGGCTGCCGTTCTTGTTTACCGCGGAATTTTGAAAATTTTTATTTGACTTGGTGAACAAAAGTCAAAATTTATCAATAATTTGAATTAATTTTCAAAAATAAAAAACTTTTCTGGAGGGTCGACGATTTGAAGGATTTTTTTTCAGGAGCCTGCTGAACACAGCAGTACCTGCTGCCGCACAGTCTTGAAGGTCCATGTGTATTAAATCTTAGTCTACATAAATACGCTCTGCAAATTTCACGATGATCCAATTTTTTTCTTAGAAGTTATGACAAATTGAAATTTGAAAAAAATCCTTGCCTACTTTCAGGCACTCAGCGCCTACACAAGGCTCAAGATTTCCAATTCTTTATCATAAACAAGCTTAAAGCATTATAAGTTTTCACTTCCAAGACTTTTTTTTTTAACAAAAATTTACACTGCTTGGAAATACAGGAGTACCTGAAAATTCACCAAAACACCCGCCGCCGCCTAAGGGTTAAAGATATCTGAATTCTAGCAAACCGTGGACCTACCTACTATATACATCTACGTCCTCCGAAAATTTCAGCCCAATCGAATCGGCCACTCCAGAGATTATCTCCCTTAATCATTTTGCTGATATATATACACATATGTATATATATATATATATATATATATATATATATATATATGTATATATATATATATATATATATATATATATATATATATATATATATATATATATATATATGTATATATATATGTATATATATATGTATATATATATGTATATATATGTATATATATATATATATATATATATATATATATATATATATATATATATATATATATATTTATATATATATATATATACATATATATATATATATATATATATATATATATATATATATATATATATATATATATATATATTTATATATATATATATATATATATATATATTTATATATATATAAATATTTATATATATATATATATATATATATATATATATATATATATATATATATATATATATATATATATATATATATATATATATATATATATATATATTTATATATATATATATATATATATATATTTATATATATATAAATATTTATATATATATATATATATATATATATATATATATATATATATATATATATATATATATATATATATATATATATATAAATAAAAATAAATATATATATATAAAAATAAACTACTTATTTACAAGCAAGTCTTCCTACCAATAATTCTGTACGGCTGCCCAACCTGGTATAAATGTGCTAACACTCACAAGCTTAAACTTCAGATCATCCAAAATAAGTGTCTTAAAATAATCCTCAAAAAACCTTTTTACTATTCTACATATATGCTCCACAAGATGGCTAAACTTAGAACAATTCGTCAAATGATTCAGACTTGTGCCTCAAAATTTTTAACAAGGTGTAACACTTCTTCTAACCCCCTGGTGTCCTCCTTATGCTCCAATCATTTGGTCAGTTAATCTTAAGGCTAGTTTTAAGCAATAGTCTTAAGTTTATTTAGGTTAGGCTAAGCACTTCATTAGGTTTTAAGCTAATTTTTCCTAAAACCCCCTAACGCACTATTGTAAATTTTCATACTTCATTTTGTATAAAATCCATAACTTAGCTGTAAAGACTCTGTCTAAACACTAGAATATGCATATTGTGAATCTCTGTGAAACATCAAGACATCAATAAAGCATCTATTATTATTATTATTATTATTATATATATATATATATATATATATATATATATATATATATATATATATATATATATATATATATATATATATATATATATGATGAATTTTCGGCAAAGCGAGTTTAATACTAATTTGCTTCGAAAATTAGTAAAAAAATATTACTGTGGACAGGCTGATTGTTGCAGATTTTGCAAAACCTAAAAACAATCATTTTTAATGCCATCAGACAACCTATTTTCGAAAATTGTTTCTACCTACCTTCAAATGAACTACTTTTCGAAAACTTATCTTATTTTTTCATACTCTCGCTTCTAAGTCAGACAAAAAAAAAATATAATCAAACACATTTCTCAGTATGATAATTGATGTAAGCAATGTCTCCAATCTATCAAAGAAATGATACCTTCACCGACTAGACTACAGCGATCCAAACGCTGGTGACCCAGATGGACTTATCGAACGAAATAAACCAAAATTTAGCGCAATACAAACCATGTAACTTTCACATTATTAGTCATTATCGCAAAAACATTCCGCAGAGGTACAAAGATTCAAAGCACATTCTTCGAAAAGTATGAAACCAAGTACCTACGGTCGGTGATCAGAACCTACATCTATCTCGACTGGACCAGACAATTAATTAATACATGTAGCGATAAGTGGTTACGTCTGGTCCGGACATCTGGTAGGCGGCGGCAGTTGAAGAGAGATTTAAATGGTTTTTTGCTCCCCATACACTGCAGGAACAGTGATTTTCTTTGATTTTTTCAAGCCGATTGGCGATTTGTTTCAAAGTCGAGCGGCGCTGATCTAATTTTTTGTGCAAAATTTTTCAATTGTCAAGAATATTCTGCGACCGGTTTTTACATGATCTTTGACGTAATAGGAGCTCTTTTAATAGATTGTAGTGAATTTGTTGTAATTAGTTCGAATTGCGATGTAATGGGCGGATAGAAGATTATTTGTTGGCGATCGCTGTTCAATCAGAGAAAGTAAAACTGCGAAAATGAGTAGAAGATATCTAGATCAATAAGTTAGTACTAGCTGGCTGAAAGTAAAATGACTTATTTTCTTAAATTGCTGAAAATAACAGTGGGAAGATAATAAAGAATGAGTAAAGAGTAAAGAATGGTTTGTGGTTTCCTTAGATTATCTTCAATTACTGTTCTTCTGCAAGGGAAAAAAAGTAAACAAAAATCGAGAACTATCATTTAAAACCTGTTATGTGTGCTTATAGAAATCTCCATCGTTGTCAAGTATAGCCTGACAACTTCTTGGCATACTATGAACCAGCCCTTTCTGCGTAGTCTGTGGACAGAGGAATAATTATGCGGATAGCGCCCACCAGCTGCTTCAAGTTGTGGACAGGCTTTTCGGCGAGATAGATTTTCATAATATCCCATACATTTTTGATGGGATTAACATCTGGAGGTGGGAAGGCCAATCTATTGTCTTGACGCCATTTTCTTTTTTACAGGACTTACACGGTTTCGGTGTTCTGGGTCATTATCTTTTTGCAAGACAAGTTAACTCTGTCGTCGTATCTCTCTGGTGGGTCAACACGTCATCAAAAGCAGTCTCGTATATATTTAACACCAACACGTCTCATCACGCAAAAATATTTTGCCACCTAAACATAATTTTCGTAAAGCTTTCCTTTTCTATTTTTACTTAAAAAAGTCAACCGCAGCACGTATTTTGCTTAAGGAGACCTGCGGTGAACATGCTCTATCAAAACCTACCTGTGGAAGTCCGGAACATAAAAAAAACTCTAGCGCACCTGAACCGCTAGAAACACTAATGTTCGAAGAACAGTAGGAGAATCGTGCAGGTTTTGAGTGCATATTCCACCACATGCGCTGCTTATTACGGCCATATTGTTTCAAATGCCACGTTTTACTTTTGTCTCAAGAATGCATTATAACTCATATGGTAGAAAAGTTTCAGATATTACCACTGGCATGAATTTTAACGTTTATGAGATCAAAACACGGGTTAATTATATTCGTTATCAGTTGCTTATATCACAAAATTTTGAAAGCAGCATCTCATATAATATCAATGAAGAAAATGCTCAGTTCCTGCAGCACTGTAACTGAAGTTGGAGTTTGGGGCTGCGATCCGAAAAATTTGCAGAACTTTGGGAATTGAAACATCGGTTATTTATTTTCATTGTAAATGTTTCCGGTATGAATACTAACTGTAAGCATTTATTAATACAAAAGTAGCACGACCGAATCGTGCTGGCAACCTTTCGCCAGTATCAAAGCCAAAAATATATCACATCTGCTTCACGTTGTTATATTACATTCGAAGATATAGGAGTATAAAGAAATTTAGGGTTACCTGCAGCGAGTTTTTTCAAATAATCGAAAGCTTAATATTTGCTGTTTATTGTCACTACAATATCATTACCAATTGAAAATTCTACGATAAAACCGCTTAATAAAGATATTGCAAACAAACACAAAACCAACAATAGCTGGCAACCCTATCATGGCTTTTCAACCAAATTTGGCTTGAATAATGTTTATAATAGGTTCCAGTAATTGTATGAAATTCGTATTGATTTCATGACTGCACTGGAAGTTATAGGGCAAAAAGTTTTATTTTCCTGAGCGAATTCTCAAAACCAAAGACACAAAAATTACCATAGCTAGCAGCACCAATCGAATTTTTCAACCAAATTTCTATCAAACAGAGTTTAGAGTAAGGTGCAGCTACTGTGTCAATTTCATGAAAATCTGGTAACTTATTCACATTTCATAGGGCAAAAAGCATTTTTTTTTCTTTGTAATTTTTCAAGATGGCACCACTGGAACAGAGTTGGCTACAATTCAAAATCGCTTCTACCAGACCTGGCCCTACTTAAGTCCAATGCATTCTGTAAATTTCAATTCTATCTGATTATTGATTCGTGAGTTCCCGTGAACAGAAGTTTTTGAAGCTAAAAATATAGGTTAACTGAGAAAGGGTTACCGTTCTTGTTCGACATGAAATTTCCAAAGTTTTACTTTGACTGTGTAGATTGAGCATAAGACTTGTATACAGATTGGTTTTATTGTAGAAACGGACATTTTTTAGGATATTCGATGGTTTGAATGTTTTCACTTCCAAATTTTTATTTTTTCAAATTTAAGACACCAAAATTATCATAGCTGGCAGCTCCAACCGAATTTTTCAAGTAAGGTGCAGCTACGGTGTGAATTTCGTCAAAATCGAACGATTCAATCAGAATTTATAGGGCTAAAAGCAGTTATCTTTTTTAGTGATTTTTCAAGATGGCACCACTGGCACAGAATCACCCGCATTTCAAAATCACTTCTGTCAGATCTGGTCCTATTTAAGATCAATACATTCTGCAAATTTCAATAAATTCTGCTCATCGGATCGTGAGTTTCCGTGAACAGAAGTTTTTGATGCTAAAAATATAGGTAACTTGGGCAAGGGTTACCAGGCGTGCCCGTTATACCATATCAAATTTTTTTTTTGCTTATGTAAACAAAGCACAAAATTTACATATGAGTGGCTTTTTTTTAAGAAACGACATTTTTTCAAGAGAGACGATGATTTGGAGGTTTTCACTTTCAGTGCCTGCCCTAGCTACAGGGTTGCAGCACGCTCATCAAAACGTATATTTATCTACAACTAAATAAAACAAACATGTTCTGAAAATTTCGTAATGATTGAATAGCTCTCTCAAAAGTTATCGCAATTTAAAAATTTCCAAATTTTCCCGTTCTCTTTTTAGGCACCCAGCGCACACATGGGGTTAAAAAATTTCAAAACGTTATCCGATTCACATGTAAAACTTGTTCGAAATTTATGTCGTCAACTTTATTTTTGCAAAAATTATTTGTGTACGGAATAATAGGTATATTAAAAAAATCACTAAAATGGCCGCCGGCGCCAAAGGGTTAAAGATTATTAACCTTTTGACTGATTATTAACTTGACACTATTTTGCATATACACCAATGTGTCCTGAAAATTTCAGCTCAATCGGATGGCGCGTTCCTGAGATTTTTTCACTGAAATTTTTTGATGATATATATATATATATATATATATATATATATATATATATATATATATATATATATATATATATATATATATATATATATATATATATATATATAGAAATATGAATTTTTGGTCAAAGTGATTTTAATACTAATGTTCTTCTTCGAACATTAGTAAAATGTTCTTCTTCGAACATTAGTAATAATTGAGCACGCTGTTCTGCAAACGTTAGACAAGATCGACTTCCAGAGCTTTTACACATGGCTTGACAAGGTATTTTCAAACGTTTACATGCCATGGAAACACTTCAAAAGGAAGTAAAATGCCTGCCACATAAGTTTCTTTACACAAACTGTTAACTAGCGATTACAATACTTCTACATTGAATTATTATTGGCGATTAGAAGTGGAAATGTTTCGGGAATCTCAAACACAAAAAGTCGAGGCTGCTTGGCAAATCATCAACCCCGATGGCAGGGCCAAATCGTTTCGATAAGGAGAAAATGGTACCAGCAAAAAATTGTGTATTATGAGCTACTGAAACCGGATGAAACTGTTAATGTCTTTGCTGTTAACTATATTCGCAGTAAATATATACATAGATATTAAGACGCTATGTAACACTAGAATGGGAAGCAAATGTAAATTAGGAGATGAGTTGGGAAAGAAGCTTGTTCTTGTTGAAAATTGAGGAAAAAGTTTATGGTGTAACTGTCCGTGACATTAAGCAGCTTGCTGTAAAAAATAATATTCGCCATCCTTTTGCTCTGGACAAAAGATCAGCTGGGAAAAAATTGCCGAAAAAATTTCTAAAGAGAAACCCAACTGTATCATTACGCCGACCACAATCTATGGCATTGGCAAGAGCCAAAGGTTTCACAAAAGAAAATGTTGAAATGCTCTACTGTTTATTACAACCTAAACTAAAGAAAGTCAACATGAAATCAAACAAAATTTTCAATGTAGATAAAACAGGTATAAAACTGTTCAATTTCAACGTTCTAAAGTCGTAGCTTTCAGAAGATTGGTACCTTATCAGCGCGAAAAAGAGGTACTCTAAACTGACTAGCATGCATGAGCACATTTGGGATTGACATTGGAAGACTTCATTGACATTGGAAGACACGATGCTGAAACAGAGCCCCTACCAAGTGGAACTCCAGCATCTGCTGGTCACTTTGTAGATACTGGTTCAACGTCTGGAACATAGGAGTAGACACTGGTGTCAACTCGTACAACTCCACAAGCTTCAGCTTCATTCTCAACAATTCCGGATAGAAACAAGACAGCGAAAATTTTTGTTTCTCGGTATCAAATCAAGCCACCGCCTAAACTTCCTGAAGGGTCATCATCAAACCCCAAGAAAGGTCGACCTGTTGGGAAAGCAGCAGTAATCACCAGCTCGCCATACAAATACAATTTAGAAAACGAAAAAAAAAAAATTTTAGAAAAAAGAACAACAATTGCTAGAAAAGCAGAAACAAAATGAATTAAAAAAGTCTAGCGCATCAGAACCGCTAGAAGACTGATTTTCGAAGAAACTATCTTTGAGTGATTTAAAAATGTGTCCTGGTTAATGATTTCGTAAACGTTCTTGAATATTAGAAGATTAAACCTCACAAATTAGACTGAAGTGAACTCCACACCCCTCCCACACTAGTCTGAATTCATAAAAATCACTGTATTATGTTAATTAATTAACACAGAAGTTATTTTTATTCTGTAAGAAAATACCTTGCACAAAATAAAATAAATTCAATTGAAATTTGACAGTTCAAAACTCTGATATCGATTGATAATATGCACCAACTTAAAATTTGTTAAAAATGAAAAGGTTGAAAAAACTTTTGAAATTAGCATCTTTTCTGTTTGAATTTATTGAAAAAATAATAATAATATCGATTTCGTGTATATTTTTGCTGGTATTTTTTTCAAGCGGCTATAAATTGAGTCTGTTGAAAAAAAATCTCAATTTTAGGATGATGCGAAATTTATATCCACTATCTTCTCAAAAATCAGGTTTTCGTGATGAAAATATCACTTTCTGAAAGTATTTTTTTCAGTGAGTCAACAAAGTGGGTGGCAAATAAAAATGAAAGCTACTTCGTCGTTGATCCTTTTATCCAATTACAGCAAGGATGTAGAAAACTTGGCAGACTAGAAGTTGAAAAAATTTAGGTAAATATTCGATCTATCAAATATTCATCTCTGCCATATAGATTGTTTATTTAAAATCTTGAATTTCATATTAATCATGATAGTAACAGATGCACTCTTCACGTTGCCACCACCAAATTTTTTAAGTCAGTTACCTAGTACTGCTGAGTATGCTTCACGACAATTAACAAAAATTAAAAACTGCGAACATTGACCCTAAGCACAACCTTTGTTATTACAACTATCACCTAATAAGTAATTCTAAAACGCTATTACAAGTATCTTGCTGTCATTCTTAAACTCTCATTTGAATACCAGATCACCACATGGAATCACAAAGCTATTTTGTCAGATCAAAAGCTTCACAGCAGGTCTTCCATTGCGTCAAAAATGCATTCAGTCTTTTGAAAGCCAACCGCTACCATCCGAGCCCACTTGAAAAAAGGCATGAAAATATTTCATCCTCCACGCTAGCTTCTGAATTCACATCTTCAGATATGAACATATTCCGATCTGAATTTGATGATTAGTACAAAGCCCCAAGTTCATAAGTCAATGGCCCGAACAAATTGATCGTTCGTTACCCATTTCAAGTGCACTTCCTGCATCGCTTAATCATTTTGAAATTATATTTTCAGACAATCGCAGACCGACCCTATCATTAAATCTGAACAAAAGATAAATAGATATAGATCGAAAAAATTTCATGCATTCTACGATACAAGAATACCAAACTGTATTATCGTTTTCAATCATGAAACCTTCAATGCATGCAATTAATTATTTGATGCCTTACCGGAATGGCTTCTTAGTTAGAAGCTTGTTGGTGCAATGATTGGTGCATCCTAGAATCAGATGGTCAGTATCTTCTGTATCTATAGCTTTGGTTACGCCTAGTTTTCAATGGTCATCACTCACAACGATGGTATTAATAATGAATCACCTTGATTTTCACTCATAAAAAAATATCCTATTGAATGGCTTTATCGTGCAGACCTGGAAAGTTTTGATTCTCAGATTTTGCAGATTCTGTGCGCAGGTGAAGTATATTATTTCATATTTCATTTGAGATTTTTAATTAAGACACTTGTTATAAAATTCAATTTCGTTTCTGAATTGAATTTCTATAATAAAAAGGAAATAATTGGATTCGAAAATGCATGTGCAATATTCACCCGCCCCCAAAACAAGGGAATCCATAAAACTTTCATCACTTAGCCTCTAAAATGCATCATCAATCAATCTTTTGTCTAGTTAATCAGCTTCTAGTCAATCGAGCCATATCTGACCACAGGTCAGTTCTTTCTGTCGGCTTTGTTTTGTTTTTGTTTTTGAATTTTCATTCTTTCTTTCGTCCCATCCTCATCATCCCCGGGGAAAATTCAAGAAGATTCTTAATCATTGTTCATGGTCGATAGATCTATCTATTAAATGGATCGGATTCTTAATCGTTTCAATCTAATGTATTTCAACTGAGAAATTTTCTGATTCCGAGTATTCAGTCCGGTTCTATTATTATTGTTTTTTTTTTGTTTTCAAATCGTTCTTTCGTTTGTATCTAATAGGTTTTTTTTTCATCAGATGAGTAT
The DNA here is from genome assembly GCA_963978885.1 of Nemotelus pantherinus. Lineage (NCBI taxonomy): Eukaryota > Metazoa > Arthropoda > Insecta > Diptera > Stratiomyidae > Nemotelus > Nemotelus pantherinus. The sequence goes on along the minus strand of OZ022264.1, from coordinate 20,072,011 downwards.
CTATGCAATATCAGTCGGTTAAAAGAAAATGCAGTAAATAAAGAAATGGAAGATTACTTACCTGGAACTACGATTAAGAACTTAGAACTGATGCTGAGCTCGTGTTCAGTTCGATTCGATTTCAATGCCAGGAAATCATTGTGGATTGTACTTGTATTGTCTAAATGGAATTTTAATTATTCGCCGTTAAGTCGGAGAATGAAGTTGATGGTCATTGGAATACAAGTGTATGAAGAAAATAAAAAGAATATTAGAATCGATTTTATGCTAAATGATGCAAAGAATTATAATTGGCATTCATTTGAATATAGTATGTGCATGTACAGTCAAATGAAAGATCTACGATTTCGTTTGGAAATAGACAAAGTTTCTTACGATTGAATAAATATACAAAGAAATTGAAATTACAGTCAGATATTTACTCATAGGCTGGTGAACTAAGAGTTTTCTCTGTGATTATAAGCCTCCACTTATTGTTTAGCCTGAACCTGGGACCACAAACACAAGCGACCAATGCTCATCTCTAATGAATCATTGACACTCATTGAATTTTACTTATTTATAGTCCAAATGAATAGAAACCAATCCAGTTATAGGCTAAAATATATATAAGATATAACATAAAAATTACGAGACTGGATACATTCAGATAGCAAAACACATACACTTACACACACTATCTATACTTACTTACACAAAAGTAGAAAAAACGAAATAGCTGTATATATAGGCAAATGGATCATTAAAGTAGAATAAGGTTCTATTAGGTTTATTAGCATTCTGTAATAGAAAAATACAGCCGCTAAAAAGTTTAAAAAGGATCCATTCGTCGAAGACCACTCTACGTGACACAAGGCAAGAATTTCGTAGAATGTAGAGGAGAAGCCTTTTAAAATCTTTTCTTGCTGTGTTTCAAAATATTATTCACTATTTTGCACTTGCGCCCAATGTGGCCGTGCAGCCACAATACAATTTTAAGGTAAAATATTGAATTGATGAATAAGTTCGTAGCGTGTCATACTTTCTTTTATCCTAATACGATCTGGTCGCTGTTTGACATAGTGGTTATATTTGTTCGAAAAAGTTTTTTCTGCTCTAAAAGCTGGGCTAATCATTGTTTTCAATAAATTATTTAAATTCATTAAGTCTTAGAAATCGAGTTTTTAAGAGGTAAAAATCAGCAATTTTAACCTGTCAAAAAGCACAAGTGAAAAAGCACAACATGTGCAGAGATGGTGTCGTAGGCGAGTCCACAGCATTGAAATCGTTTGCGAAGTTCAAAATGGGAGACTTTGACCTCGACGACTCGTCTCTCTGCAGAAGATCTTTGGAATTCGACGAGGAGCACCTCAAGGCAAAACTTATACTTAAATATGACCATGATCTGGGTTTAACGGGATTAGAAGGGAATGTTGCATTGAGAGATACTCGATAGGAATAGTACGGTCAGCAAAGAGCTTGATATTGACCTACTGCGCCGCGCATATGAGGCAATTGAGCTGAAAAGACCTGATAGACCAGACCAAACTATTCTCCTTCACGACAACACGAGGCCCTATGTCGCACAAGTCGTCAAAGCCAAACTCCAATAGCTCGAATTAGAGGTTCTTCAGCATCAGCCATACAAATCTGTCCACTTACCAATTACCACCTGTTCCTCTCGATTTCAAACCAATTTTGAGGCATTATCTTCAACGATGAGAGGACCTCAAAAACTGACTGAACAACTTTTTCGACATTATGCTGGGTGATTTTTGGCAGAACGAGATCAACAAATTGGTCGAGGGATGGGAGCAAGTTATAAACATCAATCAGTACAGTACACATGGTCCTAAAGAATCAATATACATGGTCGTATGCCATCGAGAGCTGGTTTTGGTAAGCAGCTTTCAAAACTACAGCGGCTGTTGTTGTTTTCAATGCTACCTACCTTGATGCAAAAATATGCACCTAATAAGTCTGTATAATATAGGGATATTCGTTTCAAGCTTTGCCTCTAATCATCTATTTCCCGCAAGTAAACAATTTTCCATAGCCAAATAGTTTGTCGTTAAAAACCAGTCTGCCAATACGAAACAGCTCGCCGCTGTGAAACAGTGTGCCAAACAGTTTTTCATTCGCAAACTGTTTTCCACTACCAAACAGTTTGTTTTAGCAAACGAAAAACGGTTCGTTTTAGAAAAACGATTCGTTTTATAAAAACTGTTCGTTTTATAAAAACAGTTCGTTTTTGAAAAACAGTTCGTTTCAGAAAAACGATTGGTTTTAGAAAAAACTATTCGTTTTAGAAAAACTGTTCGTTTTAGAAAATTAATTGGGTTTAGAAAAATTATTCGTTGTAGAAAAACGGTTTGTTTTGGAAAAATGATTGGTTATAGAAAAACTATTCGCTGTAGAACTATTAAAACTATTGAAACTATTAAAAACTATTCGTTTTAGAAAAATGTTTTGTTTAAGAAAAACTATTCGTTTTAGAAAAATTGTCCGTTCTAGAAGAAATAGTCGTTTTAGAAAAACGGCTCGTTTTAGAAATGTTGTTCGTTTTAGAATTAATGTTCGCTTTAGAAAAACTGTTTGTCGCTATTTGGAAAAACTGTTCGTTGGTTTTTTTGCAAATTGTTTGGTGTTTTTGAGCCCATCACTAGTGTGCATGTATAATAATGTGTGTATAGCTTTAGTTTACATGAATATACTTTGCGAATTTTGCGATGTTCCAATGTTACTGTCCGAAGTCATATCAAATCGGAGCTTGAAAAAAATACGTACCTACTTTTAGGCCATCAGCGCCCACATAGGGCTAAAAACTACCAATTCATTATTATAATCAAGCATAAAAAATCATCAGTTTTCATTTTCAATACTTTTTTTTATAAAAAGAATCTTTGCATAGATATATAGCGGTAAATCGAAATTCACTAAAATGCCCGCCATCACCGAAGAAGCATCGGTAAAAAAGACAACCTGAGCTTCAGTGTTAAATGTTATAATCTAATATATGATTAACTATGGATTGCTTGTAATGCAATGTTCAATTGTTCAATTATAACACCCGTAAAACATCGTCCCAAAAGCTAAGGGTACTCAAGCTCGAAATCAGTGCTGCTTGCAGTTTTTAAATATTCATTCAGAGCTATATTCCTTAAAAATCCTGACATATCATATTATACATGTAAATGTAACTAACGTTTCAGGAATTAAAAGCTTTAGCCATTCGCTAAGCTGTTAATCGTATCCAAAGCGAATCACTTTCAATTTCGAATGCTACATTTCTAAAGACATTTGTTGGTCAACAAAAACTAACCACGTATCAACATTTCTCTCATAATCAATATGTAATTTTTTTTTTATCTCATTCAACTCAAAGATATTTTCAGCAATTACAAGTGAAAGTACTATCGCATTCGACACATCAATGAAATTATTTCTACGGATAAGAGTCCGTGTCCCAGCATTTTTTCTAACTTACTCTCAATAATAATCCCGTCACACGTATTTACAGCTCATAATGTGTGTGCTTTAGCGTGCACATGAATAGAGTTTGCGCCGGTCACCTGTAGTCCTAAAAACACACTAAAATCGAAGATACGCCTCGTTACGGCTACATATGACTATCAATAAATTTGAATCGATACATTGAAATTATCTTGACGAGGTACACGTTTACTATTTGTATGTTGACTATGTTTTCAGGGCCTCGGATTACAAGCCCTCGGGCTATAATGAAAGTTTTCGAACACGCTGGTCTGTACAGGTACATGTCTGCGATACTAGCAAAAAATCCGATTTACATTGGGTTTTTGCAATAATCAACTGCGAGACGATGCATAATTGAGAAGTTGTTTTTTTTTTGTGAAAACTTCGTTTATCTAAGTAAACTGCGAACGTGCGTAAACAGTATGGTTACGGTATAATCAGCTTTTGATGAGCAACGTGATGAGTCGAGAAGCAATTTAGGGAGAATGTCTGGTATTCGGCTTACGCAAATCAATATCTCTCCTTTCATCAAAAACTCCATTCATATCCCTACATTGCACCCTTGTCCATTAACAAAACAAAAAACAGCAACTTACCAATCATAATTGTTATACTCCTCGATTTCAATCAACGCTTGTCACCTCCGGCTCATCAAATCAAATTGGACATGGTCTTCATAGCATGTGCCGACCACTATCAAAAAATTTTAATTTCCCAAAACAAGCTTGTACAAGCGATCGGGATTACCGCCAGCTCTCGTTGGCTCGTTACGCAACGAAATCATAACGTTTTTCAACGCAATGTGTCATAATAGACGGTAGTAGCCAGCACCTTTCTAAAAATGTTCACTTTGGCCTATAAATTAATCAAAAATGTTCATCGACCGGAAGAAGTAAAAGTGGCCGGCATACTTTGCAGCCAAACTATGCCTTCCGACCACCATTCGTATCATAATAACTGAGATAGACGAATACAATAAATCCCAACCACAATTTCTATCTGTTTCCATCCCAGCTATTGCAACAAAGAGATCTATTAATAATGAACATGTAAATATTAACGAGGTGCCCGATTTAGCAAATAAATCACATTTCCATGCAGTTTTTTTGTTTTAATTTGACGTCTTATTTGCATTTCCCGAACAAACTCACCAGCCATGTGAATAACATGGCTGGTCTTTTGTAAAGTTTCTTGTGTATTTATTTCGCAGTGTATCTTCTTTGGCGACTATTATTTCTAAGGTGGCTTTAACAGCGGAAACAATTGGCGAGAAACATTTAGAGCAGATTTGCTAATTTTTTTTGCTATCAACTTGTCCATTTCCGTGAGTTGAAACAAGTTCTGCGGATGTAAAAAGTGAAAAAGAAAAGGTAATAAAGAAAAGTGCAAGACTAGAGAATATTAAAATAGCATAAAACCAAAATTAGATACATGTTAGCAGTTTTGTGAATTTTCTATTGGTATAATTTTGCGTGTCTATTTTTGTTTGGAGGTTTTGTTTTGTTTCGCGAACGCATGCAAATGATTGAAGTTGGTTAGATTTTTTAGACATGAAGCCAGAGAAACGTGTAAGATAAAGAAATTATTTGTAAACAGTTGAGTAAGCATTTGTGCTGCATATAGCTAGCAATATGTGCAATAGTGCATTATAGTCGTGTGCTGCATGCTTAGTGAGTTGATTTTAGGACGATATTAGGCAAGAGGATAGCTTAAGCAATTCCAACGAATATTTTTGGTTAGGTTTTCGAATTCAAAATTAAGTTTTGAGCTACATTATCCGAATGAAAAGCAAAATTTCTGATTATAAGCAGTTGCGTGTCCGAGAGTTGAAGTTTAGAGAAACTTCTTTCTCAAAGAATATGTACGAGTGATAAGTATCACAGTCACTTTACTTCTAGTGTATACCACTCTAAAGCTACGCTAATCAACATACAGTGGCTCACAGCTTATTAACCCCTTTTTGAGGTGGGCCCGTGCTGACCTCTTGCTATACAGCATCAAGAGTACTGCAACAAATGCATCACACTTGATGTTGTTAAATTCTCTCTCAATGTCTAAGAAGGTGGCAAGCGTATATTCCATAGTTGCCAAGAGATTTCTCAATTTATTCAATGAGAATATCAAGAGCAGTTTCAACAGCCTTTTCTTTGGTATAAATATGATGTTACTGCGAGATGAATATAGAATTGATTGACTTTTTAATATAGTAATCAAAGATCCTTTCCAAAATTTTAAGCAGGCTGGAGCTAAAATACATTGGACGTTACTCCTTTGACTTAACATGCAAAACTTTACTTTTTTAGGAATGAACCAAACTCTCGTTATCCGCCAGTGAATAGGAACCTACGAGAAGCGCAAGCAAATATTATAAGTCTCTCTCAGCTATGGTTAGAAGTAACTACGGATTACTGGGTATCAAACGGAAGAACGCCATTCGAGTCTGAAGATTTGAACGACTCGAATAAGCTAATGGTCCATCTCAACTGAAAATTGAAGATGCTAAGAGACGGTATTAAACTGAAGGCCTACTCAGTTTCCCAATCCGTGAGATTGGCTTTTTCGGAAGTTGTTTCCCTTTGAGCTGGTAGACTCAATCTAAGATCCATCTGTAATAATTTGTAATATAGTATAGGTATATATATATATATATATATATATATATATATATATATATATATATATATATATATATATATATATATATATATATATATATATATATCTCTATATATATCTATATATATATATATATATATATATATATATATATATATATATATATATATATATATATATATATATATATATATATATATATATATATATGTATATATATATGTATATATATATATATGTGATACATATATATTCCGTCAGAACTGGGGGGAGTTTTCCAAGGCAAAGACTCTTGTTGTGTTCTAAGGAAAATTGACTACCAATAGGGCGGACATTTTCTTATTATAAAAATATACCATGACTGACCAAAAATACACTTGTTGCAAACTTACTATTTATCGACATTTCTTGATACAATTGCCCGGAAAATGTGAGTCTAAATGACATAAGAGCCGATGATGCACTCTATAGACTTTCTCCACAGAAATAGTACCTGATGCATTGCATACAAAATGCTTAAAAGCCACCAGCTTAGTTTTATAAAGCGACCATTAATTAGACCTGCTCTGTTTGCAGGGTGGTGATTTCCATATCTCACCATGGAACTTCAGTTTCCCACTGGTGTGGGTGAATTATACGCTACTCTGGATGCAGAGTTGAGAGCACTTGCAAGGGTGTAAACCGTCTGATCTAGTTCATGCAGTCGATGCTCTTCAGTGAGATTTCTAGTGAGAATTGAACCAGGGAATCGAACAGCTTCCAAGCCTTCCTCTTTCTGTTAATGAAGTCTAGCTGTTCAGTTGAACTGGCGGCAGCCACATTGAAAGATATGTACCTGTGCTCAGAGAATGAACACTCCCCTCATAGCTTCCAGTCACGGAAAAGATGCGAGTAGTATCCACTGACTAAGGTAACGTCAAGTACTTCCCTACAATTTGAGGTAAGGAAGGTCGGTTCTCTGCTGGAATTGGCGATAAACAGATCGTGGCCCAGAATGAAGTCAAAAAGTGAATTCATAAGAATCCACTACCTGAAGAAGAGACCTTACAATTTTTGTCGCACCAGCCACAACATCCTTATCATGATCTTGTGCCATGTAGGAAGAAAGAAGCCAGCATAATCTTTGATTGCAAGCATATTATTCTCATCCCAGAAATTGTGAAGGACAAGAATATTAATCATATTCCTAAAAAGAATACAGAGTCCTGGTTTCTGCAAGCCATCGGATGTTATCAGTCTGTATTCATTGGTGAGTAACTTGCAAGCCAACCCATAGTTTTTGGATTAAGATTAAACAATTCTTAGACAATTTTACTATTATTAATAAAAGTTAGGTCGAAGTCCTCTTCATTGGACGCAAAAGCTATCTCACCTTCTTCCTCTATTTGCAGAGTCAAGAGCCATTAAACTCAGATGTAGCTCCAACGCTGACTCCATCAGCAAAACAAGATTTCGTACCTGATTCTCTCCCACATGATGTCCCCAGAAGGTGATGGAGCGCTTGCCGAGTGGCTCCTCTGCTATTTGTGCTCCTTGTTCCGAGCTAACCTTGATGTGACTGAAGACTTTTCGATCCGGAGCTCTTTGGTCTTTCGCTTCGGTAGATCGCAGATGTAATTTCTAGACCTTTTAGTTACTAGTTTCCTTCCAGGCATCCAAGATCGATACTAGGTCCTCTTCATTTATAATAAAGAGGGCCTCCTGAAAATTAACGAAAGGATCGCCAATTTTCACCACCCTAAAATCCACATAGGGCCTTAAAATTCGAATGAATGGCATGCATCTATGCCAACTGAATATCTCGTCCTTACGCACCATCTTTGATTTGGCACCTAGCTAGAGTTTCCTCAGCTCAGAGATTGCCTGCTTATAGAAATTAGCCGAGCGTTGACTTTCACACGTAACCAGCCTAGTTCCTTTATATCAATCCGCGTTATTCACCCTTCTTGAGGGTATTTCGAGGGTAATTTCGAAACTCTTTTTATGTGTCTTCATAACTAGCTCTTGATATAGGTAATATAGTTTTGAAAACATATTCCTTTCAATTACTCAAATATTCACGGCAAGACTGTTGCACAAAATCTAGTCAAATATCCTTTTGGCTCCATGTGAGCAGGCATTTATTTCATGAAATTATAGATATGTATGTAAATATTGGATGAGGAAACTTGACTATGGTAGTACTTTAACATTCGTTCAGGTAAATACATTATGGACAAATGAGCCAATTTAAGCGATTGAAGCCATTTTCATTCGAATTCAGCATTTATTTAAGTTAAGTTAGGTGCATTATATTTGGACTTTAAATTACAGCAGCTTTTAAAAAAGCTTGTGTAGCCTGGTAGAGAGTGTGCTCTGTAAAAATAGGGTCACAAATTTGAATCCGGATTGGGTCATAATTTATTTCCAACAAATTAAAAATTTAGATGAAGAATTTCCGTATTGTAAGTAAGAATTTCCAAAGTCTATAATTAATAAAGTACTGAGATTGTCAAAAACGGTGATAATTTCGTTATTAAATTGCTTTTTATCATGGCTATAATGAATGGCATTGAAAGCTAAAATAAATGACACCGGGGGATATAATAAATAACGATTAGAGCTATATGATAAGACATAGCGTCTACTGTTATGAAATTTTCACCATGCATTTGAGTGTCAGCGCTATATTTTATTGCAATCCCGAAATTATCTATGTACGAGGGCGAATCAAATATAACCGGGATTTTTGTTCCTGAGCAGGCCTGCGCGTCTAGTCCCGCTAGGGTGGGGTCATTATTAGTGGCGAGCCCCAGCCGTTTCGGATTTTCAGCCAATTCGTCAGTAGCGTTCAAGATGTCGGAGCAATAGGTATACTTCCCTGTTGCGCAAAGCATAATTATACAATTTTTTACTCGTGAAGGAGTCAAAGCGACAGACATTTTTCGAAGATTGACTGCTCAGTTTTGGGGCCAAACTCTGTCAAGGACTCCTGTGTTTGCTTGGCGTAAAGAGTTCAAAAAAGGACAGAAACGCGTGAAAAAACGAAAACGCGATCGGCGTCCTAAGACCAGCATCGCAAGTGAAAACGTTCGAAAAGGATAGACGAATAAATGTTGGACCATCACCTCTGATGAAATGTGGGTCCATCATTACAATCCCGAGTCGGAAAAAAAGAGGAGGCAGCCCCAGTGCAAGCCAAGACTCGACTCTCAGCTGGCAAGGTTCTTGTAACAGTTTTCTTTGACCATCGAGGCATTTTGATTATTGACTTTTCGCATAAGTGACGCACAATCAATGATGTTTACTACTGCGAGCTGTTAGATAAAGCAAAGGCTGCATATTGGCGCAACAGACGAGGCCAACCGATTCGCGATGACATTCATCTCCATGACAATGAGAGGCCGCATACTGCAGCTCTAACAATCTCAAGATGAAATGCACTGGACTGCGCTTGATCATCCTTTTATTACAAGGACCTATCGCCCGGCTATTTGAATGTGTTTGGGCCACTTAAAGATGCTGTAATTGGGCAGCGATTCGAAGATTATAAAGAGTAGAGGGGCTGCTGCGCAGTTACTCACCGTATATGGCGCTAGAAGTATGTAAATTATGGTTCCTGGTGCTATGCCTATTCTCAGTGTGGTTCGTTTAAATATATTTTCATACCAAACAATCAAAGCTTTAATTTGGAGCTATCAACTGGATTATTTTTATTTTATTCAGACGAATTACCTGTTGGTTCTGAGTTTTTACAAGCGAAAAAGCTATTGATTTGACGTCGATGTTTATTATTTGTAGCTATATTTTCATCAATTTACATGAACATATACTTACTTTTCTTGTACATTTTTTTTGATTCTGAAATGATTCGAATATTTTCTTTTTTTTTTCATTTGAAAATTTAATAATTTGCCTAGATTTTTTTGAAAGTTCAATCTAAGATTGAAATTAGCACTTTAATGCGAAGCATAGAGCTAGTTGCATCACACATGACAATCGTTTACATCATTGTTTAGCCGTATTTTAATGTCAATTAATTTGAGCCATTAATGTTGAATCATTATTTTCATTGTAATTGATTAATCAGACGCTAATATCATATGGGGCGCTCTAATTTTCGACATCGATTTATTTGACACCCATTTTCGACACCGATTTCCAAAACCGACCATATAAAAAAATCCACCAGCAATCCAACAAACTAATGTTTCCTAATGCACTTGAATTTGTAATACAAGAGGGCTCTCATAATACTTACCACTGTTTTTTTTAGTGACTACGTGTCTAATTGTAAGCATAAAAACAAATAAAACACAACGATATTTTTCTCTCTCTTTTTCATAGTAAAAAGTCTTTTATTCAGAGATTTCATCACTAAATGATAATATCTAAAAATATCAAACAAATGTACAATTCAAATTCAAAGCAATAATCATTCGAACAAAATAATAAAAAAAAAATCAAAGTATATAATTGCGAAACTAATAAAAAAATATCTTTTACAATATTACGAAAATCATTTCGTTGAATTTTTTTACCAAGAAGATTTTTTCTCTTTCTTTTTTTTTGGGTAAGTTTGAAATTTTTCTTTTCATACGACTATCGAAAAGAAAAACCAACTAAAACAAAACAATATATGTGAGTGGTGTGTAGTAGAAAAAATCATACAATCGCAAAATTATTGCCTGAGGATACCTATATCATATCTACATATAAATCTACTATGTGATGTATCTATGTACCTACAAGCTATTTATATTTATTTATCTATGTCTCATTCATATTTGGTATAAGATTGATTACATAATGTAAATGAACTTATTTATTTATTAGTCCCGTATGGGTACAGTAAGTATTTTTTCTATGCATTCTAGGAAACTATTTTGAATTGTTTTTTATCTCATATAAAAGTATATTTACATTGAAGTCAATCATAGTTTAGAGGTTTGGTTATTTTTCTGGTAAAATTGAAAATTGGAAGAAGATATTTACTTTTTCTGTTGAATTAATTTCTATGCAGGGTGAGACATTCATATCAATATTTTGAATATTACGACAAAATAATGTCCATTATCGTGCTCTTCAATTTTCCCCGCGTCGAAAATATTTTTCTCCGGGAAGTTCTTTTTTTTAACTTTCAGCGTAAAATGCATTAGCAGCAAAATTACGTTGTTCATTGAGTCAATTCAGTGTGGCTTTAAACTTTTCAATTTTTCGGAGAGTGAAGACAGATACTCGAGGTTTTCATTCCTTACGACCAGCGTCCTTCAGAGGTTATAGAGTTCGACAGCATTTTGGACCATCATATTTGGATAATAGAAGGTTGAAAGCCACACCCTGTCTTTGTATACGAAACAAATGAGCTATTTTGTATTCTAACCTTGCGTTTTAAGCAACTTCTGGTCCAGATATAGCTAGTTATATGGCCTTTTCATAATATTTAATTTGAGCGCCTTAAATACTAATATCTAATTCTACATTGTATTTATTCAACTGTCATTTTCTTTCATAAACCTTTTATACATATTTTTTTTTTTTAATTTTCTTCATTGTCTTCGGTTTCAATTTCAAAATCAACCAAACGATGCCGCTAACGTGACTATGTATTTGTATTGATTCAAACTACTTGTACTGTCGCAAACGCACTAAATGTGACTTTTTTGGGGAATTCAGGACCCGGTGATCTTCGGTTCTTGATGACTGGCTTGAGTGGCTGACGTGGCTTTAACGACATTAGACCAGCTGATGCCGCCAATTCACGAAGCTTTTGAGAAAAGCCGCTACTCGAGGAAGAAGTGGTTAGTGATGATGTCGGCGATGATGTCGACGATGACGATGTTGAGCTGCCGTTTTTACTTGAGCCTGATGATGAGGTCAGCTGTTGCTGGGCTGATGGTGCAATATACCTGTAATTCAAAAAAGAAATAATGAGGTTTAGATAGTGTTCGATTGTGGGAGATGATATTTTACAAAAGAAAGATTTAATTTAACAAAGCTTATTTTGATTATTTTTCCTAAAAGTTCATATACAGAAAGATAGTTTTAACACTTCCTAAAAATTTGGAATGATTCACAGTAGTGGAATGCAAAGTGATAAGAAGCATATTTGTGACTTCAACCGGAATAGTAAAAATAAAAAAACAGGTTAAGAATGGCAAGTGACTAAGATAGACTGTGCTCTTTGCTACTCCAAAGATAACTTGATTGATGTTTAGGAACTGGTAGTGTGTGTGACGTGCAAAAACGCCTTCCACCTACGATGCACTAATGTAAAAACGTTGGAATACTATCGCAAATCAGGGCAACGTTGTGATATGAAGCAGAGCGAGGGTTTTCAAAAAACCCAATGAAATTGGCTTTATTGTGCAAAAAGCACTAGCGATTTTGAAGTAAGAATTCGGACTTAGCTTGCGTGAACATTGTAAAAAAGTGACCAATATCAAAACCGCTATTGACTTCATGTCTACAAAATTTGATGACTGTATGCTGAATACAAAAAGAAAAATACGGTTTTGAAAATTGTCTTACAAAAAGTTTCAAAATTGGTATAACAAACATGAAAGTGACATAAGAGCTAAAAACCTCGTTGTGAATGGAATTCGAGTTACACCGAATGAAAGTGCACCGGAAGATCATGGCATAAGAGATGTACACAGAATATAATAAATATTCAAAAACCGTTGTCGATAAACTCGTGTTCTTAAAACATCGAAAATGGTGCTGGAGTCAGTTTGAAATGATGATTGACGATATTTTTCGGTGAACATCTCACTCCGTTTACGGCCGAATTACTGAGACTGGCGAAGAGTGAGCTAAAGCAATACGGGTATATTTGGGTGAAAAATGGGAATTTTTACGTGAGAGGAATTGACAGCGATCACCTTATAATAAATTTAAATGACATAGAGTCAAAATTTATGCTTACACCTCTCAACCATATTTTCAATAAATGTCTGAGGTCGGGGCAATTTCCAACCAGATTAAATACTACTTTTGTAGCTCTTAGTCATAAAACTGAGGATAAGATATGCCAAAATAACTACCGCCCAATTCCCAACACAGCTATAATTCTGGAAAAATGTTTCGGAACAAGACTAAAACTTCCTATATCTTCCCAAAATTTTCCCAAATCAGTTCAGACTGAAGAAAGAAAAATATTCCAAGTTGGTAGTTTTATAAATGGTGCAACATATATTTCCTTAGAACATTAATTTGGAAGTCGTTATTATAAATATAAAATATAGAATATATTGATATAAAATATATTGAGAGATTTTTGTCACTAGATGGTGACACATATCGGGCGACACTAAATAAATTGCCTTATACTTACATGCGTTCGAAAGGTGACAACTTAGTCTACAATTTTTCTGCAAACAGTTTTGTGTTTCGTTAATTGTGTCAAAAGTTATGCTAGTAACAATGGTTGAAATTTCGGAAAAAATCACTATAATTAGCAATTTTAATACAAAAAAGGCAAAAACGCTCCAAAGGCCCTGGAAAAAAATTTGAGTTGTTTACGGTTCAGATGCTTTATCAAACGAAACAGCATGCATATAGTTTGCTGGCCTCAGCTCTGTAAATTTCGATGTGAACGATAAACCTGGCTCTTGTCCACCAATCACTGGAAAAGTCGATCAAATCATGCAAATGGTCGACAAAGACAACCATTACGACCAATTAAAGATGGGTGAAATGTGAGAATATTGTTGAAAAACGATCCTGGTCAATGAAAGATGAAACCTCAAAAACGACTTCAAAACCAAGATTGACGCCAAATAAGGTTATGGCCATGTGTGTAGTGCGATTGGAGGGTAATCGTTTACTATGAGGCGCTAAAAACTGGTGAAACTATTGATTTCGCTCTCTGTTGTTGACAATTAATCAGGTTGGAGCAAGCTATAAAAATTAAGTGGGAAGAATTAATCAATAAAACGGGTATTATCTTCCAACATGATAACGCCAAAGCACACACATTTTTGATGACGCGGAAAAAATTAACGGAACTTGGCTGGGAAGTTTTATTGTGTCTACTTCATATTCCAAACCTTGCACCTATCGATTATTACTATTTGTTTCGATTTCTACGAAACTTCTTTGATAGTTTTTCAAAAAACTGACCGAAAGATTAAAAAAACTGACCGAAAATCACTTAACCAAGCTTTTCGTCGACAAAGCACAGAAGATATGTATATTTTGATGTGATTATAGCTTTATCCCGAATACGACAAAAGAATTAAATAGTAATTACCAATATGTATTGATATAAAATTGATTTTGTATAGAAGAACAAATTAAATAAAAACTGATAAAAATCTTGCAATATTTTTTTAGTATTCAGAAAGCAAAAATCAGAGGTAGTTCCAACCAAGACGCAGAAGTAAAACATGGAATTTCGTTTAACATCCACGTGAACGATTTATGCGTAATTCAGTCTATTCATTCGCATTTTACATTTGAAACAAAACCAGTTCACGCCCTAATGTTTACAGCTTATAAATAAACACAAAATAAAATGTCTAGCTCAAATCAAATAATTTGGGATTATTATCCATGAAAATTTAAGCTGAACAAATCATACACTGATAGTTATACAAAAACTTAGGAAAACTATGTACACGTTCTTTAGGCTTAATCGCTGAGTCAATTTCGCAGTATGCTATTATTACCTTTAATAATTGTTTCTATCTCTTTTCTCTTTCTTAAACACTTACGTTTATCATCCTCTCCTTTCAATTAATGTTACTGTTAGTCAGATATATAGGACAAGAAGGCTGTGAAACTGCAATTTAGCTCTGTCAGACAGAGCTGACTGTGATAGTATGACTGTAGAAATCAAATGCATCAACTGATCTTTTTTTTTCGTAATCTCGATATTAGTGAGGCACTCCTTTCCTTAATTCGCGAACAGCCAAACATACTCCCGGAGTTCAAACACACCGCAATATCCTTCCTTGGCTCTCGGTTGGTGTTAGCAAAGCTCTTCGTGCTAAAAAATAAGGCACGTGATAATCTCCTTCGTTCGTTAGCATTATTATTGGTTACGCACTGTGGCAAAAAAATAAAATTTATGAGCCAAACACAGCTACTTTGTAAGACTGAGTCTTTTTTCGCACCACTAATAAGAGGCCTTTCTGGTCCTTAAAACATATAATATCCCGACTCCCTGGTAGTTGATAGAAAAAAATCTTCCTGCGCTTTTGAAATGTGTACTATGTTTTCTAACTTCTTTTCTTCCTTATTTATAGCTTCCCATGATTCCTCTAATAGATGTAGCCCACCTGCAACTCCTTTTATCACTACTCGTTTTGGTGAACTCAACCGAAGTGGAAACTGGGATATCTCGATGTTTAAACCTGGATATCTCAAGTCTACAGTGCTTTGTATAGTAAAATTTCAAATGTACAACATGGTTTAATAAAAAATCACTCCACTACTTCTAATTTAGTTGAATTTGTGTTCTCTGTTCTTGACAAAGGGCATCAAATTGATTTAATACATACATATTTTTTAAATGCTTCCAATGAGGTCGACCATTACATCTTGCTTGATAAGATTACTTGGTTTGCCAAATCCGTTCCCCTCCTTTTCTGGTTTTGACTATGATCGGTTGTTATTGCAGTCTGATCACACAGCCTTATATCCATGGTGTACCAGGAACTCGCTCTCTCTTGATGCATCCAATGAATGTCTAGTAATGTCTTTTTCTTTAAACCAAACCTTTTATTCTATAAGTGTTCATTGTCAGGTACTATTTCGCACGCGGCTGATCAGCATAAAGATCTTGTGATTGGGCTCGACACTAAGTTGAAATTTGATCTACATGTGTTTTGTATTACCTCTAGGGCATCAACAGTTGCTGGTTTCGTTCTTTGCTGAACAAGTTTTTCCTTAAAAAGCACGGCTGTTCATTTGTTTACCTCCTTAATTGGTTGCATCCTTGAGTACTGCCTCCAAGTGTAGATCTCTCTTGTCGTATACTTGTCTGATGCTATTATATTTGTCCAACGTAAACTTGTTTTCTATTGTATAAGTGGTTAGTTTTCCTCCAGTATATATTTGAACCTCGTGAAGTATACTGGGTAGAGTACTGGCTTCTAGTGTGTGGAGACCCTGGTTCGAATCCAGACGAGAGACAGCGTACCGAAATTTGAGTTAACTTAACTCTGAAAAGGTAATGCGTTAAATCAGGACTAAGCTGAATCGTGATATCAATCACTCCACCACTCGTGTTGACGTTGATTGAAAATTTGTGAATGAAGCTTTCTGTCAGCTTAAAACCTTAGGCGCTACAAGGGTTGTTCCGGGATTACTTTACTTTATATGCATATCTCTGTTTGAGCGTGATGAAGAACGATCCTCTAGACACAAGACTGTCTTTATTGTTTTGTTCACTAGCACGGAGGTGTATTTTCACTCCCTCTTTTAATGTGTGCTTCGTTAAGAACTGGCTTTATGGATGAAATTTTAATTATTATAATGCACCTTACATTGTAAACCTCATCAAACAAGCCTGCATGTGATATAAATCAATTTTAATTGCTGCTTTCTAAATCAATTCAACTATTTTTCATATACTTATCTCTACAGACTAAAAGCGAACATATTTTACCTTTTCTTGTTTCAACGTCCCATCCATAGATCATTCTATTCTCTCTGCTACATATTATGCAATTCATTAAGATGCACTTAATATTCTATTAGGGTTTCAGATCAATTTCACAACAGCCTCATTTGCATCGACGAAACCGAAACGAATTTGTTTTGTGATTATAAAGTGGAATTGAAGTAACATGTGACGCTAAACCAAGAAATAATGTGAAACATAGACCTGCAATCTTCACTGGAACCCACAGCCAGGGCTAGTAAAAATTTCCGATTAGGTCCATCGGTGGGTGTGCCGTTTTGATGACTTAACTTGTACCGAAGAAAATTCAGAATAATATTATGATAGTGGTATCTAGGCATAGCAATTTCACTTAATAGCGGCTGCAACGGTGTGCTGTGCAATCGACAATGGTCATCATCTTTGCTAATGGTCTTTAGTTGCTCACGTTACGGTCCGAAGATATATGATGGTTAGTCTTTGAAAATATGGTAGTGCTCCAGATTACCAAGAATATGTAACGATGAACAGTTGACTGATTGAAAAGATTGATATCTTGAAGAATGAAAGATAGGTAAGTTGAATAATGATGGGATATTTAATTTAATTATTGAGTAATTAAAATGGGTTTGAATGAAGAGTTCTTCGGTCATGAAGAGGATTTATGATGCAATTTCGAAATGGCCAAGTTGAAAGAAAAAATAGTTATAAATACATCTAGGTACAGTAGTTTGGTAAAGAACGATTTCGAAATTAAACTGCACCGTTATTGAGTTTTCTTCCTATTAGTGTTTTAATGGCAACCTAATAGAATTTCATTAAAGTGAATTGGAGCAGCGGTTGTAGTTGTTCGAGACATAAAAACCAACATTCGAGCGATTTACTTGAACTGCCATGACGCAAATTCAGTACAAGAGCATAAAGTTACTATCAACTGTTAATTATTGTAGTTGTAGTAAAACGAAGTGTCCATTCAGTGTAGATTAGCTGTTTAGCTGTGACTATACATTTTCGACAGTTAGCTGTCCATAGCTATTTACAAATTTTTTCATATCATCGTGTTCATTCATGTATATTTTCATTCAAATTCGTACTTTGAGCATGTATATTCGAAAATATTTTCAACTACAAGTGTATTTACTACGCAATTGATTCAAAATCAAAACTGACTCATCAAGTTTTCTTCGAAAAATCAGTACAACAAAGACAGAACGAATTGAATCGAATTTTTTTCCGGATATCAATGAGTCTCATTTGATCCTTTAACCCCGGACATGCCATCAAGAATGATTCATTCACTGATGTCTGAATTCGGCCGTTTTGAACCATCATCACCATTGCTCTTGACCACGAAACGGAATGTCGGCCAGAGTTCATTCTTTCGACATTGAGCTTTGAGTTTTTTTTTCAAATTCTATCTTCTTTAACGCTATTATCGCTTCCTTTGTATAGAAAAACGAGAAAAAGAAGACTAGGAAGTGTTGACTCACGACTAAGAATCGATCTCTTAAAAAATAATAAAAGTAAGGTAAGTGAATCTTTCAGCTGCAGGTTAAGAAATCCGAAGAGATGCTTAAAAAGATGTTCTAGTGCGAAGATGATTGAAAATGAATAGAAGAGATGAATTATGACATGAACTCGGTCGTCAATTATGACTTTGAGTAGTATTTTCGATTAATATTAGCATAGATCATTGATTGAAGTGGTTTTCTATTTTCTGAGTGATGGAGCAGTTTGAGCTAATTTGTGATATATTTATGATTTGCATTCGAAAATAATGACTTGCTAGTTTTCTGGAAAAATTGTGAATGGAAGATACCGGAATCAGATCACAGTAAAATTAAAGTCAAGAGATTTATTTTTCGATGAATTTGCATGGACCCGAAAGCCAACCTCTTTCAGTCGAAGTTGTGAGAGCATAATGATTTAAGTGCTCTAAGGAATTCAGTCTAGAGTGCCAATAGAATCCTCACATTGCATTCGTTATTTTCAACAGTTTGACATATTTTAAATTAAAACCGATTTCTTTGCTTTTGAAGCTGGATATATTTGAAATTAATCTGCCCTCTTCTTCAGTGTCTATTGGTTTAAGATGTTTATAAATAACATAAAAATGTGTTATTACCAGGGAAACATGTATTTCTCTTAGTTTCGAGAACAGTTTGCGTCACTGGAAAAAATATTAAGTTATTCGTTTCAAAATTTTCGGGACTTACAAGTATTTAGGACTTAGTTTGGAGGGTGAAGTTGATATCGTGGGATTTCTGCTGTGGACATTTAAATGCTTTAATTGTGCCCCATTTTAGCGACTGCGAGTAAAATAATCATTTTTTATCTTTCTACTTTAGACTACTATTTTTCACACAACCATCAAGAGTAGGATTGTTAAAATCTGTAATTTACCTCCAAGCACATTTCTTTTTTAAGCTTATATGTGTATTATAATTTTTTAATAGATGGTTTAAAAAAAGTTTGGCGCAAATATGAATCAATGCAACAGAGTACCTATGTTAGAACATTCGAGCAACAACTCGGCGATGCAGCTGATTCAGTGTCGGAAATTCTTTTAGTATACTTGCTGGAATTCGATATAATGCTACGAAGCAACGGACAGTATACATCGAAAAATTTAATGATTTAATGTGATATAGAAGAACGTCTACTTTCTATCCCTTTTAATATACCTATCTGGTGGAACACGAGCGATCTAAGATTTCACTTTTCGTTTGCCTCCAATCAAATGTACTTCACAGTACCATAAACTTTTCTAGTCTCTGCCTTTATCAATGGCTAAATTTCCGACTCTAGCAGCTAAATCAAGCTAGTCAGCGATCTACTCCTGCTTGACTTCCTTATTCTCTGGTATACATTCCAGGTTGTCACCAACTTATCGATCACTCTTTGTACCTTTCATCCACTCAGTGAACGAAGCGGGGATGCGTTTGATCTATTTTTAGATCAGGCATGAAACATGTCCTAATATGGTCATGGATAAAATATGGGCAACACAGCGATGAGTAAACTTTTCTTGGTAAAGTTTGCACAGAAATGAAAGATTTGAAACAGAAACTGTTGGAAGAGATGTTGCATAAATATATTTAGTTAATAACGTACAAAGAGGCACAAATGTGTAATAAGGATGGCTCAAGGATAGACTGTGGAGTAGGAGCAAAGATCGTAGGACCAAATCGCAAAATACATTTCCCTCTCCCAAAAAAGGCCACTATCTATGAAATAGGAATCTGATATTTAGACCAAAGAAGAAGTAATAATGCCCTTCACATGTTCTACAAATGTAGACACAGACAAAGAAATTAAAACATTCAGCAAAAAAGACAGAAAGCTCCTTGGCTTTGATAACAAAATAACATAAAAAGCAGTGGCTTTCTGTGAAAGTGACATAAGAGCATTGACAGGTTACGTTCCTTGCCAAAAAGTACCGCCGTAGAATAGGTGAGAAAACGACTGCTTCAGATACTATGAAGAAACGACAGAACGTGTAGAATATCTTCTCAAGCACTGTCGAGCACTAGCGAGACAAAGATTAGAGCTCCTCGGTTTTGCTCTTATGCACATATCCATGACATATAACGCAAAGGAAGCACAACTCAATCAATCATAATTCTCCAAACAACAGGTTTGATCACGACGGCAGTTCGAAACGTTGATCGTTCACAAAACGCTCTCCTCCAAGTGCTACGTTGAGAGGCCCAAACAAATGGAAATCGCAAGGTTGATGGTCAAGACTGTAGAGAGGATGATCAAGTGTAGTTCAATGCATTTCATCAAATTTTTGGGTAGTTAGAGCTGCATTGTGGGGTCTTGCATTGTGCAAGAACAGCATGTCTCGGATAAGTTGACAGTTCCTTTTTGATCGATATGCAACTCGAACTTGGTCAAAATGTTCCCAGTAGTAAGCAGCATTTCTTGTGCGACAATTGTGAAGGAAATCAACGAGTAAAACTCCTTGAGAGTTCCAAAAACCGTTGACATAACCTTATCGGCTGACAAGCGAATTTTGGTTTTTAATGGTCCTGGCTCCTCCTCTTTTCTCCGCTACATAGAGACCCTTTTTGGCTCGGGAGTGTAAAATGGAACCCAAACTTCAACGTACGGTACAATGAATTGCATAAAAGGCTGCCCTTTATTTAGAAAAAGAGCAAGAAGCGTTTGACAAACTTCAACTTTCGCATTTTTGTTCTATTCGGTAAGCAAACGAGGAACACATCTCGCCGAGATTTGTCGGAATTCCAGGTGGTCTCGGATGATGGTATGTATACTTCCAACACTGTTTCCCGTTTCATTACTGATTACTGCTGCAGTGAAGCGACGATCTCTTTCAATGAGCTCGCGAACAGCTGCGACATTGCCAGGCATAATGCTGGAGCGGAGGCGTTTTCGATGACTCACATTTCCTACTTTTTCATGTCTTTCTTTGAACTCGGCACACCAGGTTTTCACTCACCATCATCAACTTGGAACAACAGCCAGACGTCGGGCCTTGGCCGCCTGGATCGATCTCCTCCAATTGTCTCGGTCACGTGGCCGCATCCTCCAGTCTTGGAGCCCCAAAATGTTACTCGGCGTCCGCATATACTGAGCTCTCTCAACCAGCTCTCGGTTTTCCTCTTTGCCTCACTAAGTCAACTCGTCTTGCGTTCATGACACGTTTTGGCATGCGATCGTCATCCATGCGTTGTACGTGTCCAGCCCACTGTATCTGTGGTAATGTGATGATTTTGGAGACTTCCAGCTCATCGTACAGTTCGTACAACTCATAGTTGTACCGGATGCGCCATCCATCTCAGTTGCGAACAGCCCCGAAAATCTCCCGTAGAACTTTCTGTTCGAAGGTGTCGATCATACTTTCGGAAGCTTGGGTCATTCACTCGCATTTATAAAAATGCATTCTCCCCGATCTGTGCACGCACTCGGTGTCGAATTTTGGCTGGTTTAACGCGTTTGCTCGTTAAAAACTTTATTACAATGCGTTGTGCAGCTGAAGGATGAATCTTTTTTTTGCTCATTGTGAGGACAACTAAACAAACCGGTCGGGCGGCTAGCTTGGCTTTGATTCATCAAGACGGGCTCCCCTTCTATATTTCTCGACGCTCCGCCTATCTTCGACATGCTTTCTAAGTCCTCAAAAGTAAAAGACTTGTTTATATTTGAACGCTCCTCGTATGTATAGTTTGAGTCAACACTGATATGCTCTGCAAATTTCGCGATGAGTCAATGTGTCTGTAGGAAGTTATGATAAATTGAAATTTGAAAAAATCTTTGCCTGCTTTTAGGCACTTAGCGCACAGTTTAGGCTAATCATTTCCAATTATTTACGATAAACAAGCATGAACATTCGTTTTCATTTTCAATGCTTACTTTTAACGAAAAAATTCTTTGCATAGATAATAGGGGTACATAGAAATTCTCTAAAATTGCGAGTCGCCGTCAAAGGTCTGAAGATATCTTAATTTTAAGTAGTCATACATCGATGTCTTTCAAAAATTCTAACTCAGTCGGACTAGGACCACGGACTTTAGAGATTATCTCCTGCAATGTTTTTGCTGATACAATACCATTTTTGAGTCAAATTCATAGATTTATGGCACAAATTCATAATATTTTCGAGTCCAATTAATATTTTTCAGCACAAATTCATAAACTTTCGATAGCTATCCCTAATTTTTCGCGTGAAACTCATAATTTTTTAAATTCAGATTTATAGTTTGTGTAAGACAAATTCATAATTTTCCCAAGTTAAATTTATATATTTTTCAAAATAGATTAATGAATTCGTAAGGTACGTTCTTATTTTGTGCATGGAATTCCTAAATTCGAAAAAAATTACGAATTATGTTTAATTATGAATTTGGCTTAGTAAAATTATGAATTTGATACAAAAAATTATGAATTTGACTCAAAAAAATTATGAATTTGACTCGAAAGCTTATGAATTGGTGTTGAAAATTTACGAATTTGATTTGAAATAATTTGAATTAGACTTCCAAATAATATGAATTTGTACCAAAAATCTAAGAATTTGTCTCGAAAATGATATATATATATATATATGCAGTACCTCACAGATAAAGTCGGTAAAAAGTGTCGAGCATATTTGAGGGCCGATATCTCAGAAAATAAAAGAGTTACCCAAAATCTTTTTATTACAATATTGTTCTTTATTATCTATACTATCATAATCAATAATAAAGACAAAAGTTCTTTAGCCATAAAAAACAGTTATTGAAATTTTGTATGGAACAGCAAATTTTTGACGTCACACTTAAAGTCGGAATACTATGAAAAAGCTATAAAATTAAATTTTACAAAAGAAGTTAATATTTTTTTGGTAATCCACGTTGTTCAATTGTATTTTTGGAACGATTTGGGATTGAGTTTATCAACTTTCGATAAAATTTCACCACATTCTTCTAGCAGGATTTGCTTAGTATACATAATACATAGTATACATAATAAATAGTATACATAATAAAGAACAATATTGTAAGAGAAGGAATTTGGGTAACTGTTTTATTTTGAGAGATATCGGCCCTCAAATGTGCTCACCACATTTTATCGACTCTGTGAGGTTCTGTATATATATAAATATATATATATACATATATATACATATATATATATATATATATATATATATATATATATATATATATATATATATATATATATGTATATATATATATATATATATATATATATATATATTTATATATATATTTATATATATATATATATATATATATATATATATATATATATATATATATATATATATATATATATATATATATATATATATATATATATATATATATATATATATATATATATAAATATATATATATATATATATATATATATATTCAATAGAAAATTATTGATTCCAAAAACCACCATAGCTTAAATTCAATTTGAAACGGATCATATGCCACAAGCTGTTTGCATCATAGCTGCAATTTCAGTTCACTGTAACCATAGTCTGATCATATCTACTTAATTGGCGTTGTAGCCTTAATTATAGTTGCAAGTCTTCGTTCAACACTTTTTTACCCAATTCAGAGAAAATAACTAATTGATTGCAGCAACCACTAATATGCATTTACTATTTCAGCCAAAATTCCATTAAAGCCTTAAAGCAATGTCTAACCTATTCGGTGTAACAATTACGGCAATCGACAACATAACACACAAGTACCTGTAATTATTGACTGATATCGAAAAATTCAAATAGCCTACAACTTAATCGTGATAGCATGATTAGATAGATATTTCTTTGGCATGGTTTTTGGGTGGCGCACGGTACAAGCATTATTGAAAATAGACTGCTAAATGCAGTTTCGAGTTTCAAATTAGACTCACATGACTTGGCACGGACTATGAGGAAAATGATGAATTGGTGTAATTTGGTGTTGAAGTGTCTGTTGCATGTTTTGGATCTTATGATGTAGCCTAGACAGTATTTGTAGTCATATGTTAAGTATATAAATTTAATACAGCTCAGTGCTGTTTATCTCCGTAAATTGACTTGATACTGGAGTTTCGAATTTTATTTTTGCGAGTTAGTATTATAATATCTTTACGCACTCAGTACTTTCAACTTGTGCAATTATTTTGTTTTCAAAATCATAACTTATTTTTTTTCATTCATTCATGTTGGGTTTTATCAACGTAAGAACATTAAATGATAAAATGATTCTAAAGCGTCCAGCATATAAAGTGGATTCAGAAACAGCTAAAAAATACATCTAAACTCCAATAATTTTCTCCGTTTTTTTTACAGGAACCCTAATTTGTTCGATTATTGGTATGTACAATCAAATTCTGACATCTTTAAACAATAATTCCTTTAGATTTCTCAAGGTCTTCATATTTCATGCTACAAAATTATCTAATATCTTTTTTTCTGATGCGGTATGTAAGGTCAAATTGTTCATTTAAATAATCTGGGTATCAAATACAACACAAATGTATGTAAATGACCTCGAGCCTAATTAACACTGTCCCGAAAAACTCAATTATGCTTGAACTGACTAAACAGTACACCAGCATTTATGCCATCATCAAATTTTCCAGTTTGTTAAGCAATAGTAACTAATATTTGAATAATATATCTGGCCGCATCTGATCTCCGGCATCGGACCATCGTTGAAAGACATTGGACGCATCACGAAACATATTCTTTCCTTGTTTCCTCCTGCTTTCATCTCAGATCCAATCTACGATTCGTCCTCGTCACAGAGCCCCCGAAATACACCATAGCGTTTCAGCGATTACAATATTTTTTTCCCATCTTTGGAACCGATATTTCCGGTTCGAATCACGCAAGGCTGTAAATGTGAAGGCTGTTCTTTAATTTTCGAATGAATGAAGTCCAGCAGAGATGGCACCGTCGCGTCTTCGTTTTCGTTGTATTGGGACAGCAAACTTTGCGTTTAATAGACTAAGCCGTTCAGGTTACTAAGACCGTCGACCGCGAAGAACTGGCCTGGCACTGATACTGTCCCGATCTAGCCGTACTGGTCATAGGCACTGACGGCTGTTACTAGACGCCTAAATCGGTTGAAGCTTCTCTAATTATGACGTGATTTGCGTCTTGATTCGCCAGCTCGACTTCCTAGTTTGGGCAATACCAGTAGACATGGATATGCATGCAAATGCTGATGGACTTGTAACTAGAATGCCCACTTGTACGATAGATTTAGATTTTAGAAATAACATGGAAAATGTCATGAGACCGTCTGTTTTTACAAAATTGTTGCGTGAAGAAATGTTGCTGTGTTGGAATTTATATACTAAAGTGGACATTGCGTCGGAGAACTAGCTAGTTTGGTGTTTGATTGAATTTGGAGCTTAGAAGCAGCTGTGGAATTTGAATGTGAGAATTTATGGTGGTAGTTTTGAAAGAACTTGCATTATATGCCTACTTGGAAGGCATTCCAAATTTTGTTGGAATTATAGTTTAAATGAGATATAGATTAGTAAGATACTAAATTCAAAACACTAGGAAATGATAGAAGCAGTTTTTCGAATTAAAATAGGAAAAGAAACCGAGTGCTCATAAGTTTAATGGCGAATCTTGAAATTATAAGGCTTAGGCACCAGTATTTAAAAATCGTAAATATCTAAAGCATGTTTTCACTATGTTATTAAACATAGCCACCCGTGGATTAAATCAGACGCATTCTAGTGAAATTGATGAAAATTTGAATTGTTTTAATCAATAAATTACGATTTGGAATAAGCTTCAGCTAAAAAATCAAATTTAATATTACCAATAAAAAAGACTCGAAGGTGTCTAATCTTAATATTTCGATTTGGTCAATCCATATAATCAGGTACCAAGCTCTTTGCCATTCTATTTTGTTTCCTAATAGACTGCTTACACAAAAGTGGTTTAGTAAGTAATAATAAGAAAACAAGGTGTTTTTTTTATGACTGATGGTGGCACCACATTTGCTTGGTTGTAGGCAATTACTTCTCCTACTCAAGATGAATACATCTTGTGAATTACATAATGTATCTTCTCGCAAACACAAATTTTAGGTGCTCAAAATTGGTAGTGTGGTGAAAAGTTGTCGCTCTTGTTGGCTGAAAAATTTCGGGGTTCTTAAATTAACTATGTAGAAAATGCACTAAATTCATCAATCACTTGCATTTTATTCCAAAAAGCAAAAATCTTTTAGGAGACTCAATGATTCGAAAGATTTTTTTCTCTTACTTATCGTTCCTACGGGGCAGCTCGGGCATTCATCAACAATCAGACACCTAGTTTTTTTTAAAGAGTAATATGTCTTGAAAAATTTACAAAACTGCAAGCTTCCCCCTACATTGCACTTGTAAAGGAACCGTGGGTTCGAGGCAGCAGGATCTACGGACTCAGTCGAACCACGGGGGCCAAAATCTTTTACGATGAAAGATCAAAACGGCCGAGGACTTGTGTTCTGGCTTCCAATCTGCTTGATGCCACCATGCTCAGACAGTTTTCAAGCCAGGACCTGTCAGCGGTCGTCGTACAGTAACGAGAAAATGGTAAGCATAAGTGCACGATAATCGCCTCAGCTTACTTTCCCTTTGACTCCTTACTCGCGCCGCCGATGCAGGAGTCAAAGGATCTGGTCCTGTACGCCGAATCGGAGGGACTGGAACTTCTGGTGGGCTGTGATGCCAACTCTCAGCATATCAGCTGGGGCAGCAACAAATGTAAAGCCAGAGGTAAGAGTCTCTTTGATTTTATAACTCCTGCCGGGCTGATGATTTTAAACACTGGGATTTCTCCCACAATTGTCACCTCAAACAGAAGGGCGGTTATTGATGTATCGCTATGCTTATCTGGAATAGTTTAATCAATGACTGGATGGAATGTATCTGATGAGGTTTCACTCTCTTATCATCGCTACTTGGTGTTCTCTTTAGCCATTTATCTAACACCCGTGGTGGAAAGAAGAAACCCAAGGAACACTGGTTGGCCTAAGTTCAATCGGCTTCTTGCAGACAGAGCGCGTCCTAGTGGTAGGATAAAATCGCAAAAGACAATAGAACCCCGGTTGAGCACTCTGAATAAGGACATAATAAGTAGCTATGGAGCTATGAAGCCTGCCCGATCAGTAAGAGCAGATGTGGCAAGACGGTTCCCTGGTAGAATCGGGAACTACAGAAGCTAAGGAAAAGTACCAGGAAAATTCTTAACAGAGCTTGTAAGAGCAACACTGAGGATGGCTGGATCGCCTGCAGAGCTTTGCAGAGAACACATAAGAAGCTGGCGAGGACCTCCAAGAGGGAATCATTTAGATCTTACTGTAAGAGACTGGAAGGCACACGGGAGACGTCGAGGCTTTGCAAAGTCCTAGAGAAGGATCAATCAGCTAAGCTAGACTCTCTAAAACGCTCGGATGGTGACTTTACCAAGTCCAAAAAGGAGACTTTGCAGACTTTACTTGGGACTCACTTTCCGGGAGCTCCGGTGATTGAGTCGCAGAAGGCACCTGCGCCTATGACCAAAATCCCTGCTCTTCGCAGCAGTAGGAAGTGTTGGTACACAATAGGATCTGTGGTCACTAGTGAAAAGGTCAAATATGCAATCATGTCTTTTGAAAACTTCAAATCGCCGGGCCTGGATGGTATCTATCCGGTTAGGCTTAGCGAGAGAATTGACCACTTGGGGGCAGACTTTAAAGAAATCTTCTGGGCATGCTTAGCTTTTTCTCGACTTCGGGAAAAGGTACGAATTAATCCTCTTGAGCAGAAGTGACTGGGACGATCCAGATTTCTGTACGAGGAGATATTCCGAGATTGTCTTCAAGGACGGCTCGAGGACAGATGGTAGATCTGGAGCTGGTGTCTATCTGCATTCATCGAATGATAGGTGGGCTTCATCTCTTGGAGAGCACGTTTTGGTTTTTCAAGAAGAAATATTCGCTATCCTAAGAGCTGCCTGTTGGGCAATTGAAGAAAGATGGAGGGGAAAAGGCATTGTTATTTGTAGTGACAGTCAAGCTGCACTGATGGCGCTGCGTAGACCCTTCACTACTTCGAAAATTGTCCAAAGGTGCAGAGCACGATTGAATTTTGTCACCAGATTCAATAGGATGCATCTGCTGTGGGTACCGGGGCACTGTGGTGTTGAGAGAAATGAAATTGTTGACGCCATTTTTCGTGTTTTTTTCGGGATTCCCACTACGGAGCCCTGAACCCGCCTTGGGTGTGCCGACCGCATCTGCACGTGCCATTCCTCGGAAGTGGTTAGATGATGCTCACAAAGGTAGACAGACGACTGCTGATGTGGCCAGGCACACGAAGGTCTTTCTTTCAGAGCCCAACCATGTGACAGCAGAATTCTTGCTCAATAAGAGCAGGAAAGTTTGCAGATCTATGATAGGCATTCTGACTGGACAGAACTGCCTAGGAGGACATATGTACCGAATAGGTGTTGTACAGGATGACCTCTGTTCATCCTGTCTAGAAGAGGCTGACTCTGCGAAGCATTTGCACTGTGAATGCCCAGCGTTTTTACGTCTCAGATATCAATGCTTTGGCTGGGATGTTGCACGCATGCAGAGGATAGCCTCTTTTCCCGTATCAGGAATCCTAGACTTGATCAAGAAGTCTGGGTAACTATGGCCTGAGGGCTTAGAGGTGCCAATAACTTGATATTTCTGGTAGAATTTATCACAACTTGAAAATTTACAAATGTTTTTTCCTTACTCGTAGGCACTGAGAGGCACTGGATAACATTTTTGCAGGGCGTTATCCAAGCACATCATTATCAG
Organism: Nemotelus pantherinus; assembly: GCA_963978885.1. Taxonomy (NCBI): domain Eukaryota; kingdom Metazoa; phylum Arthropoda; class Insecta; order Diptera; family Stratiomyidae; genus Nemotelus; species Nemotelus pantherinus. The sequence continues at coordinate 20,043,046 of OZ022264.1, read as the reverse complement.
TTTTCGTTTCAAGTGATCTTTCCAAAATTCACCATTCCATAAAAATATAGGGTTATTGAAAATTCACTAAAATGTCCACCGCCGTCAAAGGAGTGAAACTATCTGACAAATACGTACTTCGTATACACATCAATATTTCAGTTTTATCGGATAACACACTCTCAAAATTAAACTCGAACGGAAAAAATCACAGCGCTTAAAATCACAGCTGTCAGAGTCATAGGAAAGCCTCACATCAATCGGAATCACACCAAACGAAATAGCAGTGGACAAATCACAGTTTTCGTTGGCTCTGTGACTTTTGATCACAGTGATATCGGCCGCTGTGATTTTTTGCCCTGATATGTTGCTGTGATTGTATTTTTGGTGATTTCCTTCGTGAGATTTTGTTCACTAGCGTATCTCTCGATGTGATTTCCTTCATTGTGAAAAATATCAGTGACACACTACTCAACACTAAAGGTAGTAAGAAGGAAGCAGCTTCGCTTGCATCATAGGTATCTTAAAGACATCTGCCTTCTTCAGGTTACCTTCAAAATATTGATATTTTTGAAAAAATTGAAGTTCACAATTAAAATTTTTCAAATTAAGGTGGTAGTACCGGTTGAAAATTCGGTTTTTAAATAAACGTTTCAATTGCCTAGAAGTTTCGGGAAAAAATCTTTTCGATCTATTGTGCCAGTCAGGGGATTTAAATAAGGTGACTGTGAAAGAGTGCTAAGGCAAAACACCAATAAAGATATAAATGCAGTCACAAAACTTGAAGGTAAAGGAGATTAATCTCCAGGAGACACTGTAGAATTTTCTGAGCCGTCAATATATTTATATCTGGAAATATGACTTTTCTTCAAAGTCGAGGAGACTAATACTAAGGAACCGTCATTTGAATGGAAAATAAAATAAAAACATACACCATGCCAAAGAGCCGTAAACGTAGTAGAAGCTACAGATCAGCCAATGAGACTTTCGAAATTGAAAAACAAAATGATTCTGTTAGTGAATCTTTGACTTTTGTTTATTAAATTACAATATATCAAAGGCACAGCTTTTCGAACTCCCAAAAAGGATAGGACAAATAGAATATTGAACATAATTTTGGCATTAGTACCTTATAACAAGTCAGCAGTATTTTAATGATGGTTCTCAAAAAGAACCATCATTGTTTTTAAATGACTGATATTTAAATGACTGCAAATCTGGTTTTGGTTCTCAAAACTAGAATATCTAACCTTTATCCATCGTAATTGAATGGAACTCAGTTTACGAGTAGTTCTTTTAATTAAGATGTGCTACTTGCTACCAGTTGAAGGATTCTTTATGGAATAAATTGAACTTCTTCTTAAAAATAAAACAAAGTCAAACAGGAATTTTGACCATAATAAACAGAGAACCAAAAACCAATAGCGCGGCTAATAAGTTCTTTTACGTGTTCAAAAAATTTGTAGCTCACCAACGCAGTATTTTAAATAAAGGAATATATCCGGGATGGGCTTTGATCATTTTAATACTTACCCGGACAGGATTATACTTTTGATTAGCTCCGTTTTAGTGAAAATGAAGGAGTGAAGTGCCGAATTTTTTGGATAAAAAAAAATAGAAGAAGCATATGACACAGAAATTTTAAGAGTTTAGTGGGCTTCATAGAAAATATTGTGTAAATAACGGATTCTCTTTCAATGAACCAACAGAAATCATTCAAAGTTGAAAAGAAATTTAAAGATTTAGACCTAGAATGGTCTTATACGTATCATTATTAGATGTTTTTATTTTTAGGCCATTGTTTGCTAGCACTGCAAAGAAAAATTAAACTTTAAAAGAATGAAAGCTATTTTGAGGTGTATGACATCCGGAAAAAAATTATTCATGGGTAAAACAAAAACTGAATAATAATGGCTACAAGTGTCCCAAAATGAAATGGGTATGCCGATCCATGCACAGATATGCATATTAGTGCAGGACAAAAATTACTTGCTTTAAAAATCTCAATTTCGTATAATCAATCTCCAGGCTTTGTACAAAGCTGAAGATTTAAGGACCAAGCAAAATTCGGTTTCCTTTTTTTTGCCCCCTATGCTATGAATATTTTTTTATTTGGCTTATTTCATTATATTCCATTAAACTCTTCATCTCAATCTTACTTCACAGTGAATGTCAACGAAAAACTAGCATATGCCTGTTTTCAATTAATTGAAACAGAGGTAAGAAGGTGGGACGTTTATTTTTGGTTTTTGTTAAGTCAATAGTTTTTCTGCAATACTTGAACTTTTTGAAAATAAAGTGCTACAAAAAAATTCTGATACTGGACCTTTTAACAAATACAACAAAAAAATTAAAATCGGCAACCGTTTCTATTGCACGAATTGTAGTCTATTTGCTGCCTAAATTCTATCGATTTCCTTTCATTTGATCTTCATTTCACATCACTTTCATGTCATTTGCCTCCTTATGAAACATCAAAAAGATAATATCTTCAAAATATTCGAAATCAAACTCTCCTGCAATATGATGCTATACATAATTACACATTTTCACAACATGAAAATGAAACCTTACAACCAGCCACATTCGATTTGATCGACTGGGTTCGCCTCTTTTGAATACTCTGCATAATTAAACTGTCGATTTTTTTGTTAAATTTGCATTCATCGAAGCCATATATTAAGCACCGTTGACAATATATAGATCAATATCTTTGGTGAGCGAAATTAATCCGAAAACCACCAAAGGCAAAAACCCAAACCGGACACTATTCTGATGTATTATGCTGTGTACTTGTCCGGTATCAGTACAATCTGGCTGTGCTATTGAACGTCTAAGAAGAGGAAGAAACGTATTTTTTGGCCGCTGGGCGAGGAGGCGATTGTAAAGTGAGCCAGATGAAAATAAATCTTAAGTTTCGATCATTGCGATCGTGAGATCTGAGCCGCGTTGTAGTTAGTAGTAACTTTCGCTATTAACCATTATCATTGAAATCGACGACGATGCTGCCGTCGCGCCGCCACCGTGATCATCTTCTTGCAAGCGGTGCGGTCTGCCACGACGGGAAATCACCGCCTGGCGGTCGGTAGTGATCTGCAGTCAGATGCTGAATTAACTATTAAGTACCTAAAGGCGTATTTCATGCATCTTTGATTTTCGATCTTCAATAAGGTTTCATGATCGAAGTACTCGATGAAAACAGTTTCACTTTCTCGAAGTGATAATCATATGATTTATGTGCGGGGTTTTTTTTGTGGTTTTATTTGCGGATTTTCTTCAAGCTACAGTGTGCTATTCATTCGAGAGGAGGGTGCTGATTATAGGGAAATGGTTTGCGTCTAATGATGCTCATCTAAAAACGTACGGAATTCCTTTCGATCTCAATCTCGTCGTGGGCTCGACGGACCTTTCTACCATTCTCCCACGGTAAAATGCACAAAATTATGGGCTCGACAATCATGATGCAGTGCCGCCATACGACGATCCGACCACTAAACGATGCACATAATGAGGAAAATTTGCAAAGACAACGACCGCAACCGTGAGAGAAGTTCATTCAACATACGAACATATATACATATTTGAGTGCATCAACCATTTATGGTGCCCATCGTCAGACCACCGCCGTGTTACTAGCGAAAGTACTTTCCAGACGACTCTACAATGGTAGTCGTCGTAGATGATGATGGCACCAGATTTTCCTCCGGAACCATCTCACATCGAGGTTCATGTACTCTGCAAAAAGCCATGCGAATCGTCGTTGGCGTCATCAACGTCATCCGGAGTAACTGAATCTTTCGCACTTGAAATCGATTTCGTACAGATGCGCAGCTTATCTGCTTTATGATTATTGTTTTTTATTGCACGATAGTTACTCCGACCAACAGTGCGCTCAATAGTACCACCAGCATCACGTCCACCACACACATATGTATAATAATTTTCGTTGCGGAATTTTCGCTTTTGCTTGCCCAGCATCCGTTGCGCGTGCTTGTTTACGTTCAACGATCTTGAAATGATTATTTCCTGTGATTTGTCTCGCAAGTATCTAGTAATTTCATGTGTACACTTGTGGGTTTGTATAGCAGGTGATGGGCATGGAATTGTTGCTTTTATTGGTGTTGTTGGTGGTTTGCGATGAATTATTTTAGTATAGAATTTCGAGAATTTCGAAGTTTTGAGTTACGGAAAAAACTTTCACTGTTTTTTTCGTGGGTTGTTATCGAAAGAGAATTTAAAAAAAAGGAAACTGTATTTGTGATCATGGAACATTAGGTTTAATTGATTTAAGTAGTCATTCGGATACTTCCGTTTCTAGTTGAATAAAGAGTGCCCGTAAAAAATACTTGAGACAGTTAAAGAGGTAGTTTGAAATCGAACACTCTCACTAAAAAACCAGCTTATACGAGGTGCAAAACTACTCATACTGATGTATTTCCAAAGAACGCTGATTAGCTACCTTATCCTCAAGCGGAACTAAACTGCGCTAAAGATCTTAATTATTTTCAAAGGTTTATTCCACGGTTTCATCAGACTTCCTTAAAGCACCAGTTTTATGATTATTTTACTATGAATCATATAGAAAGTTGTCAAAAACTGATAGAAATTCTCTTATATGTAAGAACTTCAATGGCTAATTATTTAAATAAGTAGTCTACGAATCAGTCCAGCCAGATGAAAGAAGAGCTTGAGGTGTTTTTCCACAAATTAAAGAATGGCCCTTTCCAATTAGTAAAAATCGTCCTTCCTAGGCAAGAAACGGACATGTTAATTATTTAAGCAGAGTGCTGATCAATGCTATAAATGCCAACAATTTGAGGATGCATTTAACAATTGTCACACACAGGCTCGATGGGTCAAGTGCAATGATCTTCACTACAAGTCGCAATACATCAACTGAAAGAGAAAATGGTAAAAAGCGTAAACGTATCGACTAAAATAGTCCAGAGGAAATAACAATTGACCGCTGAAACTCTGGCTGAGGGTTACAACCCTTACAAGCTTCCGAAATACATTGAAGAGCTTATTTAAAAAAGAAATCAAGTCGGATAAGAGCTAGGAGCACAGTTGACCCTGACATGAATAGGGAAGCCAAAATAGTGGCAAATAACATCAGCTGCTAGATTCACTGTTCAGGATTGATAAACAGGTCCACTGTCTACAGAGCCTGAGGCCAGGAGATAATATTTTTTGATGATTGTCAAAATACTTTAGACAGAAGAATAAATTTATTATGCCAGCAATGATATCAAATATGACAACGCGGGAAAACCCGAAGCTTTTGCTGGTTCATTGAAACTACATTTCACGGAAACTCAAACAGTGGCAAAAGATTATGACCAGGGCGAAGATATTGACAAAAGAGCTACTAATCTTCTAACTAAAATAACACCTCGAAGGACTGAAGATACTCGATCCACGGAAAATGTGGTGAACACTTACCAGAGAAAATGATCTAAGCAAACAACCAAAAACGAGTAGTGCCAATGCGATTTTACCGCCTAAGAAGTTTGGGAAATTACTGGAAAAAAGTGAAGCTATTAACAAAAATATTACCTCAGAAGAACGATTTGGCTTCAAAATCTAACACTTTTAAGAGTGGCAGCTACCTAGGGTTGTTAAATATATCATAGCTGGATTCTTTCAAAAAATTGCGTTAGATCTTGTCCTGTTTGATGTTGTCAAAGCATTTGAAAAACTCTGACAAGCAGGGATTATCATGAAAATGAATGAATTTCACATAGTGAGCCTTCCAATACAGTTGATTGGATCTATTGGATAAGATCAGCACAGAGCCAATAGAAAATGGAGTCCCACAAGGGTCACCCCTGTCTCCACTGCTGCATACACTGCAGACTTCCCAAAGCAGCTCAACGAAAATGTCTCTTTTCACAGATACCAGCTACATCTTCTATAAATCTCAACAGCCAGAATTTATAGCCACCAATAACTAACAAAATTGAGGAACACTAATGCAATACTTTAAATAGTAGAAGACACGCCTTAGCCCGCAGAAAACTCAGACAATTTTTGCCACCAGACGACAAAGATTAAATCCAAGTCAGAAGACGATAGACTACGAGCCCATAGAATTGAAAACAACTGCTTAACATTCAGGACCTACAGTCAGTTCAAAAAGAGCGTGTTTTCGTTTTTTAGAGAGAGATTGTTAGGTAAGGTAAGATTATACTGACTTACAGAGGGCCACACATACACCTATTTGGTCCATAGTGGTATCAGATAAGTGGACCTGTAGAAAGAAAGTTCAGTTAAAGCGGCCATCAAAGGCCCCGGACTTTTTCGTGAACTGTAGGATGTCTTTCAGCCTCTGGACCGCCACATACCAAAGATCCACTAGCCAGTGCTCACCGAAGTAGCGCCGTCTGGGCTTTTCCAATGCCCGGCAGTGACACAGGATATGCTGGATTGTATCTGAAACTCACGGATCTTGACATTTTCTACAGGTGTCACTGGTTAGGAGTCCGATGCCGACTAGTCGATTGCCGTCAGCCTAAGTTAATTCGAGCAGGTTTTTAGTCGCTGCAAGATTGTAGGACTCTCACATGATTTTGGTTACCCTACAGGTCTGAGTTCCACGCCAACTGCACATCGCACCTTGGATCATTTTAGAGTCGATCGATTACTTGATTGTTTGGATTTGAAACTAACTCCGTGCTGGGCTAACGCATCCGCCCTCTAATTTCCATCTATGTCTTTGTAACCAGGAACCAAAAAAATTCTGACTATTCTGTTGTTGCCCAGTCTATTCAGGGCCTCAATGCAGTCAAGTACTCACTTTGTTTTGCTAATTCCATTCTTGCTCATCCCCGCAGTCGCTTGATATTCTCGCTCGATAGACAGAGTGGGGACCAAGTAGTCAGTGCTACCAGCGTACCCCCGCTCAATACTGCTGTGGCCGAACGATCATGACTCGTAGTGCCCCGATTCCCTAAGCCTGAAAGCAGCTTTAGCAGCAGTGCCTTTGCCTTTTTTGGGGGTCAGTAGCTTAGCTCGCTAACGCCGCGTCAGTCTGAAGCAGCGATCTATTGCCCGCGGGTTCAAATCCCGCCGTGCTCATGGTTGTATTTGTTCGTCTTGTGTTGTCTTAACAGTCGGTAACTGGGCATAACACCAGGCTCCATTAATTAAATGTCACATTAAAGCTTAAGTGGCGACTAGACATAGCACTAGTGCTTTAGCAAATAAGAAAAAATGTGACACTTAAAAGCATAATGGAATAAATGATATCGGCTTCTCCCATATGTGTCTCCCTACCACCATCGCTAAGCAATCGCTTCAAAGGGCAATCCCCCGAGCTTTGGCATTATCATAAAAAAAACAAAAAACAAATAGGTCTATCGGAGGAAGATGAAGCAGGACGTTCAGAGCACACAAAAGGGTCGAGGTTAAGGCTCCTGTAGTGCACAGAGCTTCCAACCACTGAGAGATTGTTATTCCGTTCTTTTTTATGTTAATGTTTTTGGATAATGCAATTTCTCTGTCCATAGCACACTATCAAATCGCCGCTGCTACTCAGTATAGTTTCACACCTTTTTGGAAACAAGACTATCTTAAAATTTGCACATACAGAACAAACGAACAACTGCCAACGGAAGTTAAATGGTACGCACAAAGCACTGGACCCTTACCCTGAGAAAAATCACAAGGGCCCATTGTTAACTAAGAAAAGTTGACCAACGGGTAGAAACCATACGCATGTGTACACGTTACAAGTTTTGACCAACAATTTTATTAAAATAGACACCCAAACAGCACCTTTAGCAACGAAAGCTTTGAGCAAAAGTATTCTGAAGTAGTAGGCCTGCAAAGTAGATCAATCACTGAAGAAAGGCAGCTAGAGCGCAAGACAAAAATTTACAAACTATCAATAAAGAAAGAGGACATAGCCATAGGGTTATATATTTTTTATTTGCGTAAGCACTTATTTCATGCTGAATTATAAATGATAAAGCAAAAACGGAATTTAAATATTACTAACAAATTAAAAGGTTAGGTTAGGTTGGTGAAGAGGGCTGCCGGGAACGCGGCCAGCATTAGGCCACCAGTTTGGGCCCATTTGCCACCCTCATAGCCAATCACACGCATTCACACTTACAGCCATGACACTGGCGGGATTCGAACCCGCAGGCCCCGTAGCACGCCGCTTTTCAGCCTGACGCCTTAGCGAGCAGAGCTACCGGGCCCCCTAACATATTAAAAAATAATTACAAAAATATGTACTTTGAAGATTAAATTTTATTTGAAAGCATGACCTTTGAGTTCATGTGTGAATTAAAACGCTCAACAAGCAGCTATTATAGTTTTCCTATTTATCAGTTATTTAATTGTGTTTTGCCTTGAAGTTACACTATCTACGCTCTCGAATGACAAATAACAAACAATGATTACCATTACACGTTAAATGGCATTAACTTGAAATTTCTTTTTGGCACACACTTTAGTAAACGAAATTTGAAAGATGAAGCAACTCCCGGATTCAGCCATTAATCAAATCTTTGGGATAATTTATTCACACCCATGTACATTTATCCCAAAAAAAGTTTCCAATTTCGTGACTTATTTCTTAGTCAGTGACATGAGAGCATATTTTCACATTCATTTGCGAAATCCACTCAATACCCCGAAATCGAATCTATTTTTACCTAAACTGCGAATCATACACATAAAATTCAAATATCGGCGAAGCTAATTAGTGGTGAAAACAAAATTTTGCAATATGATTAATTTTCATCTCTCCACTAATTAAGTTGTACCGAAGTACTTAATATATTTTGTGAAATACACTATAAATACATTTTTTTTTGCATATATGCCGTATAATATATTAAATTTTAGCTCAAGTTATAAAACATGACATATTGCCACGATTGGAATTATTCGTGAATAATTTGCTTTCATCATTATTATGTGGTAATCAGTTTCCCCAATAATGGTCAAAAGAAATACATAAATGAGATGGATGTTGCTATCTTTCAATTAGTGATGAGTTTTTGTAAACCAGATTTGGTTAGTTTTAATGCAATGGGTACGATTTTAATTCAAATCCATACTTAATTTAGAATTACGAAGCGATATTCATTTACCATGCAAGATACAAATTACACAAAAAATACAACAAAAAAATTAAAAGAATAAATCATGAAAAAGTCAAATAAATAAATAATAATAAATATATAATAATAAATGAACAAATAACAAACAAACAATGCATTGATAAAAAGCTTGAGATTAGGGGTTGCAAATGGGTTGAAAAAGAGAGGATTTAAAGGATAATTTTAAAATCGTTCGAACTCATAAGGAGATAGGTTAGTAAAATCGTAAGGGTTGTATAGTTCTCTCAAGACAAAAAGTAAAAACTGCTTTTGAATGGACTTGAGTCCATCACTGTGGTTTCAAAAGCTGGATTCCGAATAATGCAATCATATTCAAGAAGAGCGCGTATATATTCTAACGAAATTTCTTTTTGCGACTTTTAATGTAGCCTAACTGTTTATTCGCACGGGAAAGGACTTTATCATAGAGTCAGCTAAAGCAGAGTTTTTTTTTATCTAAAATAACACCAAGATCCACAATATTATCAATTCGAGCTAACAAATTATTGCTATTTAGGAAACAACTTATTATCTGGCAGTTATCAATGTTAAGACGGAGCTTGTTGATATTGCACCATGCTTAGATTGGAGAAAAAATACATTAGATTCAAAGATTTATAAGATTTATATGCTACATAAAGTAAATGGAGTACATTTGCTAAGACGTGGTTGGCTACAAATATATTAAAAAGAAGTGGACCAAGATTGTTACCTTGTGGTTCATCAGAAGTAGCATACAAATTTTCCAACAAAAGTCCCAAAAGTCTAAATATTATAAGCTTGAAGGCGGGCGCAGAAGCTGAGTCAGCTAAGTCAATACCCAGTTAATCGGAATTTCAAAGCTTTCAAATTAAGGTATAGAGGTCAACTTTGGCAAAAGCTTTACTAAAGGCAGTGTAGATTGCGTCAATTTGGTATACTTTCTCCATTTTACAGAGAACGTCAGCGATTTGTACTCCCGAATTTGTAGTAGTTGAGTGCCATTTTTTAAATCCATGCTGTCGCTCGTTCAGACGAGAATCAATAAGAGGAGAAAGTTTATCGTAGATAATCTTTTCAAAAAGTTTTGGATTTGAATATAAAATGGCAATACCCCTATAATTTTCGATACAGTGGCTGTAGTCATTTTTGAATATGGATATGACATACGAAAGTTTCCAGCAGGATGGGGAAAACTCTGAATGAAAGTCGCTTATTAATAATAAATTCAAGGGAGTTATTAGCAGTTCTACACACTAAAGGACGCTGGACGGCTAAGCTAATTGGTCTCATTGAGTCTTGGCTTAACCGGAGCCACGGAGAGGTAAACTTTTACCTTTGTCAATTCTTGACAAGGCACGGTTACTTCAGGAAATACCTGAGCAGAATGGGTAAGGTGGTCACATCCTACTGCCGGTGCTGTGCAACTGAGCTCGATGATGCTCAGTACACATTCTTTATGTACAGTCGCTTCGTAAGTTTGAGGCGCACCATTGAGTCCACGATTGGCCTGGCAACGCCTGAGACAATCGTGGAAGCAATGCTGCAAAACAAGGAGAACTGGCGCGCAGTCTCAACATGTGTTCAGAAAGTGCTGCGCATAAAGCGGGAAGACGGTTGCCTTACCGACCCATGAACTGTGGTGGTTTCTGAAGTCCGTGGTTACCGATGGGTGAGTCAGCACGAACGGGTCGAAGCAGTGCTTAGGCCGATCCCGACTCGGAACTTCGTGGGCTTGTAGATGGTCCTTTTTTTAGTGAGTCTAACCTCACATACCTCGAGATGATAGATCACCCGGGGATCTGGTTAGCAGATTTTTTTTGCCACCTACACTAGGGAAAAAAAAGTTCTACACACTTACGCATGAAAGTCGAAGGAAAAAGATCAGACCCAGGACCTTTGTCGTAGTCGAGTTCCTAAAAAGCTATACGAATTTACACATGTGAAATATCCAAGTCATTGAACAGAGCTATTGGAGCTGGATTCAGAAGGAGACAGTTTAATGGGACTGGTGAAATAAAAACTATTTTTAAATAAAATGCATAGCTCCTTGAGAGAGGAAGAAGTGATATTAATCAGAAATGGTTTTTTTAGCCAGTAGTTTTTCGCTTCACATTAAAAAAATCGAAGAATTTTTTCGAGCTACGTCACGGGTTACAAAAACTGCTTGGTAACTTCATTATATTCTTCCTGTATGGTAGGACTAACGTAAATATTTTCTTTTAACAGCTTATAAAATTTATTTCTACGATTTCGCATGTGCCTAAGGTATCTTTCAAGCCATGGCTCAGAAACTTTGGCTTTTTTGATTTTATCTTTCAATGACGACAAATATTTGAAAAACATTTTTGCTAAATATAATATTCAAAACGAATTTCAAATTACGAATTATTCAAAAATATAATATTCAAACGAAATTCAAAATCAAAACAGCAACAGCCTAGACAAATTTCAATCAATACAAGTCTATTAAAACTCAGCAAAAATATCAATCATACTATTCTCTCATGTCCTTTCATCGGTTTTGATTAAGCCCATAAACACACTCAGCAAATAAATAAGAAAAATATCTGCAAAAAAATTATTGAACGTGATCAATTAAACTTCTATGTCTATGCATTTGTTGGTCCATCATTCCATCCATTCGTATTGTATTCACTCACATGTTATGAACTGAACGAATAGTGAATTTAATCATGTAACTTCCGCATATATATCATTATTGCACTGCATCTCACAGTTTTCAGCTCAAGTATCTGCGAATACCAACTAACTGAGCATGCACCAACTCAAACCCAATGGACAAATCCCTAACGCAATAACAACAACGCTACGTCAACACCGTAAAATATGAAGCGATCCAGAAGAACTAGAATGCCTAGAAGAAGAAGAAGAAGAAGAAGAAAAGGACGCCAAAAGGGGAAGTAATTTCACATGCTTTAACATGAATGGAGAATTTACTACGATCGCCCGTGTTTGTGGCTGTTAATGTTTTTGATAATCCGTTCGTTCTTTGATTTTTCACCGATCTAATCGATTTTTCACCTTCGCCGTTGTTGCGTTCCACGCGCACGGAATAATATATTGTGCACTTGGATCGCAGGCTGGTGTTGCATGTGAACAACCAACTCTCATCTCGATGCACCGGGTGATGTGTTTATGGCTTACCTGTTCGCCAATGTGTTTCCTCGTTAGAAGATCGGAGAACTATGTAGAAGAAGAATAAGGTTCTCGCATCGAGTAGAAAATGATTATCGACAATTAGCATAAATCCAAACACGAAATATGATAATTGTGTGAAATAGGAAGAAATTTTAGTTTGGAATAGATGCGGTTGAGTGGATGTATAATATATGTAGTGGAGATGATATTAGAGTTTGGTGTGGTCATTAGTTTTCATTAAAATAGATTTCGTTGCTGAATACATTTTGCTTGGGAATATAGTTTTCGAATTATAAAGCCAAAACATGTTTTTAAAGCCCAAGAGAAGTTGAAATGGAAAGCAATATATTCGTTGTTTATTTAATTTAATATTGAATACATTAACATAAGCCATTACATAAACACCTTTCTTGTTTTTTTGAGCTGAACTCTGACTACTCTATAGTAGCTCTGTATTAAGTACTTTTATCCCCCGAAAAAAAGCTAATGCATATTTGACTACCGTTCACTATTTCAATGATTTCTTTGCAAAAAATTATAATTATTGCACAATTTCATTTGCGCCTACACCGTTCTGGTAACTGGCTGCTCATTCACATTCATTAATCACTTCGCACGTTAAGCCTGCATTAATTCGTAATGTAATAGCTTACATCACATTAACAAATTACTTATGTATCTATACCCGGAAAAAATCAACTAAATTCGTAGCAAATCGAATATCATTTTATACTCATATAAATCACATTATAAACGGCAACCTTTCCAATGTATATTTCAAGCTGGAATATGTTTTTTTAAAAAAACCTGCATATTTGAGGAATAAAAGATGTTGCATGATTTTTCACAAGAGTATCTAAGATGATAATCTGATTATGACAGCACTAAGCTAGTGGTATTATTGTTGTAGATGCTTATGAAATCTGTAGATATATGCAATCTGATTGACAAAAACACCATAAAATTGGAAAAAGAAGTAAAAACTTGTATTTTTAATGCATTAGTTTCAAACAGGTGACTTATTTTCGAAGAAGATTTAATCAGTTATGTGAGATTTAGGGAAATATCATGGTACCGCACAAGTAAGCACTAATCATTTGAAAGGCCAAAATCTTAGCTATTTGAAAGGTTTTTTTCTTCATATCAAACGTACATGAATGAGAATATGAGCATGAAAAATCCGCAAAGTCTAAATTTATTAAAGTTCGATCATTAGTCATGGAAGCAATGACAATCATCAGCTTCAAGCATGAACAGCTGAATTTGTATACAAAATGCATGCTACTTGCAGCTGATTATGTATAATTCAATTATATGTTAATTATATTTAATTCAACATGTCAATGAATTATTGATAAACTATGACTTTGTACGTCATAAAATATTGAATGCGGACTTTTTTTTGATGGTTTTCTAATTTTTAGTAGGGAATCTAATTTACCAACAGTTTATCTTCAAATTTTAGGATTTTTACGATTTTTCAAATAGTTGACAATCCAACCATTATAAATTATTAGACGTTTTTTGACCGGTAAAATAAATGCTTAATATGTTTAAAAAAATTTGAAGATTAATATTGTTATCAACTGTAATAGAAAAATGATTATAAAGATCAAACTATTGTGCTTTACTTTTTCGCTTTAAATCTTAATTGAGTCCAATCCAAACAGTTTGGTTATTATAACTGAGGATTGATTTACCATTGTCCAAAAATAAATTTTTCGCAAATTGACAGATTTAAACCGTCTTTATAAAACATTAACAAAAATTTTTGATGAAAATTTACTAACGAACGAAATAACACTCCATCAAGAGCTTCTCAACAAAACGATGGGGCTACCCTATCAGCTAGGAATATGAAGAACCCGGGCAAAGCTACATTACCAACAAAACAATTAATTGATAGCACAGCTTCGTCTGCCCAGCAAACTGAATTGTTCGAATTTTTAGAATTATTTTATATTTCAACTCCAAAAACTCAATTGAAAAATTGGATTTTTTTTAGTCCCGAAATGTTTGGAGGAATCGTTTGCAAAAAATCAACAAATTAAACGAAATACTTCATGATATGAGCATGTACACCGAACTACTTATTCAACAAACAAAAAGGTTTTCTTCGTGAAAGGATTTCCTTATTCTACTGGTAAAGGATGGTTGGGAAGTGTTTTGGAAACTGAGTTTCATATAAACGATTGAAAATTTTTGTCCCAGGGCAAACGTAAATCACCAAAATGGTGTAAAGTTTTTATCTCTACCAAAGTATGTCTGAGTTTTTTATGAGCATGAGTGGAAGCAGCAGCAGCTTTAACTGGAAGATCAACATTCAGCCTCTGGAAGAATCTAACCAACAGCATTATTATACTCCTAATTATGCTCTTATTTATCATTATTTCACCCCCTTTCATCACCCACTATGAATATTAATTTTCTTAATGATTTTCAGTCTCAGTCTCGCACCAAAACATGTGATTTTTCTTTAAGTGGCTCTTCCAATGCTTTTGCTACTACTACTACTACTACACTGATATTTCCAGTATTTAACACATTCTTCTCTCCTAAGCAGACATATCAACGTGACTAATAAGAACTCTTTGAAGGGTTTTCCGTAAGGCATTTTTCCTACAAAAACACAGAGAAGCCGCAAACTTTCTTTACCACAATTCTGGTGGCATAAGAAGCAAATTAAGCAGATTATATCTTCACCCTAAATCATGCCATTTTAATTCACCTGCCTTCACCGAAACTTGGCTTACTGCTAGCACTATTGTTCTACAAGTCAGACGTGAAGAGATGGTGTCTTGATCGTTGTTAGTAATACACTTTTAAATGAGTTTGTAGATACCACTCAAAATGTTTTCTTCCAGCATATAATTGTTCTCCTTTAATAATACTATTAATATTAATAATATTTTCAGCAGATTCTAATTGCCCAAATTTATGTTTTTTCCCCGACGAAAATGGCTCTTACTTTCTGTCTGTACACTTTTTAGATACCAACAATCTTGATCTTGTACCTTTTCTGATGTGCCTTTTATGATGATGATTTACAGCAGATTGGTCACGCCTCTAACCAAATCGGTGGTTGGTTAGAGGGGATACATTCTACAACCGCTTATGACAAAGTAGTGACGTAGAGCAAACTATTGACGCAGAGCATTTTATTTTGCAATAATTTACAGGATACAGTACACTCAGTTGAACTTTCTATTCCTGATACTATTTACTTAAAAACTGAGATTAAATCAATTGAATTTCACTTGTTAAATGTTAATTATGAAAGCATTCAACATGGTCTCCACTCTTTCGATTGGACAAATACTCTTTCAACTTCAGATCTCAAGGTATCCATTTCCTTTTTCACAATATAATATTTGACATCGTCAAAAGATATGAACATCAAGCAAAAAAAACACCAGAACCATTGATTTATGAAGAAAACTTGAGGAATCGTACAGGTTTTGAATTCAGATTCTATCATACGTGCTCCTTACTAAAACCAATCTGTTTCAAAAATCATGTACCACTTTGATCCGAAAACTGCATTAAAAATTATAGGGTAGAAAGGTTTTGAGGGTTACCACACGCATGAATTTTAAAATTTACGAAAGTGAGATATTAAATAACGAATGCTTATCTTAAAATACATTGAAAACGGAATCTTCTACCACATGAATAATGGAAACGCTAAGTGCCCGCAAAACTGTTCTAGTCTACCACAACTGCTTGCAGCTTATTTTCAGTCGCAGTTTTCATCGAAAATTATAAGGAAAGATATTCGGGTCTATCATTAAAAAAATTTCCAATACTTGGAATATTTACTTAGCACCAAAGCAAAAAATATGCCAAATCTGCTTGAGTTTGTGGTCAATCAACCCGTCGATGAATGCATTGGAAGTAATAGGGGTAAAAAGAATCTTCGGGCTACCAAACTTTTCCAGTTTTCAAAATCGAAATACTTTTTGTTTATTGTCACAAGAAAATCAGCACCATTTTAAAAATTAAAAAACATAGCTGATAGCCCGTTCATGAGTTTTTTAACCAAATTTGACATAAGTATACTGGACTTTCCTTTTATTATATGAATTTCGTTTTCATTTAATGACTGCACCGGAAGTTTTAGAGTAAAAAACTTTATTTTGCTGAGCGAATTTTGAAGATTCAAGAGACAGAGATTACCATGGCTGGCAGCTTTGCTGTAATTTTTCCAGCGAATTTATGTAAATTTTGGCTTAGAGAGAGGTCCACATACTGTGTGAATTTAATTAAAATCTGGTAGTTGAATTTGAATTTATAGGGCAAAGAGCAGTTTATTTTTAGTGATTTTTCAAGATGGCACCGTTGTAACAGGGCTGTCCATATTTCGAAATCGCTTTTATTTTTTAGAACTAATATATTCTGTGAATTTCATTTTGATCTAATGATCCATCCGATCGTGACTTCTCGTGAATAGAAGTTTCTAGTGCTCAAAATAGAGGTAATTAGGTGATGGGATAATGGTCTTGTGGAACGCGGAGTTCTGAAAATTTCAATTTGTTTGAACTCAAATGATAAGATCTATCAGGCGATTGCACTTTCTTCCAAAACGTGAAAATTTTTCGGAAAGTTTGATGATTTGGAGGATTTTTCCATATGCCTGCCTGGTTGCCCGCACACTTATGTATAGTTCTAGTCATGAATAATTTTCGTCAACATAAATATGCTCTGCAAATTACACGATGATCCAATGTTTCTGTCAGAAGCTCTGACAATTGGCTGATGAAAACCCTTGTCTACTTTTAAGCACTAAGCGTCCGCAAACGGTTTTAAATTTCCAATTCTTTGCCTTAAAAAAGCACAAAACATCATCATTTCTAATACTTGTTTTTTATAAAAAGTTTTTATTGCAGAGAAATATAGCGATACATCAAAATTCACTGAAATACCCACCGCCTACTCTTTATATAAGTAAATCCGTGTCCTACGAAAACTCCTATATATTTGAACGAGTTTAATACTAATGTTCTTTGGCCACCAGTAAATAGCACATCAGGCTTGAAGAGGCCAAAATATACATTAAATTAATAGCTTTCATCTATTTTTAATTACTTACACTATAGAAGACATCAAAATTGAACAAAGGAAGTAAATTACCTGAAAAAGAAAAACAAGTTTTTAAATTTCAATTCAAATATGTTTATGAAAAAAAGTATTATTTTTATCATGTTTTAAAAGAAAACAATTTGGTAAAAAATACCCATTTAGATAATAAACTAAACATATTGAAGCATTATATGCTGTGATAAAAGTATGATATAAAAAATACAGATCTAAAATTTGGATTTTTTACTCATTAAAATTTTTTAAATTTAAAAGTTGAAAATATGTTGATGCAACGATGAAAAAATAATAAAATAAAGTTATTTTAATTTTACTTAATTTTAAATTGACTGTAAAACAGTATAGAAATAAGTAGCTCAATAATATCGAAATGAAAAAGAAAGGTGAAAGTTCAGATGAGGCTATATACAAATTACTAAATAGTACATATTCATTATTATTATTGTTAGAAGAATTTTTATTTTTTTCACTTCACTGCTTTTTATAAAATAATACATTTGGGGTAAGGATATTTTAGTGAGTTATTTAAATTATACTAAGCTACTTTTCATTGGTTATAGCATTTATATGGTTCAGCACGATTCTTAATGGACGCCGATTATCAATGTTGATATAAATATTATTATGAAATTATTATTATTTTGATATTTTTCTGTTATGCGATGCTTTTGATACAAACAATTTTTAAACTCCCTAGAAAATGGGCTTGGAAGATAAAGAGAACTGAGCATTGACTTCTCTTAAAAATAAGAACGTCAAAAGAGTGATTGAAAAAATGTTCTCAGAGACTGTCAAATATTGGTAATTGATATGAAATCAGCATGTCAGCTCCTAAAAATTTTCGAAATTACAATTCAAATGGGTCACAGTAATTATAAGTGCAAGTATCAAAAATAAAGGACAGTAAAAAATAGAACAGTAGATCACTGAAATACTTTTCTGGAAGCGAATTGTCAGGATGCAGATAACTAGGTTTGCTAGCTCTATTTGTTCATTTGAAAAAGTTATCAGTTTTTTGTTGTGATACTGTTTGTAAGAATTATATTTATGGGAAATAAATCACAAACTTTTCGAATATTCAAATTTTGTTGTTTTTTTTTTTAAATTATAGTAATAGATTTTTTCAAAATAATGAATAGAACATATGAAGAGTTTATTCGATCAGGGTTTCGTAGTTCCAGCGATGAAAGCCTTAGTAATTGAACTAAACTAAATTAATAAAACTATCATAAACAATTTATAAATTACTGTTGTCATACATATTTATTTTATTTTATAATCGTCATGTATGAGCAGCCATAATTGGTTTTCGTATTATACAGTCTAATTTTATGGACCATCATAATACTCGATTTCTGACCATAAAATCAATTCAATTAGTTGCGCCCACTTACGTATACTTGAACAAAACTATAAAATAATTATATCATATTTCCAAATCAATTATTTTTCATTGAAATATTCGATCCTTATTAAAACTATCATAATTTCAAGTTACTATTTTAAGTAACGTGATTACCAACAAATAAAAAAACCATTAAAATATCCATTAAATTAATATTTTTGCATCTTGATACCCATGCATCTGATACTTGAACTGAGAAATATCTTTAGCGTGTTTTTCTTCAATCGAGTTTCATAGACATAATCAAGGTTTTACGATTTATTTTTCTTCAAAGGTCAATGTAATCGTAATTGAAGTGAATCTACATTTGAATTTTACTTAATTAAGTTCGTGATTCAATTCTGATGATATTATCTTGTAATAAAGTTTGCGATAAAATTCGTCACGAGATGTTTATTAAAGGCAATTTGTGTGGGATTAAGTATGACCAAATAAGTTAATTTGAAGGTTTCAAGGGTGAAGATGAAAATATTTAAAATAGTTTTCAGTAGTGTATATGAAATGATTTAATGACTATGATAAATGTGCTATGTATGGTGGGTGAGAGTATACCATAAATGATTCAAAATATGGAAGAATAATGGCAACTAATTTTATTTTATTCGCTCATTCATATGTCTCAAGAGTTAACAATAAATCAAATAAACAAAGAAAAATCGATATTAATAATAAATCAATGAAAGTGCATCGATCAAATCAACCATAAATAATAATGATGTTTAATTTAAGATGAATAAAAAAGATAAATTTCTCATAACCATGATGCAATTTTGGTGGTATAAGTTTTATAGGAATTTTATATTTACTTCAAAAAGCGCAAAAAGTAATAAATTTTAATGATACTACGAAAGCAAAAGCTCATTGCGGTCTGCAAAATTGATACTTGCCCCAAAAAAAGTTTAGTTTTATAAATTACTGTATTATTCTACAAGTTCATCAAGGACGTAACAAGTTTGCTGACCTACTGAAATTTTGATCGATTTTGACTGATCGAAATTGATTACGGACCATAAACAGATTTTTCAAGATGTATAAACAATATTACATATGGCCAACGTCTATATATTTAATTCGATCAGTTCTGAAGTTTTTACTAATGTTCGAAGAACATTATTATTAAAATCGATTTGGCCAAAAATGCAAATTTCCATATATATATATATATATATATATATATATATATATATATATATATATATATATATATATATATATATATATATATATATATATATATATATATATATATATATGTATATATATATATATATATATATATATATATAATCAAAAAAATTAAGTGACTATTTCTTAAGAACGCACCGCCCGATTCTGTTGAAACTTTCAGAATACATTGGGGTATATGCGGAATAGGTCCAAGTCTCACTAAATGTCAATTATCTTTAATTCTTTGGCGCCGGTGCCCATTTTAGTGATATTTTTAATATACTTATTATTCCGTCCAAAAATAGTTTTTTCAAAAATTAAGGTAATGGAATGAATTTCAAACGTGTTTTAAATGTGAATCGGATAATGTTTTGGCATTTTTTAACACCATGTGTGCGCTAGGTGCCTAAAAAGAGTAGCTAAGGCAGGCGCTGAAAGTGAAAACCTTCAAATCATCGACTCTCTTGAAAAAATGTCGCTTCTTGAGCAAAAAAGCCACTCATATATAAATCTTATGCTTTGTCTACATAGCCAAAGTAAAATTTTTGAAATTTTACAACGGGCACGCCTGGTAACCCTTGCCCAATTTACCTATATTTTTAGCATCAAAAATTTCTGTTCTCGGAAACTCACGATCCGATAATCAGAATTAGTTGAAATTTAAAGAATGTATTGGTCTTAAGTAAGACCAGGTTTGATAGAAGTGATTTGGAAATGCGGGCAATTTTGTGCCAGTGGTGCCATTTTGAAAAATAACTTAGATAAATAACTGCTTTTTGCCCTATAAATTCTGATTTAGCCATTCGGTTGAAAATTTGGTTGGAAATTTGCAGAATGTATTGGTCTTAAATAGGACCAGGTCTAATAGAAGTGATTTTGAAGTGCAAGCGATTCTGTGCCAGTGGTGCCATCTTGAAAAATCACTAAAAAAAATAAATGCTTTTAGCCCTATAAATTCTGATTGAATCGTTCGATTTTGACGAAATTTACACAGTAGCTGAACTTTACTTTAAACCACGTTTGATAGAAATTTGATTGGAAAATTCGGTTGGAGCTGCCAGCTATGGTAATTTTGGTGTCTTAAATTTTGAAAATTCCTGAGGAAAATAAAGCTCTTTGCCCTATTGCTTCCAGTACAGTCATGGAGTCATAACGAAATTCAAATTGCATATTAAACTTATTGTAGGCAATATTCAGTAGAAATTTAATTGCAAAACAATGAAAAGTTTGCCAGCTATGGTCGTTTTTGTATTTTTTGGCATTTCTTTAGTAAGCGATTTAGCATCGAATTTCCAAATCGTAGTGATCTTATAGTGAAAATTAGCACCAAATATTAAGATCTGGAAAATTTGAAAATTTTCGCGAATGGTAGTCCTAAATTTCTTTGCATCCCAATAACTTCCAATGCAGTCATCGGATCAACACGAAATTCGCAGAGCAGATTGACTTCAACGTAAGACAGATGCGACATATTTTTTGCTTCGGTGCCAACAAAGGGCTGCCAGCACTAGGCCTTTATGTTATTTTCGTTCCAATAAATGCTTGCATTAAGTATTTTCATTGCAAACATTTGCAATAAATATAAGTGCATAAGATCTGCGCATTTTTCGGATGACAATCCGAAACACCTTTCTATTGCTGTAACTTTCGATGAAGTCACCAAAATTAAAATAAGCTTTGATTCTATTATTACTTAGGGTGTATTAGTTTTAAATAGGAAAAGTAGATAGTGGTAGAATGCACACTCCAAATTTGCATAAATCCTCTACTTTTCTTCGAACATTAGTGCTTCTAGAGGCTCTGATGCGCAAAATTTTTTTTTAATTTGGTTTAATTAAGTTAAAAATTGTTAAAACACGAAAGTTCTCTTTTCGTTTTTAATTTTATGCTTATTTCTTATGGTTATGCCTTAGGAATTGTGAATATTATCATTCTTAGCACAGTATGCAAGAAGCAGAAGTTAGGCTGTCATAATTTACTGTAAAAATTATACGAACCTAAGAGAACTAATACTAGCGGCTTAAGTATGCCTGTCCACGAGGTAATTTTTTTAAATATGTTATTCCAATTCGATTTGTTTCTCCAAATTCGCATAAAATTTATATTCTACATTCGTTGGTTTTCTTTGAAACGAGTTGATAGAAGCCATATAAGTAAATTTATTATCGAACGCTATTTTCGAATTGTTCAGTTCAATGACATTATCAACACGGAACAAAACCATCTATAAGCAGAATCCTAGAAATTTATTAAAATTCAAAGCAGATCGATTGAAACATCAGACCGTGAATAAAACATAGTTCCTAGCGAATATCGAAAACCGGTAGCTTACCCTTCAATATATTGACCTTAAACCGCACCGTAAACGTGCATCCAATCAAAATAACAGAAAATCCGATGAACGCATGCGTGTAATAATCATGTATCTGTTGGATACACTAAACGCATCGCCATCGATAAATAGACTTTGGCAACATGCCCATTAAATTCAATCGATGTTCACTTGAAACCCATGAGAAAGTCCCTGTGCACATTCACGGAAATAATGCATTTTTCATTTTCCACAATATTTTTCCGGTTGTGCATTAGGACGCAGCAATGTTGTTGCTGTTATTATTATTGCACCAAATCGAAAAGTATCTTTCTTTCTCTGTACCTTTTCCAGGCCTACGCACACACACATATGATGCTCGATAACTGATTAATTTACCACCATTCCCATAATGATCATGATCTGTTCGCACACTGGCCGCACTCGCCAGCCACATTTGCTATCATCATCGCCGGCGCAATTTCCTCGACTTGGCTTGACTCCTTATACGAGCGAGCACTATTCGATCATAATAGAAATTATGCCTGTCTGATCGTAAATCTATTTCCTAGTTGCATAGCGATTGCAGTCAACAATCAACGGCTATCATCTTCTTTCAACGGGTCACGCTAATCGACCGAACGACGACGGAACGGAGACTGGACCGGTGCCGGTAGAAGATGAAAGTCGCATCTGATATGAAAGTTAGACGAGATGGTTGGTTAGTCATCGACAGAAATTGCAGTGTGCGATGATGCTCGGGGAAAATGTGTAATGTTGATTGGAAATAAAACTTGGAAAAACGATGATGAAATCATGTGTCTGGGGACTTGTGCAGATACTTGAGTTTAGCGGATAATTGCTTGGATGTGGATGCAATGGCGATGGGAATGATGATGATTGTCTCAATGTCATTACGATTATTCGTATAATGGTAATGAATCTGGAGGTGAATGAAATTTTGCTAGTATGGTTGGTGAGAAAATACAGTCTGTCAAGAATGAGTTTACACATAGGAAAAAAATTCAATTTTTCATCTTTCTAATTATAAAATACTACTTTTTGTTTATGTAAATAATTTTTTTTTTCTTAATTATCGTTATTTGCATTATTTCCAACCGATATATACAAAAAAAGTACAACTTCAATGCAAAAAAAGAACGAAAAGAACAACGAAAACAATTATTACAATTCTTGAAGTGTCAAGAAACTCTTTACACAAAAGTTTATATTTTGCATTACTGCAACGATACGGTAAATTTACCATAATTTTTGGTCTGTATTGTAAAGCTCTATAAATTTGATCATTAGTGTGTGATTAATTTTTGGCTAATACGCATAAATAAGTGAGATATTGTGTTTTAAAATGCCAGTCAAAAGATTATCCTTTGAGTTAGTTCAGATGATATACTATAATCACCAATTAGGTAAAAGTGCACAGGAACTGTCGGAAATGTTTTGTGTAGCACGAATGGCAGTCTATAACGTTATAAATCGTGGCTCAAAACCAAAAATATCTAAACGTATAGAGCGCCTTATGATAAGGAAGCTTGATAAAAACCCCTGGATTTCGACCAGAACACTTGCTAGGGAACTCAAGGAAGAGTGTGATGCTGCTGTTTCCCATGAAACAGTACGACAGGCCATCCTACGAAATAAGTTCTCATCAAGAGCTGCACGAAAGAAACCACTGTTTTCTGCACTAAACATCGAAAAGCGTTTTTCTTTCGCTATGATGCACCTTTTTCAACCCGTTGACTTCTGGGACGACGTCATATTCTGCGATGAGACGAAAATGATGTTGTACTATAATGATGGACCGGCTAGAGTGTGGCGCAAGCCTTTAACATCGTTGGAAAATCGAAATATCATTCCGGCTGTAAAATTTGGTAAGTTGTCCGTTATGATTTTGGGTGCTTCTCAAGCAGAGGAGTAGGAGACTTGGCATTTATCGAGTCAAACATGGACGCCCAACCATATTTGCATATCCTTAAAACATATTTGGCAAGCAGTGCGCAGAAATTCGGGTTTATGCATAACAGCAAACCAAATTTTAAGCTTTACCAGGACAACGATCCCAAACATAAGGCGAACATGGTGCGAATGTGGCCCTTATACAACTGCGGAAAAGTGATGGATACGCCAGCCAAGAGTCCGGACTTAAATCCCATCGAGAATTTATGGGCTTACTTAAAACAACAAGTCGCTAAAAGGCAACCCAAAAACCAAACTGCCTTAAAAATTGCGATTCTCGAAGAATGGCAAAAAATACCAACCACGTATGATAGGGCGGGCCAATTTGTATGGAGCCGAAAAATTCGATTAGACCTGCCCCCTAGGATGATTTTATGGACAATTCTAAGCAACTTTGCCGAAGGAACCATAGGTCTATCTCGATTTTCGAGTCTCCCACTTTTCAAAAAAAGATTTTTTCCCTATAACATCATTTTGATTCAAAATTCGTTTTTTTATTCATCGTTATATTATCTTTTTTATGTGTATATGGGGGGTTTTTGGGGTCGAGAAATTCATTTCTGATCTTTATTTTTACCTATGACTACCGCCAGAGGGCGTTTCATGCATATTTTAACTATTTTTCGTCTATTTTCCGAGAAAAATTACAAGTTTTTCGGTAAAATTGATCTTTATTTAATTTTTTTCAATGAAAATTCAAATTAAAAAATAAGAACATGTGTAAAAAATAAAAAAAATGAATTTAGTGAGAAAAAAAGCGACAAAGTGTTGTTGCTTTCAAGTCAACAACGCATTTATTTAAAAAAAAACATCGGTAAAACATCATTACCGACATATTTTGTGAAAGAGCACAACACAATGACATTTATGAGTGTTCAGTTCATTAGTGTTTGAGCATCATTTCAGTGAAAGTGAATTATAAATTTCCTGCCAGTGAATAATTGTGAAATTCAAAAAGAATTAAAAGGTATGTGTTAAAATTTTGTAATTTAATACACATAGGCATCGATGTTGTTCTCTTGCTTGGTTACTTTTTTCTGAAATATGTAATACATTGTAATGTATTTATATGTATAGCATGTAGGAATAATGTGCGTTGGAATAATGTATTAACTGGTCCTACCAATTTGTAGGTGGAAAAAATATATTCGAACCAAATGTTTTGAAATATACTAATTTCAGTTTTTTAAAATTTTTTTAGTAAAATTATACAATGGATCCAAATGCATTGCCGTCTACATCTCAAACCGCAACAACATCAACAAGTACCGAAAGTCATTTGAAGCATTTGCCTTCGCACGATGTTGCTGTTTTTGGTGCATCTTGTGATTTGAGTGGACTCGATCTGCCAACGAAACAGGATATTTTAAGATGTTTTTTTTTCTTGGCCGAACGTGCTAAACTCCAAAACAAAATGTTTTCGTATAAAACATTCGTACCGCACGTAACAGACAAATTGATTGAAATTTGGAGTCAACTTAATGTTGAAATTCTAACCAAACAAAGTGTTGTTAGAAAATTGGGTACATTGATTGACAAGTATCAAATCGAAACTAAACATTCAAATATCGCCTCATTCAGAACGTTCGAGCAATCTACAAAAGAATTATTTTACATCGGCAAATGTCAATGTGACTTGAAAGCAGAATTATGCTCATGTGGATTGATTCCAGATCATTTGAAAGAGTTCATGCGAGATCAAAATAATGACAGAAGATTGACGATACCGGAATTCGTGCTAGAAGTTGAAGAGCCAGCACCAACGTCAACAATAATACCAACAAGCGTTGAACAGAGCCATTCAGCATATGAACCAAGTACTGATATAGATCAGCCAAGTTCAAATCCACAAGATATTCCGCCAATGATACGAGGACCGTATACTCCCAGATACGATGCTTCGAACTTCGCTGCGATGTGTGATCGATTTGGTGTGTCTGATAGAATAGCAGCAGCACTCGCAACATCTCTTATGCAAGACATTGACGTAAAAGATGCACATGGCAATCCTATCATCATGGATAAAAATAAAGTGCGTCGAGAAAAGGCCAAATGCAGAGAAGAACTGCTTCGTAAGCAGTATGATGCATCCAATTTGATAGCATTTTCATTCGACGGCCGAAAAAATGATGCTTTAACAATGGAAAAAATCGATGAGAAGTTGCATGCAAGGATGGTGAAAGAACCACATCTAGTTGTTTTGAAGGAACCAAATTCTCAATTGATAGGCTACACAAAAGTCGAAAATGAAGATGCTGAACACAAATTGATGACATTTAATGCATTCTTCGTCGAAAAAGAAATTGCTCTCGATGCATTAATCGGCATATGCTGTGATGGTGAGCCAACAAATACTGGCGTAAGAAATGGGATTTTGCGTCGATTTGAATTGCATTTGAATAGACCGCTGCATTGGTTTGTGTGCATGCTGCACTTTAACGAGCTGCCATTTCGTCATTTGTTTGACACTTTGGAAAGATCATCGACCACTGGACCACGAACAACAACTGGAACGTTGGGCAAACAAATTGAAACTTGTGAAAATCTTCCGGTATGTATCATTTGTCATTTTTCTCATCGATTTTTTCCATTATTAAATGGTAAAATTTAATTCATCTCATTTCTTTTTTTTCAGCTTGTAGATGAATTCGAGATAATCGTGCTAGAGAACATGCCACCTGATTTAGATCCATTTGAATTATCCACCGATTCAAAGTACTTATACAAAATGGCCAATGCAATTTCGAATGGTGTTGTTCCTGCGGATTTATCTCACAATAAACCAGGACCAATAGCACATTCACGTTGGCTCACCAAGGCGAATAGATTGTTGCGGTTGTATGTGTCAACTGAAAATCTATCAAGGAATTTGAAAATTTTGGCAACATACATAATGAAAGTGTATGTGCCGATGTACTTCAACATCAAGTACTATAATTCGGTGGTCTTCGGTAGTGTATTATTTTACAAATTCATTCGTTGGACACAATATTTGGATACAAATCTACGCGGAGTTGTGAATAATGTCATTAAAAACAATTCATATTACGCACATTCCGAAAATATTTTGTTAGCGATGTTATTTGATGATAAAAAAGAGACACGAAAAATCGCAATCAAGAAAATTTTACACTACCGAAGAAATCTGTACGACCCGGCACATCTTAGAGTTTATCAAAAACCTTTGATAAACTTCAATTGTACAGATTATACGAATATGATTGATTTAAATAGAGATGATGTCTTATTCGAACCACCGTTTACGTATAGCATTCCGTATGATCATTTGGAACAATATTTAGAATGCGATGATCCACCATTGCCTGATCCAAGAATTCCGGTACACATACAAGCAACGGAAAGACATGTTCAATTGCTGGCTAGCGTTTCTAAACGTGTTTTAGAAAAGAGTCGACACAGTGTTATGGCAGTTACATCAGAAAGCCGTGCAAAATACCCCCGACTTGAAAGCAAAAAAGACTTTCAAAAATAAGTTATTTCGCTTTTCTTCCACTAAATTCATTTTTTTTTTTATTTTTTACACATGTTCTTATTTTTTAAGTTGAATTTTTGTTGAAAAAAATAAAATAAAGATCAATTTTACCGAAAAACTTGTAATTTTTCTCGGAAAATAGACGAAAAATAGTTAAAATATGCATGAAACGCCCTCTGGCGGTAGTTATAGGTAAAAATAAAGATCAGAAATGAATTTCTCGACCCCAAAAACCCCCCATATACACATAAAAAAGATAATATAACGATGAATAAAAAAACGAATTTTGAATCAAAATGATGTTATAGGGAAAAAATCTTTTTTTGAAAAGTGGGAGACTCGAAAATCGAGATAGACCTATGGTTCCTTCGGCAAAGTTGCTTAGAATTGTCCATAAAATCATCCTAGGGGGCAGGTCTAATCGACACAAAATTTGGCCCGCCCTAACGTATGACCTGCAAAAGTTGGTTCATTCAATGAAAAGTCGGTTGCGATGTGTGGTGGATGCCAAAGGTGGCCATACCAAATGTTAAATATACCAAATAATATTAAATATCCTGTAAATATGTAAATATTAAATACAATAATAATTTGTGTAAAGAGTTTCTTGACACTTCAAGAATTGCAATAATTGTTTTCGTTGGTCTTTTCGTTCTTGTTTTGCATTAAAGTTGTACTTTTTTTTGTATATATCGGTTGGAAATAATGTAAATAACTATAATTAAGAAAAAAACATTCATTTACATAAATAAAAAGTAGTATTTTATAATTAGAAAGATGAAAAATTGAATTTTTTTCCTATGTGTAAACTCATTCTTGACAGACTGTATATCTATACTTTCAATTAATGTATCCTGCAGAACTTTGGTGTTTTTGGTGGGATGAAGACAAGAAATTTTGAAAATTTAGTTTTTTTTACTAAGCCTAAGTAGTCTATCGATATTTTTGTCACTTAGATTCTTAGAGTGAACTTAGATAGATGGCAGTAGAGCCATATAATGTGAAAAACTCGTTAGCAAATCATGTGCGCTAAATAAGAAATTAAAAGTCAAACGTCACAAAAAACAGTTTTCCTAAATATGAGATGATTTAATGGGAATTTAATGTGAAACTTTGAAACACCATATTTATTCAGCACAATAATTTGCACAAAAGCTTCACGTACAAAATTTACGTGCGACTAATAATTTTCGAGATATGAGCCTAAGCTTTTGTACTGGTCGAAAAAAAAACTGCAAACAGATAAAATATTTGTGTCGGTCAAGGAAGGGAACCTTTAAATTGATCTTTTTGTCTTAAGGAGTAACACCTATGTAGAAATTTCAAAAAAATCTATTTGTTTGTTTTTGCTAAAATGGCAGGGAAACATGTTTAGAATGACGTCTTAAGTTATTTTCAAAAATAAAATTTTTTTTTCCGAGTTATGAGCATAAACGCTGGACGCCCCAACGTGCGGTCGGGGCTTATGCGGCGCGCGTACGGCACGCTCTACTCCAAAGTCCTTATGCCTACCACAGGTATCCGTTAGCGACTTTTCTCATTAGTAAATTACCATTCAGTATGACAGGTAGTAGACCAACATTTGCTACGAAAAAGGCAATAAATCCACAAAGCGAAAACGAGAAACGTGAAAGAGCCGCCCTTCGTTTTCAAACTTTAAATGCGTTTTTCTCGAAATCACATTTTTTGATACGGCCCGCACGATTATTCATCCAATTTGTATCCGATCAATTTGAAATTTTGGTGCAAGCTTCACAACATCATTTTCTAGGGAAGTACGTACGATTTTGTTGATAAATTGAAAATTTTCATTTTTACGGCTGATTTTGTACGATTTTTTTTACCAAAAAATTTTTTTTTTGGAAAACCGTACGTCAATCTTTCAAAATTCAATATTTTTGAAAACCCGTACGTACTTTCCTTGCTTTTAGTTCAAACTTTAAGAAAAATTTTGATTTTTGTGTTTCAGACCATTTGCGACGACGAAAAGTTGCGGGCCGTTGAGGCATCTTTGAAAAATCGTCTGATGCTCGTAGCCTGGTACAGCCGCCATTTTGTATTTTAGGACGTTGTAAAAATTAATTTGTATACTTCAAAACATGTATAATAAAGCCATGTAATTATTTTTTCAATCAAATATAAAGTTTCTTTGGAAAAAAATGCAAAAAATCACCCTCGAAAACAGCGTTCCACATAGGTGTTACCCCTTAAATACGTTTTAGTTTCTAAGTAAGAACTTCCAAGTTTTAAGTAACTGAAACAAAGGGGTATGAAAATTATTCAAAATGATATAATTTTCAAATTAATTTAAAAAAATGTCCGAATATAAAATAAATAGTGTGAAAATTATGAAAGTAGACACTGAATGCACAGGCTGAAGCCAAACCTTAAAAAATATTGTCAAATCAAACATCGAATTTTTACTTTTATTACTGATTGATATCGTTTAACACTAAATTCACTGACTCATACTTAATTCTATTATATTGTTATAGAAATAGGGTAAAATGAAACAAATTATAATCGGGGTCATTATATTACATTAAGGCTGGCGATACATGTACAATTTTCAAAAATTCGAGTTTTTTTTGCATAAATAGTTAAATTAACATCTAAAAAATAAACGTACGGAAGGACTTCTGTATGCGCCCGGAATCGCTGATTTGTTGGTAAGTTGTTGTAATCATAGAGCTTCTGTGTGTCAAAACTACTCGTTTTTCTCGAAACGACTTTTTAAATTGGCGGGCAAGATAGCTCAAAAATTTCTCAACCGATTCTTATGAAACTTGGCACAATTTTTTTTGTTATAAGCTTCTAGTTGAATCTCAATAATGCCAAAATTTTTTTTTAAAATTTAGCATTTTCGACCCAAAAACGGTCGAAAAAGGGTGAAAAATCGTACTTTTTTTTATGAGGCGTGCTAATTCACGATTTTTCGACTTTGTGTTTTTTCTTGGTTCAACTAATAAGCATACTCCAACCCATTTTTTGATTTCAAATTGCTTTAACTGATGGTAAAAGTCCCACCGATTGATGCCTTTCGTCACGAGGGTCTTAAGAGATTGGTTACTACAGCAGCCATTTTGAAAAAGAAAAATTAAATAAAATCAGATTCTTGTATTTCAATATGTAGTGAATAAACATGATCACTTTCAAAACCACTCATTTATTCCTTCTAGTTTAAATAGGCCTCTGAAAAGTTGTCTGAATTTAGGCGTTTACATGTATCGCTGGCCTTAAATAATATCTATTAGACAATCGACGTCTATATCAACTATCAATGTAGCCATTCTATTGAATTGTTTAAAATCTTTTTTACCTCTTGCCATGCTAATTCTAGCAAGCATCTAATTGGAATGGTTTAGAGATAATTTAGAAAGAAAATCATACATTTTTATCGCAGCCACTTAGTCTGTGATTAATTTGATTGGGGACCTGAACAAAACTTGGTCGTATCGCTGAAATTATCTAAATAGTTGCTATGGTGCTTCTGTCCCAGCAGAAGCTCTAGCTAATAAAAGCTCTATAAAGTTCTCAACTTGAGGTGAGGCTTTGCCACTGGGTTAGCCAAAAATTTAAGAATAAATCTTTGATGCATACAAAACAGCTCACAAATCAATCGCTAGAAATGTCGATCTACTTACATAAAAACCAAGAAGATAGCATTAACATAAAAAATAAAATCGCTTTCATTGGATTTTTTTTGTGCAACAAACTTACGTAGATATATTCCCACTAGATTTTACTAATCGATTTTTGTTCACAAAAACTATGATCACCTTATTCAGATCATTTCCAAAATTCGCGATGCGAATCCATATAAATTCGATATTGTGTTGTTTAACCTACAAATGACCTAAGAAAATGTCACATTAGTTTTATTTTCCAATTTCGTTTTCTTTTCGAACAGGTTCCTGTTCAACCAGCAGGAACTTGAAATTGATTTGAATTTCAAATTCAAGTGAATTTATTCAAGATTTGACTGAACCGATTTATTCTCAAGTGGTTTCAAAAAGAATAAAAAAACAAATGCTCGAATAAAACACAACAAATACAAGAGAAACCATATCAAATAGTATTATTGCCACATATTGAAGTGTATCTGAAAATGGTACCTATTATTGTGCGTGGGTGAGAAAACAATTGACAAAATAACGGGCATGAATTTACTAAGATGCATGCAATTGCCATTTGAATTCGCGTCGGGCAATGGCTATTAATAGAATGGTGGAAAGAAACGAAGAAAAACAGTAGATAACACAAAAAAAAACATTTAGCAAAACAATAGTATTACTAAAACCCTAAATAAACCAACTTTTTTTTGGATCGATTCGGAGGAAAAAAAACATTGATAAGGTGCAAAACTAATCGAATATTTGAAAGAATATACATTTTTCGAATTTATCACAAACAAGTGAATAGAAGGTTGAATCGCGTGGTTGATGATAAAAAATATCACGATCCTAAATTTTTAGCAGCAATGATTTAGTTTTTGTGTCAGATCGTAAATTAAAAAGAACACAAACAGTTGCTTAGTTTACAGGATCTAAATTCACCATCCTACAGTTGGCAAAATTTGATTTGCCTTAGGATGAAAAAAAAGGGTCGTTATACAGCTTATGACAGCATGGGCAGTCATCGCATTGGTTTTCTTTGTGTAAAAGCACGTGTTTGCTAGATTAAAGGAGGTCTAAGAGGTTTCCAGCTAATATTGTATTATAATTCACATTAATGCAAACTATTTTAATAGCATACTGAAAAATATGTCCAACGGCTATACCATCTTTTAGGGGAATTCAACATATCTATAAGAAACAATGTCCCAATTTAAGTTTAAATTTATAATATGTTAAAAATATAATTGGTTCAATAATTGTTCTAAATGTTACACTCATTTGTTTCATCAAAAGTGACTATCATAATGTTTTATTCAATTTTCTAGACAAACTATTGATATCTAACAATTTTTAGGGATTTATTTATTTATTTTTATTGGAAAATCTATTGTATTAATTATAGTGTCATAATGAAAATTAATATAAAATAATCAGCTTATGTACAAAAAAATATGTTTCTTATTGTGAATAGTTTCAACTTGTTTGAATATAATTTTTTAAGACCCAAATTTAAGACCGATTTTCAAACCAAATCAAACCGACAACTACAACCTTTGATCTTCATGTTATTAATCCATATTTACCGTTCGCTATAGAATAAAGGTTTCAGATTTTTATTTTAGTCCTGAGCAATCAAAACATCGAAATAAGGAAACCGCCTAGGCGAAATCTAGCTACCAACAACATGATTTTGATTTTCATAAAGGAGAAAATAACAAAAGACTTAGGCCAGAAACCTGAACATGATAGCCTAAATTTATTGCATATGGATTTAAATGAATATACACAAATGGCAAGTTTATTCATATATCTGCATAATACTATGTTTATGACCACCATCAACAAAAGAGATGTAAGTTTTCGTTAAATTAGCGAAACAATTTTCAAAAACTTTTGTTTACATTATTTCACTCTAATGGGGATATTTAAAGCAAATAGCTTTTGAAAGTCTAATTTGGTTCATATTTGAGGATTAATATATTTTGTTTATTTATTTACATCCTTTAGGTCAATTTCACAGCTAGTAGTTTAATTACGAAATTGAGTGGTTACTTACACAAATAGAAAGGCAGGAATATCAGAAGAGAAAAGAAACAAAAAATACATTAATAAAATATTACTATATATTGCAATCATTGATTTGATTCTAAAGTAATGGCTGTAATATATATTCTACCAGACTCTTCACGTGGAGAACATGAGCTAGCAAACAATAGACAAAAGGTACTTTCCATCCATTTAAGACAAACTAAAGCTTTTTCATGGCTGTCGCCTAATATTCTTGACATAAAGTATTTGAAATCTAAAGCATATCAAAAAGCATTTGTTTGCAAAAGCATCTAAAGCATTTGTTCAACATAAGATTTTTTGATTTATTTAGAGATGAGATATATATTTCAGTTTGAATTTAAATTGGCGTTTAATCATCACATCAAGGAGCTCAAAAGTAGTTTTCGTAAGCAGCCAAGATGACTTTGGAATTTTTGGTTTTGTTTTAAGAGGCATCACGACACACACCCCACTACATTTATACTCGACGAACTACTATGCATTAATGTTCCAAAAACAATAAGTATTGAGTTTTCAAATTAGTTGCGTAAAGCATAATATACAGAAGCTTTCACTAATACTTGCAATATGCTGAAAAAATTTAAATTTTAACAACTTGATAATGATCCCCGTGACAATGCTCCACGTGACAATATTGTGCTTCTTTGGGAATGAAATCTTTGATTATTAACTGAGATAACAACGAAGTATTTGACAAAAAAACTAAACATCAACCTAGTTCCAAGCTCTTTTGCCTATTTTATCGTATGTCATTAACCACTCTGTGTCTGTGGGCTTGAAAAATAATAAGGTTTCTGGCTTAAGTCTTTTGTTTTTTCCCTGATGAAAATGAAAATCATTTAGTTGGGAGTAATCTTTAGTTTTTAGAATTTTATTAGCTAAGATCATATTACAAACAGCAGCATATATTGTTGAAATCATAAAAATGTAAAACTATGGAAAACACGTAAAGAACTGGGAGATTTTTTTTTCAACTTGTGCTAACGAATTTTTAAATAGTCGTGTTGGGTTATCGTGGTTAGAAAATTTACAGTTTATGTTACACGTGCATACATTTGGCCCCAAAATATTCTGCGGAATGCTTGTCTGTTTTGGAAGTTTTCGTGAATTAATCACTGTTAAGATAATTTCCAGGGGAGTAATATGATTTTCTTAAGGATATCTTTGCTGCAACTTATCTAATAACTCTTCAATTTTGTGAGCTACTACCGACATTGGACATGAAGATTACGTTATTTACACTTATTTTTCGAAAGCATTTGACAAGAATAATCAATCAAAACATTCAGTCTACTTTTTTTTCTGGTTTGCATTCTATATTATTAATGACACTTGTAAAGTGAATCTTAATGTGTAAATAATATGCTTGTTCCGTCAGTTTGGGAAAACATAATCGTTATACTCAACCACAAGCAGTGCTGCCATTTTAGCATTTTGAATGCTAGATCTAGCATTATTTTTTCGAAAACGGCATTCGAAATTCGGAGTTAGCATCTAGCTTTATTTTTAGCATTTAAATTTATATTTCGGAATAATCTGGCACTCATGTATTTACAATCTCGCCCATCAAACTTTTCTCAATAAAAGCTCTGTTCGTGTACTTTCAGTCACGTTCATGAAAGGAAACTTCTTGAATCATGTGGTGGCGGCAATTCATGAAAAATACAAAAACGCGCTCATGGCATTTTCTTAGAAGTGACAACCAGAAGTGACAGTTGTCTAATTTTGAAATAATTAAGTCTAAAATATAAAGATTATATAGTCATCTATATTGCTTTAAATATGGTAACGTTCCATTAAATCGTGATGATGCTAAAAATCAGTGATGTAGTTCCATCCACTTCAGACCCCCAGGAACCTCGGGCATCTACAAGTTCAAGTTTACCAAAGTATGTACATTCTAGTTAGATATTTTTTCCTTTCCCTCTTCGTTATCCGACACTAATACTTTTTCTTCACTTCAAAATTAATAATTGTTGCTGTTTTGATTGTAGAAATGAGCTTTACACAAGAGAAGAAGATTTAGATATAACTGATATGTCTGTAATAGATATAAAATCGTTTTGATGCGTAAATTTTAAACTTCTAATTTGTTTTTGTTATACATAGGAGGGTTGATCAATAAGTAATGATAATGAATATAAACCAAAATGATTAAACTTAAAAGATACATTTGTTTTTCAACATAGTTCTCTAACAAGTTAATACATTTACTCCAATTTTTTTCCAAACCCAGGATATCCTTAGAAAACAATTCTTTATCTGGACTCTCCCAAAATACCTCAACAGCGGCCATCACTTCCCTATCATCTTCAAATTTCTTTCTCCGAATGTGTTGTTTGAGCCAAGGAAAGGGGTAAAAGC
The DNA here is from genome assembly GCA_963978885.1 of Nemotelus pantherinus. Taxonomy (NCBI): domain Eukaryota; kingdom Metazoa; phylum Arthropoda; class Insecta; order Diptera; family Stratiomyidae; genus Nemotelus; species Nemotelus pantherinus. The sequence goes on along the minus strand of OZ022264.1, from coordinate 20,007,315 downwards.
CACTGAGAGCTAGATCTGGCGAATAGGGTGAGTGCACAAGCAGTTCGAATCCTATTTCTTTAATTGTATCCATTGCAACTGCAGCCTTGTGAGCCGGTGCGTTATTTTGACAAAACAGAACTCGCAATCTTCTTATTTGGTCAGCTTAGTAAGAGTCTGATATAATGGCTTCCTTTTCCAAATATTCCACCATAATAATTTCTTCAGCGTCCCAAAAAACTAATGCCATAGCTTTTCCTGCTGAACTTGATACTTTGAATTTCTTCTGCGTCAATGAAGAGGGTTGCTTCCAGGTCATTGATTGGATTTTTGTTTCTGGATCAAAATGGTGGATCCAGATCTCATCCATGGTGACGAAATGTGACAAAAAATTCTCCATCCTTGAAATGTCGACTCGTTTCTTTTTATGCTCGGTACATTCTCGGTACCCAACGCGCAGAGACCTTCTTCATATGTAACTTGTTGGCAAAGATTTTTTGAACTATGCCATATGAGATCCCTAAGACCTCAGCTACATGCCTGAGGGTCACTCTTTGATCTGCAACACGATATCTTCGACTTTTTTCACGTTGTCTTCAGTGAGAGATGTGGATGAACGTACTTCGCGGTGTTCATCTTCAGTGGATGTTCTTGCCAGCTTAAAGTCCTTGGCCTAGCAAGCAACGGTGGAATATGGAGGAGCAGAGTCCCCTAATGTTTCCACCATGTCGCCATGTATGCCTCTGGTAGACAGTTTTTTCAAACAGAGGTACTTAATGATAGCTCTAATTTCGTTTTTCTCCATTTTGATGTTCTCTCTTCGACTGTTCGTAAATTGTGGCCTATTGGTATGTTTTTTCATGCTGACATAGTGAGCATGAAAAAACATACCAATAGGCCACAACTGCTGACTTAGTTATGTAGTAGTAATAAAATTTTTTTTTTGAATTTTATGCAAACTGGAAATAACCGATTATCAATACTTATTGATTAACCCTCATATAAATATACATATTGTTTTCATATTGAACCATGTTTATTTCAATTAAATAAGAAAGCATTATTTAGCATTATAATTTTACAAGATTTAGCATTATTTAGCATTAAATAAAATTGAATCTAGCATTATTCCAAAAAAAATAAATGGCAGCACTGACCACAAGAAGGCTCATAGAAACGTCTTCAGTAGTCAATTTCTGATTGCAAAGTTATCAAGTGTCACCAAACTTTTTGAAGCTATAACAAGATATGATGTAGGGTTCCATTGTAAACCAATCAGCGTGGTTTGGCAAGTAAGAAATTAACTGCAAAGAGTTTGTTGCAATTTTTCAGCTTTATTATTCCAGCCATAGAAGATAATGTACAGGTTAACTGTATTCCAAAGAGGAAACTCTTGGACCTGTTTGTATTTGTTCTTTATATTATCAATTTATCACATATCTTAAAGAACTTGTATATATTACCGTAAGCAAGTGATGCCAAAATCTTCAAAAAAGTATTCGATGTGCACGACTGTCTAGATCTTTAGCTGACCTAGATTATCTTGCTAGCTGTTGAAACCGCGAACTGATTGCTAATCAACATTAACAACTGTTCTGTTTTATTGTTCACGCCTAAATCAACCTACTTAAAATTTTAATACTTTATAAAAATTACAATCTACGATCACCCAATCTGACTTTTATGAATTAGCCACTAAAAAATAAATATAGATTACCCAGCTCTTTACGTACTTTCCACAATTTTATGTTTTTGTAATATTATTATTACATTTATTGAGCTGCTATTTGTGATATATGTTCTTAGATAATAACAATTAAAAGATTAAAGCTAGTTATCAACGAAATGATTTTGATTTTCATTGCGAAAAAAACAAAAGACTTAGGCCAGAAACTTTATTATATTATTTTCAGACTAGTTGATATATTAGAGTATTTCGTCAGTGATTAACTCTCGGAAGTTTATAAAACTCTCTACAAAATATTTCTGAGACAAATATATACATTTCAAACACTAACTGTCAATTTTTCCACTACGCTTTAACTAGCAGTAATTGAATATAAAAAAAAATAGCTTCTAAAAATCTCTCAGTTTTCTGCGCGTTTTTCGTAGTTTTATGTTTTTATAATGATTTTATTATTTTATTTATTGCACTGCTATTTTTAGTATGTTCTTTAATTTGTTCACCCAAAAGTCAAAATCATTAGTTTGTCGTTACTGCTCTGTTAAACTGCGTGATGATTTCAGTAATTTTTTATTAGGCTTTTATTCATATGTCAATTACATGAAATCAAATTTTTTTTTCTTTCTTACGTTTGATATCTTTTCAAACCATTCGGAAATAGGTTTATTTATGCAGTTTGAGCAATTCATTGAATTTCATCAAAAACACAAAAATTTTACTCCGTAAACCTAATTTTTCCCAAAAACTCACCATAAACCGTGTTACATATTCACTTCTATACCGCAACAAACATACTTCCTTACTCGTCTTTATTACCAAAGAAAAACAAAAATCGTTGACTCGAATTTCTGTACGTTTGAAACGTGTTATCGATTAACACATGTAGTTCGTTGGTAACATGACAATAAACTGTCGAAATCAGGCAATGCAATGTCCATCAAAATCAAATCGTTACTGTTTGTTATGTTGTCTCGTATCTGACGGTGCTTTGTTGTTTTTTGAGACTTTTTTATTTTATTTTTCAACGACAAGTTTTGATGAAATTCACTTTTGGCTTTGTAACGATGTGGAATCGGTCAATTTGGCAATATTGCACACTATCAGTGCATCAGTGGTTAGGCAAATTATTCAAGATGCGAACGATGCGATAAGAAATCTTCAAGCTGTGTTGTTAAGTTGATTCGTGACTAATATGAGCGAATATGTAAATGGAAGATGAAAAGAGCATTGGAAATGATGCAGTTATGCTGACGATTTGATGGATGGTTGGTATTATGAAACATTGATGAGAGATATTATTTTGGCGAAATTGTTAGCTTAGTTAGTTTAAATGTGTCTGAGAGTAAAAAAAGCAGTGTGGTTTTTTCGGTATGAATATCGTAAGATTGAAGTCACTACCATTTACATTAGAGTGGGATTTGATGAGATTCAAAAAGGGATGTATGCATGTTTTGAGTTGATTCGAAAAACGGAAATAGAATGATGAAATATTTTTGTATTTCACTAAACACTTTGTCTGCGTAATTAACTGATTTAATCAATAGATGCGAATAATTAATTGGTTTTGCGAATTAAATTACGTAAAGTCAATGAGTGTAAAATTCAAAAGATATTACAAAGTTAGCTTTGAAATGCAACGTTTTGAAATTGTCATATATAAATAGATAAATTTTGTTTCAACTTATAATTTGAGCTGACATTGATAGTACTGTTTCTTAAAGTGCTTTTTCAATCACAGTCTTAATGTTTGTTTCCTGTTTTTATTTTTTTTATTATTATATTATTTTTATTTTTTTATTTATTATTTATATTATATTTTAAATTCCCTTTTTGGTTTTGATTCCAAAAACAAAGCTTGAAAAATGTTTTTTAATGTATTCGGATATCTTTATTAATTATTATTAATTATTTATTTGAAGAACATACTTTATAATTTTGTTTTCAAGTTTAATTCAAAAAATTATTAAATTTTCACCCCTAAAGGCTAATCTAATTACAGTTTTCTTTCCTCTTACTTGTCGAAACTAAATTCATTATTAAACCTGTTTCAAATTCGAATTGATAGAGTATTGTTCTATGTTACTATGATATTATAAATAAGCATGGAAAAATGATCGTAGCTTAATACTTCTACGATAAAAAGTTTTAACTTAACTTAATTTTTTCTGTCAACAAATAACTTTCGCAAAAAGTTTATAGAATGAATTTTGAGCGTGTTTCAAATGTGAATATGATAATTTGTTTGTAATTTTTAACCCTATGTGTGCGATAGGCACCTAAAATGATATTGGAAAAATTTGAAAATATCCAAATTGCGATAACTTTTGACCAGAATACTAGATCATTATGAAACTTATAGAACATATTGCTGAACATGCTGGCAACCCTGCAGCTATGGTAGGCATTGAAAGTGAAAGCTTCAAACCACCGACTCTCCTACAAAATTTTCATCTTTTGCAGTGAAAGCCCACTCATATAAATATCTTATGCTTTTTTTATTCAACTAAAGGAAAACTTTTGAAATTGCACATCGGACAAGAACGGTAACTCTCCTTCAATTTTCTTATATTTTAAGCGTCAAAAACTTCAGTTTACGAGAACACACGATTAAATTATCAGATACAGTTGAAATTCACTGAATGTATTGGTATTAAGTAGGACCAGGTTTGATAGAAGCGATTTGAGAATGCGGGCAACTCTGTGCCAGTGGTGCCGTAATGAACAATTATAAAGAAAAAAACTGCTTTTTGCCTTATGAATTCTGATTCAGTTACCAGATCTCCATGAAATTGACACAGTCGCTGAATCTTATTTTAAGCCGTGTTTTGTGGAAATTTGGTTGAAAAATTCGGTTTTTGCTGCCAACTATGGTAATTTTGGTGTCTTGAGTTTTGAAAATTCGCTCAGGAAAATAAAGCGTTTTGCCCTATAGCTTCCAGTGCAGTCATCAAATCAAAACGAATTTCATATAATAAATGGAACTTATTATAGCCAATATTCAGAAGGAATCCAGTTAAAAACCATTATAGGGCTGCCAGCTATTGTTGGTTTTGTATTTATTTGCAATATTTTTATTAAGCGATTTTATCGTAAAATTTTCAAATGACAACAAGCAACAAATATTAAGTTTTCGAAAATTTGAAAACTTTTACGAATTGTAATCGTACATTTTTTTGTACCCCTATAACTTCCAAAGCAGTCATCGGATCTAAACTAAATTGGCAGAGTAGGTTGATTTCAATGTGAGGCAGGTGTGATATATTTTTAGATTTGATGCTAGCCAAGGGTTGCCAGCGCGAGGTGTTTTTTGCTATTATCGTATCCATAAATTCTTACATTAAGTATTCATATCGCCAACATTCACAATGAAAATAAGTTACTAATATTTACATTTTCTAAGTTCTTGAAATTTTTCGGCTCGAAAAATCTTTCGTGTTTTGAACCTAAACATCTTTCAGTCCCTGTAACTTTTGTCGAAATCATCGGATAAAATCAAAATCGATAGAGTTATTTGATTTTGACGTGAGGCAATTGTGAGAAACTTTTCGTTGCAGTACTGGTAAAGTGTTGCAAGCACTAAGCATTTTCTTTCTTTATGTTATGGTATGCTGCTTTCAAAGTTTTGCAGTTTTTGGCTTTCCTAAATCTGGTAATTGTGATTTTGATCAAAGTGATTTTGCACTCGAAACAGGTTAGAGCACATGTGGTAGAATATGCACTCAAAATCTGCACGATTCTTCTAGTGTTCATCGATCATTAGCATTTCTAGCGGTTCAGGTGCACTAGAGTTTTTTTGTTGTTGTTTTTTTTCAAACGTTATTCGAGTTGAAAATTCAGATATTTACAGTACAGTTTATTCATATTCTTTATATTTAAGGTTTGCAGATATTTAAAAAAAATGTATTATACATTTTTTTCCATTTTATATATCATTAATTATTTTCCAATAGGGTATGAAATGAAGCATAAATATCAAAGTGTTTGCTGTGTATTGTAATACTTCTTATAATATAAATGAGTATGAAGCATAGTTTGTCATTACACTAGCAATTAATTCTTAAAAAACATTATTTTCCGAAAAATTTCAAATTAATGTCTCTCAACATTTTCCCACATCAGTCACTTTTACTTTTCTGACAAAAGTTCTATTTCATGAATATTGTTTCTCTTATACTTTCAGTTTTCCGTCAAAACATCATACCTAATGCATATAAATCAATATCTTCACGAAACCCTAAATCAAACGTTTTTAATTCTTTCAAAACTCAAAAGAAGATCTAAGGCAATTAATTCGATCGGACTTTTGAAAAGTATTATTCCCAAAAAAACCATAACCACTCAAATGCATGAACTTTCTCCCTTCGAGTTTATTCTTCTGCCATAGAAAAATCGGTAGCCCGAATTCTTCGTGAATAATGAAAATTGAGTGTTGGAAAATGATTGAAGAATTGCATTAAAATAATCGTATCCATTCTAATCTGAAAGTTTTCATTGAAAGTCCATTCGGATGTTATGTCATTTGGAACGTGGATATTGGATGAGTGCTATGTTCGCTTTTGTTTTACTGAAAGTGTGCCAGCATTGAATCGATATAATTACTACTGAGCTTTCGAGAGATGAGTTCACTTACTTTGCTTATAACATTGCGCATTCAAAATTTTGGGTATTATCAGTCACTTACCTGAAAAAAAAGAAAAAAATTGCTATACATATGAAATATAATGTAAAAAAATGTTTTAATAATTTTGAAAATCTTCAAAAAAAGTCTTTAAAATAGGACTCCATTTCTCAGGAAACCGAAATTAGACCAATTTTTTTGATTTACTCTTTTGGCACATTTCAAATGCTCATTAATTCACAACATAATCAGTAACAAAACACTCTAATTATCCGTAATTTAACCGACCCTACAATTAATCAGCCGGAGGTCTCCACCAACCAATTGCGAACCGATCTAATGTTCGAATTAATAAATCACTCAATAGCCTAATGACTGACTTATTTGAATCCAACTTACATAGTTCGACAGCTAAATTAGGTCTTTCGCTAACAATGGTGAAATGTATTTTCTAAAACATCTGATACACTACCGACAATTCAAACGGTTTCCCACAAAGGCATAGATGCCGCCACTTTTGTCTACCAATCAACACACATTCGACTGCTTAAACATCGAAATAATTTCTTGTTCGTACATATTTTGCGGTTCAATGGCAGCATGAAAACTACTCTAATTGTCTATTTCACACTTGTCGAAAGCTGTTAAGCTACGAATTCGGTTAACCCGTTTAATGCGACTCAAGCTAAGTGTGGAATGGTGTCGGATTGATTGCGGTACTGAGATTGAGGTAGCAAAATTAAAGCAACCCGAAAACCGATAGAAATTTGAACTTGAATTTGAATTGAAGGTTTTCACCCGTTTATGCATCAAGAAAGATAAATGTTAATAGAGACATTTAAGACTTGGAGAGTATGTGGGCAAAGATGGTGAACGCTATTGTAGTGAAAAAAAGCCGGTATTCAATTGATAGATGCTATGGAGTTTTTAGTCTGACGCCTACGACGATTTGCTGTGCGAGTAATTGGCCTGGGAAAATCATAGATTTGAAGAAGAATATGCGCCGATGGACCTTCACATTGAATAATTACTGATTTATGTATTGCCTTGAATGGTTTTATTGTTGCTAATTTGAGTCGTTTTTGCTGCTGTGAAGGATTTCACCGATAAGCTGTTTGATGGATAAAATATTTTATTCCTTACAAATCGCTACTAAGCCCTTCGAAGATGATTTAGTTGCATGCCAAGTTTTTGTGTGAAGGTGCACGTCAAAATATTTTCTAAAATATTGTGAATTTGAGCTATTAATCATAGGTATTGGAAAAATTATCGATACGTTAGATGTATAACATAAAATTTTTGGTTTGAAAGGAATTATATTTGGCATTGGGGCAATATTCATTACTTTAATATTTATTGAGGTAACTTAATTGTTTTAGTCATTCCTCATGATTCAAGGTTCCATTTGGAGAATAGTGCACCAGTAACTTCTTCAATTAATGTTGCTTATTATTCTTTTTCGAGCGCGATTTTGTTCAAGAGTATTTTTGTTAACAGTTTCTTTTGCTTTTCATTTCTTTTGAAATCCTTAGCAACTACTATTAGAAGTTACCCATTGAATTAATTTGAGAATGTATACTATTAGTAATTTTATTCAAAATTACTAATAGTATGAACTATTACTATTACTATCATACTATTATTTGTTCACAAGTAAAGTTAAGATATCTATCTAGCTCTACCTAGCCGAAAACTTCGTGGTATTTAGTGAAAATCGCTATCATTGGAAATCAGAACTCTCTCATTGTCATTAAGCGTCTGATACACTACCATCAAGTATCGGTCTCGATTTAAAAGCAACGATCTCTATCATAACGCTAAATAACAAATGGAACTACAGTACCTCGCCATTGAATTATGACCGATTGTATTTTTGAAGAATTTTGATAATTTTATGAACACTGAGTGTCATTTTTGCTGTTTTTTCCTCGGTAAAGGGGTAGTTATGTATTTGTTGGGTATTACTTATACCTGTAAGTCATAAAATGAGTAATTCGAAATTCCCAGATTTTCAAACAAAACAGCAATTATAAATAAGTGCAAAAGTGCATTCCATATCATTTTAAGTTTGAAGCGTGTTCGAGACAGTTATCAACGTTAAAAATATTCAAAGTGAAAAAAAAACAAGTAGAAATCTGTGAGTGAGTGAAATTCCAGTAAATGACATTGGAAGTTTAAGAAAATTAAGAAGAGAAGTGAAGTTACTATTATTACTAAGTATAATTTAGACAATATGGGTAAAAAGCCTGATATTTCGTCTGAAAAAAACGCAACTTGTTGCTTTATTGAATGAAAAAAAGTGAAGCTATGCTGAAATTGTAGGAATTTCGAAATCCTCCATGGTCAACATTGCCAAAACTGGGCGTAGCTCAACCGATTTAACAACGGTCCCTGGGTATAAACGAGGAAATTGCTGCGGATAAAGAAGAACAACACCGCGAACGGATAGAAGAATCATGCAGAATGCTCTGCTGGAGCTCTACGCACCAGCTGGGGCTGTTTTCAGGGATCTGAACGAAGCTGGCGTCAGAATATCGCCAAGAACTTTGGAACGGCGATTCAAGAAAAACAACCTTTCATGTAGGCGGCCCGAAAAAAAAATAAATTTAACCAAAGCTATGCGCAAACGAAGACTATTTTGGGTAAAAATACACAGCAGCTACGGGAGTGAATACAGGAATTAGGTAAATTCCTTTGTTTAGTATATCTCATTTCATATGTCTTAAGAAGAAACAGCCTCACGAATCATTTAACTTTTCTAAAACTAGATAGATAGATAGATAGATAGATAGATAGATAGATAACTTTATTTAATATATTTCTTTTGTGTTACAAGCATGAAACTTTAAGTGGCCCAGACTGTTAGAGTCTTTACATACTTTGATATCGAATTTGAGCATAGATGTTTTTTTTTTGGTCTTAGTATGATTTTGCAAAGAAAATTTTCAAAAAAAAAAAAAAACTTTGCTTATGAAGACTAAAAGTATATGCTAATATTAATCTAACCTAAGCGTAAATCTGAGCAAATAAAAATAAATTAATTATGCCATAGTGCAGTATGTGACGGTGTAGCAAATGCAAGAAGAGGGTTATTGATGTTGCAAAGCTTTGCAGAGTATGCAGTCGTGTGTTTGTCTAGAAGCATCCGTGCCGTGGATATTCGTGCTATGCAGTGCAAATTGTAAGTTGAAAAGTGCCAAGGCTTATTCAATAACATTTTCAAACATTTATTTTGAGCAATTTGGACTTTTTTGATGTGTGTCTTGGCACACATATTCCATACCGGAGCTCCATTTGAAATAATGGGCTGGATCACAAGCTGATAGATAAGCAGTTTGTTGAGTTTAGACAGATGTGATTTCCGATTTATGAGGGAATAAAGGGTTTTAACTGACAAGGATATCTTGTTGCAAATACTGTTTACGTACTCGCGGTAAGAAAGGGTTCTATCAAACATCATCGCAAGGTATTTAATTTGGGTGTCCCATTTGATGTTTTGTCCTAAAAAGTTAATAGGATTGCTAGGAAGATTGGTGTGTTTTCTTTTCTTGGAGAAGAAAATAGCTGAGGTTTTTTTCCGCATTTATTTTGATTTTCCATCTAAAGCAGTATTGGTACACTTGTTCTAATTTATTTTCCAAGATGCTCGTAATCTTGCGGGGACAGTAATCGCTTGTATATAAGCAAGTATCATCTGCATACAGAGCTACTTGTCAATAGGGTGTCAATAGGGATGTCTGCAATGTATATATTGTATAATGTCGGACTCAAAACAGCTCCTTGAGGTACACCAGCAGGAATATTTTTCGGAGACGAGAAATTATTATTTACTTTCACCGAAAACTTCCGATCAGATAGAAATGATATTATTAGGCTTGTTAGGTAATTGGGAAACCCAAATTTTATTAATTTATAAGTTAAACCGTGATGCCACACCGAGTCAAATGCCTTTTCGATGTCCAGAGTTATGAGACCTACTGATTTTTTATCTTTCAGAGATTTGGAAATATATTGAGTTTTTGTCCAAAGCCAAATTGACAATTCGGGATTATGTTTGATGTTTGTAGGAATGTTTGCATTCGTACCAGCAAGATTTTTTCAAAAACCTTACAGAGCGTGGGAAGCAAGCTAATAGGACGAAAATCCTTTGCACTTCCACTGTTTTTTCCTGGCTTCTTTATGGGTAGAATGACAGCTTTTTTCCATTCTAAGGGATAGTACCCAAGTTTGATGCAGGCATTGAAAATAAATGTGTATAGCACTATCGCTTTTCTCGGCAAATTTTTTAGGACGATATTGGGAATACGATCGCCACCAGGTGCTTTGCGATTTTTTAAAGTTTTAGTTATCTTCATCAGTTCTCTGGGTTTGCAAATCACGTTTTTCAAATCTACCTCTTCTCTAGTGAAATTTTGGACTGCTTCTATAACAATACTGTTAGTGATAGTGTTGCTTAAATGAGAAGTTGACTTATGTGCGTTGTGAAAATGATTTGCTAGCTTTACCGCTTTTTCCGAATCACTGCCAATTACTTTTCGGTCTCTTTCTAGAAACATTGTGTTTGGAAAATGTTTATTTTTTTAAAGATTTTTTAATTTTCCAGAGATTCGAGGAGCTGTGATCCATCCTTGAGAGCAAGCTGTTCCATGTCACGTTTCTGTTGAAATGGATCAATAACTTTTCTAAAACTAATTTTCTCCTAGGTTATCTTTAGTGACGAATGCAGGTTGGAAGCAGTTACGGAGAGTAAAAAATTCGTTTGAAGGAGGCCCCACGAGAAATATTCAGAAGACTGTGTGGTTCGGACAGTTAAACATCCACCCTTAGTGATAATTTGGAGCTGCATTACAGCTGAAGGTCCGGGTCCAATCTATTATGTTGAGGGAACAACGCGCTCTAATCAGTATATAGACGTGCTGAGGGATGTTTTTCTGGCATATTTAGATATCTTAGAACATCCCAAGGAGGAATACATCTTCATGCAAAATGGTGCTCCATGCCATACATCGAGAGCTAACATGGATTGTTTAAGTTCCCTAAAATTGGAGGTTTTACCTTGGCCTGGCAATTCGCCTGATTTCGATCCCATTGAGAATTGCTGGGCTTATTTAAAATCAAAGGTGTATAGCCGGAGAAACAACACAATCGCTACATTGAAGAAAAATATATAAGAAGTGTGGAAAAATGACGATGGAATGCGACAAATGATAAACAAATGTGTAGAAAGCATTCCTAGTAGAATACAAGCAGTAATACAGGCCAAACGAAGAAGCACAAAATATTAAAATTCAATCAAAATTTATTATTTTATTATTAAAGCAACCATGGACCAATAAATATATGTTATTGCAAAATAAAAACAATTTAATTTCTTCTGCTTTATTTCAGGAAAAGCATAATTTTCTAAAATTAGCTGATCGGTCCTATTCAATGGCGGGATACTGTAGACCATTCATCCAGTACTTGCGCTACAGCCTGTGGTAGCTGTGGCAAAGCAATTCGCACCGAAATAAAATCTATATCATGCGACGGTATATGTGAGCGATCGTTTCATGCTACCTGTACCAAACTGGCCCGCAGGTCACCATCTTCAGCGACATTTACCTGCCAAGATTGTATAGAAATAAAGCCATGTCATGTGTTGCGGCTACTAAAGCTTAAGAATTCAAATATTCAAACGATTTGCACTATCAACGAGTCATAAAAAGAAGACAACGCCACAATTGCCAATTCAATCCACAGCATTTCCACAGCTCTCTCGTCTTTTTGCGAGGCACTGTTCAATATACGTGCTCAGTTACATGACTTTAAACATGTCAAACGTAACATTGACATCCTAAACGATGAGTTTGATTCGATGCAAGGGAAAATCAAAACCCTTGAAAATAAAACAGGAATGTTAAATGATTCGATATCGACTTGCACACGTTGTTTTGCACTCATAATGTGCCACTTTCAGAAACTAAGACAATCGATATACTCCAGTCTTTGGAAAATAAGGTTGAAAAATTAATTTTGGATCTCAGCGGTCGCTTTACATCACCTACAAAAACTTCCCGCCGCAGTTTCGGCTGCCAGACTGATACTTGGACTGACATCAATACAAGCATTGCTTGTCAAACTGGTACCCTACTTCAAAGCAGTCCATTCACTGACACCACTACGCCAGCATCTCCTTCCGTTACATCAAAAAAAATTGTCAACTAAATTAAAATGGAAAAAAGAAAGCAATCGAAGAACACTTCACCTACAGGACTCTCCAGTTCAGTTCCCAATATCTCATCTCTGATTAAGTCTCGTCAAAATTAAGTTAAATGCTTCAATGTGGCTGGAATTTGATATCGTCAGAGATAAATTCGTTGGTTTTTATAGGAGCCAAAATAGCTATTGGATGTGGTCCGAATATCGAAATATGTCTCAGAATGGCGATCCATTTCTAGAGCGGATGGTGACTGGTGATAAAAAAATGGATAACTTCCGACAACGACAAGTGACAACGTTAGTGGTCGAAACGTAGAGAGCCGGCGCTAACGGTGTCCAAGCCAGGATTGACGGCCAGGAAGGTTTTACTGTGCGTTTTGTGGGATTGACAGGAAATCATCTACTATGAGCTGCTTCCTGCAGAGAAACTATGAATTCACACCTATACTGTCAACAATTGAACTGTATGAAAAAAGAAATCACCCAGAAGGGGCTAGTTTTGGTCAATAGCAAAGGAATTGTGTTTCATCAGGACAACGCCAGACCCCACACATCCATAGTAATTTGCCAGAAGCTCCGGGAGCTTGGTTGGTTTCGGACCTCGCACCAAGTGATTACCATTGTGAACAATTTGGCTGGTGAAAAATTCCCTTCAAGAGAGGGTTGTTAAAACCGACTCTTGCAGTTTTTTGCAAATAGGGGCGAGGGCTTATAAGAAAGAGGTATAATACAATTCCATTCAAAATGACAACAAATTATCAATTAATAACTTCAATCAAAATCTTTCAATGATGATTTGATGTCAAATAATAAAACGCCATCAATTTTTGAATTTGAGTCCTGTGCACTATCATAATAGCGCTTTCAGTAGTAGAAAGCTATGGTCAGTTTCAACTTTCTTACTCTTTAAAAACATATACACCTTTGAAGCTAATGAACAACCACAATGGGCTAGCGGCTTCCATAGCCGAATAGCGATCATTCTGCAAAAACGATATCGAAGGAGGTTTGGTCAAACAGCTAAATGTGCTTCCATAAATAAATGCAGACAGTACTGATAGTCTTGAAATCTTCAGTAAAAAAAACACGCTATATATTTACTTTCTCCTATGTATCTACATTTTCATATTCAATAAAAGGTCTGGTAAGACAAACGCATCCTTGAAAAGATCATAGTAAAATTTAAGTTGATTTGTTCAGTACGGGGGTATTGTTAGTCTGTTGCAGAATCTCATCAAAGATTACTGTGGAACAATTTTATTCCAGTGGCATACTCCCCCAAATAACTTTGCATAGACGTCACTGGTGCATGCGCTGAACACAATGTCCGATAGAGTACTAAAAATATTACTACGGAAAATGCACTGAATTTTGAGTTTTATTCTTTTTTTGGTAGTATCTGTTTGCAATAATCTTAAAGAAAGCTTTGATTTGAAACTTGCCAGCTAATCAAAGAAAATTGATTTGGTTTCCATTTCAAAAAATATATTTCATGAAAAAAAATTACTATAACTCCTGCAGACGACAAAAAAATAATTTAGGAATAATACTTCTTTTTTTTTAAAACTTTCGACGTTTTTCATTTTTTGAACTTTCTTTAAAATAAAAAAAGAGAGGTTCTTCTGAATTTAAATTGGACGACATTTTAGTATTCAACACAGAGACCAGTTTTGTTTCACAAATCAACGAAAATATAAATAAAGCTGATGATGAAATCTGAAGAATTTTGGTCAATCGCTTGAAGCTAACGGAGAGTTAGGCGCATTAATAAAAGTCGGAAATATTTTTTGCCACAATGTTGGCATCTAAGTTTTGAACTTATTTTGCATTGACACAAAATGAATTGATCATACTGATCATACATTATGCATTTAAGGTTTGTGCTATCTGGGCATCAATCTGTTGTTGTTGCACCCATAAATTTACATACATGCATTAAATTTTTTTTCATAAACACCAAAAAAAAAAACTCTCACCATCCCCATTCAAAGAAAATTTTCCGATTATTTCTGATACAACCGGTGTCATTCGATTAATATCAACTAATCATAAATAAGTGATTACCGTTTAGGTATTCATTCCTTGCATTGTTAAAATAAATACAAAACTCATTTTCTTTAAAGCCCATGAAAGCTATATTAATTGCCTTTCAGCGGAAAATTGCTAAAGACCTTATGATTTTAGAACAATCGTTTAGTATAATTCTACAATATGCATTCTTCATCACCATCTTTACAATTTTAACAGCTTCGGTTCTAATTTACGTCATGGAAAGCAATAAATCAGTTTTATTTCTAATAGAAATGTGAAAGCCGTTTCAGCGTAACTTATCAGGCATCCATCGAAAACAATTACAAGTTAGACTTTACGATTGTAACTATTCACAGTAGTAACTATTCATAGCTCTTAAATGACATGTGTATCCGTGAAGTTATTATGCTGAACTAGTAATGGGCTTAACTCCTGGTCAAGATCATCTTGAATTAAGTGGAGAGCTAATGTAAGTGTAAATTTGTGTACAGTGGAAGTCATACCAATTAGAGTTTTGGAATTTCGCTGGATGTAAAATAGCATCATTGGTTATACCTTATGGGAAAATAAGATATATTCTGCTCTAATGACTATTTATGACCAAAATAGTTGAACAATTTTTTTGCGCCCAGCGTGGGCGTGGTAGTTATGGCAAATATATGAGCCCGGTCAGTGTGAAAAATGAAACGATTTGTAAATGAACAAATATAATCTCTCTCGAATTTTCGTAAAAGCCTCTCAAATAGTCAGCTAGTAAATTTCAGCATATTATTTTCAGGTTATTCAATTAACTTTTATAGTTTTTTTTTCAATTGTTTTATGTTTTATACTTTTTCTTAACTAAAATTTCGTTTGGAAAACTGCAAAAAAATAAAGATCCAGGCGAAAAAAAAATCAAAGAAATACATCATTTTATACTTTTACTAAAAACAATTGGCCTAAAACAGAAAAATATCGAATCGATCACATTCAACTATGCCCCAACCTTAAAAAAAACACTCACCACATCATGTTTCATTTTCCTAATCAAATTTCCATCTATTTAACGATCGTATTAATACAAAATCCATCTCTTTATCTGTGTCACTGATCATTAATCAAGTACAACTCTATTTCGATTCAATACTCCTAGCTCACAACAAAACGATGCAGTTTGTATGTAATGAATAGAGGGCTTGCAATTACGGTGTTTAGTCGCTCGCTAATGAAGAAAGTCGAATCCGCCCTCAGTGAAAAGTAATCGAGACAATTTAATGGACACACGAACAATGCATGCATTCTTACCGGTATAGTAGAAATAGCACATATGCTGGCCAGATACTTTGACCGCAACCTAAAGCTACAACATATTCGAGAAATGGAGAAAGGTTTTCAATCCGAATCTGAATGACAAGAAAAAAATACAAAACACTGAAATGATTCGGTCCAGTAAATGTTTTGATGATGACTTCGAGAGCGTGGCTGTAAGTCTGTGCGAAATAAAAATAGATGTATTCATCATTTGTCGCTGTTTATGGCAGTTATTATTTTTCACCAGCGACAACGAAAATAGATATGTCACATTTTTACATGATTGTTGCTTTTGTCATACAAAGTGTAATTCGATATTGAGTTCTTGTCGGTTGGGCGACTTGTGCATGTCATATGTATTGTGTGTTCTTCGGTGTGGTTTAAGGTGGTCATTATTTTCGTTTTTATGTCATTATTTTGTATGCGTAGGGAATGGATGCAAGACGTTCACTCTGTGACATAGATATCATATGAAGTTGTTCGCCAGAGCAAACAGAAGCGGACCGAATGGGTTTCAGTAGTTGTTGTAATTGATACTTTCTCCGAAGGGCGAAGATGGAGAACAAGAAGTATTTGAACTGAAGAAGCTGAGACTGGTGTATGTCGTTGGATTCTGTTAGACGTTGAATGTTACACTTTAGGTGGTGAGCTGTTTTCAATGTAGTGATTTTTTTTACAACAATTGGTTTAAATCAGAGATGGGTTTATGGTTTTGAATGGACATTCAGCGAAGTCTAGAGTTACACTACCGGTGTAGACATGCATTGTTTCAGTCAGGTCAGATAGAGACAAATCTTGTGCATTATATTTTGGACTCTGCCAAGTTAGTTCCTGATGCTCAGTTTAAGGGGATTATAATTTTGAAAAGAAAGTGTATGTGAAAATTACAGAAAATAATAAAAATATAAACCATGTCAAAAATACATCCGTTTCCAAACAATATTTACTTACGATTCTTATTTATTTTAAAATAGTTCAGTTTGTAGAGATTGAATTAGCAAGTCATTTGCATCGACTACCTTTTCGTAAGAGGTGTGACGAAGTAAAAATTATTTAATTAATTAAATGCTTGTAGATTTTCCTCAACTCATCAATTTTTCGCTTCTATAACTTTCTTAGGAAAACCTTAACAGGTTTTTAACTTATTTTCATTAGATAAAATTTGAAGAGGAAGGGAGTTTTCAAGCTGTTGTCGGTAGAATAACACCACCAAGTTATAGACCAGTTGATACTTTAGGAGGCGTTTCAAATGTTGGCTTGAATTAGAGTCAGTTTGCGCTCTCTTTCATTCTCATGCACTTTCACATATCTTTCTCTCTTTCTAATCAATCTGTAAAATCTGTGAATCACTCAGAGTAGAGCCTACTTTTACGTCAGGGAGAACGTTTTCGAAAAATTTCAATTTATTTTTGCATAGACTAATTTATAAAGACTGGAATTTAAAAAAGTTCTTATGGCTGTGAAAGCGAATATAGTCTGATTGGAAACTTGTTTCAATTGACGATTTGTCCGCTAGTCGTATATTTTAATTGAAATAGTAATTCAAAATGGAATAAACCATCTAGTACAACACATAACGTGATGAGTTGCAACTTCAGCGAATGCAACTTGTCTAAAACGTATAAAGATTTGTCTATCATATACACAAATCAGTTAGTGAATTTTCACAAGGCTCAGCTTAACCTGGGAAATTCTTCTTCATTGCCTTCTAAATCTGATCTTCGACTTAAGGCTGGTACTGACTTACACGTGAAGCTAAATTTTGACAAGTCTTCATTATTTGATCCTTCTTTGGAGTGAAATTTTTGACAAAGGGAAAAAGCGGAGACTCTGCTGCTGTCTTCTGACAGATAAAATGTCAAGATTTTAAATTTTCGTTCGATTTTGTTATTGAAAATAAGTTTGCACAATTCAGTTTTCAAATTCTAACATCAAATGTCACTTTATAGCTCGAAAGAATAAGCTGCGCATACTAAATTGGCGTGAAATGAGTGGAGACATGTGTCAACACCATCTGCATTTACCAAGCGAAAGCAAGTTCCAAGCAAATTTTCACGCTAAGAAGTGAGTACAAATCTTGCTTATTTGCGAGCTAAATATTTGCCGGAAAAAATTGCACGTGAAATATCGTATGAAAATTTCACGTAAAATCGAAAACAATACCAGCCTTTAGCCAACTCAATACTCAGATTGGTGCGATCTGTTACTTGTATTCGTCATTATTGTGGTGAGCATTATGTATATTGTATGAAATTTCTGAATTTTACTACTTTTTCACGTTCATATTTTCCAATTTTTTTTCGAATTTTGAAAATTTCTCATTGGGACCAAGAAAAATTTGCTCGGAGGAAAGCTCACGCTCACAAAAAGTTCATGCTAACACTGAAAACATGGCATAAACTCTAAATAACGAATATTGGACAGGACTCTTAAAAAATAGTTTTTGATGATCTTATTTCTAACCAACGTTCCATAAATTTTGGATAATTCTTTTTTCTTGCCACTTTTCATTTGGCGCAGAAATATCACTGAGAATAGAGAGGCGGCCATGTTGTAAGCAATAGAGCTGATCGAATGTTGCAGAATATATAATTAAGGACAATTTATTTTTTCCAAAAGTTTATGGTTTCAGTTCATCCTCGTCCACTCGTTGTTTTGAGAGATTACCGTAGAAATTAGTTTTTTTTCGCAATTTTCAGTACGAAGTTGAGATTGCCAAACTATCATAGAGAAAGAAGACACAAAACGCTCTTATTATCAACCATCTGCAATACATTGCAGTTTTTTTAGCTATCAGTATCTTGTTCGTCACTTCTAGGAATAATGTAAGAATCAATGAAAATCTCCATTCCTTACAACCACAGAATTCGCTCCTTAGCTTGATTTGAAAATACCGGTTTTGTACTAAGTGTTTCTATGTGTGTATAAGCAAGATCTCTGGATAAAATTGTGTGGGTACACGAAATTCGGATTTAAACTGGTTTAAAATCCCGATTTCGTGTAACTATACAAATTTGTTCGGCGGTCTGGCTTATACACACATCGATTGGGATTTGTTTTCAATATGCCCGCTCCTGACAATCGTTGTTCTTCATGTATGTACAAACGCTCACACGAAGGGAACAGTGATCACCAGAAGCAGCCATATTGGAAATTTCCTTGCCTGTACACGCTCACACAAAGTAAGCAGCGATCGCCAGAAGCAGCCGTTTTGGAAATCTCCATCCATGCATACGTTCATAACAAACGAAGAGCGTTCGGCAGAAGCCGCTATATTGAAAAATTTCTTGCCTGTACACTCTCCGCGAAGTCAACAGCGATCGTCAGAAGCCACCATATTGGAAACTTCCATATACCTACACAAAACTATCGTCTACAGACAAACACAATGATATTTAGCGCAAGCTCAACGAATTGAGAATACTCCAAATCCCGATTTCGGATCTCGTGTAAAAACGATCATAGTTTTATCATTGGCGTAGCATTTGCCACTTAAACAAGGCATGAAGTAAGATCTGCTTGAAATTATTTTGAAATTTTATAAATAAATTAGAAAATAAAGCCTCAAACTCAAAGTAATTTTAGGTTGCAGAATTTAAAAGGGCAGCAACGAGCTTGTTTTCTTCATTTATTGGTATGAAAAAATATTGAAAAGAATGGATTCTTTGGCGAATCATGAAAAATGTTTGTCACTGTAAAAATATCAGATGAGGGCGGTCGGAGCGGCGTTGGGAGAAACCCGACAAGATCAACTAATGAAATATATGGAAAGACAACTATGGAAAGGAAACTATAATATGATATTTTTGAGTGGATTCACAAAAAAATTACAAAGAATTCCCAAAAAAATTGAATAGATTTACAAAAGTTTTTCAAGAATTCTAATGGGAAACTTTTAGTACATTTGGATTTTTCGTAACGTATTATACATTGATTAATTCGCAAATCTGAGAATTTTGCTATAACTTTACTTAAATTTTCAGAAAAAGCTCTGAACAAAACATCAATTTTGGTACACTGGGTGCTTGAAAAATATTACTAGACGATACTGTATTAAACTCAATGCAAAAAATAATTTGCTCCGGTGCAATATGAACCAATCAGCCATTAGACCTTGTACTCTGTCTCTTTTCATTTTATTCGTTTTCATTTCTCTTTTCTCCTCTTTTTTTGGTTATTTTTTCTTCAATTTTTTTTCACTAATTTATTGAGCTGATTAAGCTTCAAAGTCCCAGCGTAGCTTGTTCACTGTCATATGCTAATTATCGAGTCATGAAGTCAGGATTGGCAAAATAAATAGTCGGTGTGTATCATATGAAAAAAATTGAAAGTCATTTCTATTTTGGCATAGGGTTACTAAAAAGTAAAAAACTTTAATGTCAAAATGCATCAAAACAAGACAAATTACATTAAAATTAGCGGAATTCACAAACACTGATCAGAGCTGGTAGATGTTGGTCTTTGTAGTGCTCATAGAAGTCTGGAATTATTCCAGGATACATTTCGCTAGCCAAACAAGGGGAAAACCCCTTCTACTTCGACTCCGATAGCGACTTACTACTCTTCGCAACTTATCTTCGAATTCAATATTCACTGGTCAACTGAACTTTTTCACTACCCACCACGATCATTATTACACGAACTGAATTAATTACAGCCAATCATAGTCAACATGCCCAAATATGGTCATGTTAAAAAATCAGTTGATGCAGCAGGGATAAGCAAAATTTAGTAAATAATGTGTTCATAACACAAGAGTCCTTTTCAGAGTTTGTTTGAGATCAGAAATTATTTGTTTTTAAGTTAAAAATTGCGTGTTTGGATATTAAATATATTATCTATGTGAACCAAAAATATGCATGGCCTCCAAAAAAAATAAAGAGAAAAGTAAGACGGACAAAAATGTCGTCAAAAAGGACATAAACATAGAAACTTTACATTACAGTTTACTATTTTCCATATTCTATCAATTATATTAATAAAAAATTCAAACAATTAATTTATGTCCATAGCTATTTGAACTTCAAGTTTTGATCATTCATATTCTGCTTCATCCAAAAAATACTTCTTTCAATCATTCAATTTTTCGAATTGGCTATTAATAACACTGACCGAAATGTTATGCCGGTAATGCAAAAACATTTGTCATGATGATTTTTAAATGGTTCAATTGAAATGGTTCAATTATTATTTGTTGACTTGCATTTGTAGCTTGAAAAATTACAACAAAGTGCTTTTATATGCCAGCGCCCAGCGTGGGCTCTTAATAATTTTTATTCTAGATATTTTAAACTCTCATTGACTCAATTTATGTATTTTTCGCAAGTTGTAGTACGATACATCCATTGGTTAAACTGGAACTTTGCCAAAAAAGGGAAATGCTCCCGAATTTCGGGCGTGATTAGTATGGAGACTCCCTGCAATAGGCTGATGAAAATAACTGACAATAGACCAACCACAGATTTCATTTTTCGAAGTTTGTTGTGAAAGCACAAGCTAGCAAATTAATACTTTTATCTAGTGGATATATTTTATGTAAAAGGGAATGTATTTGCTAATAACTAGCATAACTTCACATTGGAAACAAACTCTCTGCAGCTTTTTAGTACTGTTTTTTTTCAATTTCAAATTCATGATTAAAATACTATCAAACCAAACTTTTATTCAGGTTTCAAAAAATCTAAAGTACGTCTTTTCTTCAAAAAGATTAACATTTCATACCACTAGATTTGTTTCATATTTCATAGCTTTTAATCAGATATGTCAAGATGTATCAGAATAAAGCTTATATCGAGTTTCTCGTGCTGTTCAAAAGGATTTCGTGAATTGTAGGCATAATTAATAATTACCTCGGATTGGAGCGTAATATTCATCATATATTTACAATATTTTAGTTTCAAAATAACTAAATTTAGGTTTATTATGTAATTTTTAGAATAGACTTTATAATTTTATTAATAAAAATCAAATTGAAATGGGGTTCGTAATCTCATGAGAATACAAGATGATTCCAAACACCAACAATAGCTTAGAGTTACATTGAAAGCTTTCCGTCATACTTATGTTTTCATATTTTCCATTTTATAGCTCTTATCTTGTACCTTGCAACTGCATCTACTCGAATTTTCTTTATGAATTCAAAAATATAAACACCAAAAAATATTAGAGTGAATAATTTTTTCATGATATGTCTTAGTCTAGGTTGTTTAAAAACACTAATATATGCGTTTAAATTAGTGACGCTTTTATTTTAACTTTTAAACACTAGAAGTAATCTTTTTTCCTAATTTTATCAGAACTCTGGTTGATTAAAAAGCAATAATAAGGATATAATTAAATGAGAGAGGAAAAAAGGTGTAAAAATTATTATGGTGATGATTTCAATTCAATATCTTTTTAGGAGCTCAATTAAAACTAGTAGTAACTCTCCATGATTTTGACAGCTCCAAAATCAGAGCTTTGCTTGTAATTGAATAGTTTTATTGAAATCGACCTGAAAAAGTCGATAGCAAAATTTAATAAAACTAAGCTCTGATTACACAGTGCAACAAATTAATTCTTTTTTTTGCCGTTGCTCGAAATTGTTTTTTTTGCATACCTTTGCATAACAGTAGTCAAAATATGTTAGGGAAAAAATTCTGAACCATCGACATTTTTTGTAATTACACTTGATAGAAAAAATATGTGGACACCCCGAAGAACAGCAAAATTTATAATAAAAAAAACCGTTATGGCAAAAACATTTACGAACAAAGTTTGCTTAATATCTTAGCAATTTTATTCAGAAATAAATTTTACCAACCATCCAAAAATAAAAAATTTCGTAGAACAAAAACAAAAGCAAACCCCCCAAAAATCACTAAAAATACCTCAAAAAACTTGCAATTTCTTCACAAAAAGTGGTCTTTTGAGTAGATCATTGGATTTTTTTTTATTTTAAAATCTTTCTCAGCTAAAATTGCTTCAAATGAAGGTATTTTATAAGGAATTCGGGGCTATTTTGATAAATTTCTTCCCTATTCCCTCTAAATGATCCAATTGGCTCTTTTAGAGCATTTCCTTTGAATTTTTGCTTTTGCATTGTGCTGATGAGATTCGCGCCCCATCAAATTTCAAAAACGTTTTCTAGGATTAATTTAGAACAACTTGAGTGCCTTTGCGTTTGCTTATTATTGTTTTTTTACTTGGCAAAGCTTCACATTCGCCGCCGTGCAGGGGCCCAAAAATCATCTCCAAGCACAAAAATCATCTCCAAGAATAAATTGTCGAATGTGTTTGTCCATTGAGAACGTTGAAATGGTTCAATTATCCTAGTTATTCATCATTGAGTATAAAAAAAAAACAAATTAAGCAGCTCCTTTCACCGCAATATACCCCTACACTATCACACCATCGCAGCCATACTTAGCATCTGAAGTAAAATTGATGCCATATTTTATATTGATGCCATATAAAAATTTATCAAAATAGCCCCAATTTCCTTCTAAAATACCTTCATTTGAAGCAGTTTTAGCTGAGGAAGATTTTAAAATAAAAAAAAATCTAATGATCTACTCAAAAGACCACTTTTTGTGAAGAAATTGCAAGTTTTTTGAGGTATTTTTAGTGATTTTTGGGGGGTTTGCTTTTGTTTTTGTTCTACGAAATTTTTTATTTTTGGATGGTTGGTAAAATTTTTTTATGAATAAAATTGTTAAGATGTTAAGCAAACTTTGTTCGTAAATGTTTTTGCCATAACGGTTTTTTTTATTATAAATTTTGCTGTTCTTCGGGGTGTCCACATATTTTTTTTATCAAGTGTAATTACACAAAAACTCGATGGTTCCGAAAGTTTTTATTATTTTTCTGATGATACATACACATGATAGATACCGAAAAAATACATTTCGTTCTTCGGCAAAAAGTCATGTTGCACAGTGTTATTTTAGGCTTAACTTCATAAGTGGGTTGCAACTTTTTCGACTCAAATCTTACTGTTAAAGGACTAGCAATTATTTTCACCAAACCAACTTAATATATTTAATATCGATATTATTAGTTACATTTTTCCTCCTACTGACTTTGTTTTCTTGATAATTTAGTATCCGAAATTGAATAAAAAACTCATTTTATCTAATATGGCTCATCCTATCTAAAATTACTAAAAAAAAATGTGACAATGGAGTCTTTAAGCTCTGATCAGTTTCCAATTTACTATTATCCCCAACAACCCCTAAAACGCATTCACTAAATTGAACTAGATCTATTTGATTTCTCTACAAAATCAAAGAAAAAAGATGATTAAAAAACGCCTAAAAAATCGCTGAAATCATTTCAATCTGGATAATACATTCACTAAATATTTACAAAGTAAAATAAAACCACTGCAATACTTTGAAGAAGTTTCTCTTTTAATTTTTAATTTGTAAGAGAGGTCTGAATGAAATGTTTTAAAATTCTCAATTCTGAAAATGAATGCTGAATACTTGTCTTTGATTGGTTTTTACGAGACGGGAAAGTGTGAAAATTTAGGATTTCTTTAACGATAATGTATATATTCTCATTAGAATTGTCAAAAAACATGGTATGTTTTTCAATAAACTCAAATGGTTGGGAATATATTTTGACCTAGATACGAGTCATTTAATTTTCACACATGTTAAAAAAAGTATAAAATTAAATGGTGCGTTTATATTTTACGAAATGTGAAAGAAATTTTAGTTGAAAGCGTTCTTTTTTACTTGTCCTGAAGAAAGCGATGATCATAAAAAAAGTAGATCACGTGAATATTTTTTCTAAAGTAAACATATGAAGTTTCCAATATTTACTAAGCCGGTGATTGATAAACCTGGTACATACAATAAAAAAACACTATGAAGTCTGCATACCTTACCAAGACTTTTATTTTCAATGGGATTTTAAATTATAAGCGTACAATCTCTTTTTTCATATAAATAATTTAAAAAAAAAACCAATAAATTATTTCAATGAAGTTGTTGCTAATCAAATTTTTCTAATAGTTACAATCAATTTAACGATTGTATTCAATCAAAATGCTGCTCTTTGGTAATTTCGGACAGCCTCTTACAAATGTACTATAAGTAGAGAAATATTTAATGAATTATACAACATTTCTTGTAAATTATGTACTACAATATATCTAATTTCTACATTCCACATTCAATTCAATTTCAATTTTTCAATAACGAACAATAGCAGCATTTTCAATCATAATATGTTGACTAATATCCACCGTCGATCACGAAACCTCCAATTGACCCCAAACATACCAGTTTTACGCAATCAAATCTGCAAATGCTGCTAACTAATTTATTCCGTATCCATCGACTGCAACCAAACCGAATGCCGCTAATTAATTTCTGTCGGAACCAGATGCATTTCTTATTCTCTCTCTTTCTCTTCTGCATTCCATCATTTTCCTCGATCTAATCACACACTCAATCGGTTCCTGTTCGATTTCAACGCACACATTAGACCACTCGCAAACTATTAAATCATCAAACATATGTTTTTTTTTGCAATATAAACACATAATTGCATATAACAGTTACGCGATGCAAAAATGATTGACTGGGATCGGGAGAAGCTAAGAAAAAGCACTTAAAAAGTTCAACGCCAGTTTGCCAAGATAATGCCCGCGCCATATGGATGCTTAATAGGCGCGAGGTTGATGAGGCAGACGCAGAAAAAAATCCATAAAATCATCGATCGATTTAATTTGATTTGATTTCATCTCGACTCCGCTATTGTTTATAAATGGTTGAAGTGTCGAGAGTTTAATGCGAACAGTTATGTTCGCGGGCCAGATAATTATGTAATTTTTGAAAAATCGCATGTAAGAAAATTTATCAGCGTCGAACGGAACAACTTGATTGAATAAAAAGCGCTTTACTAAATTTAGATATTTTTTAAATCTGCTACGTCGCGGAGAGAGATGAACTTAGATAGATGTGTATAATGCCCTCGTGCTGCGATCTTCTTCTCGCGGTATTCATATCCACCTGTAAATGTGAGATATTATTAAGACCTGCAGGCGAGTCGGCTAATTCAAAAATAACTGTCCATTCATAGAGCTATTTTGATTTGATCGAAGCTGGTTGTTCATAAAATTAATTGCTTCGAATTGAAAAATCAAAGACGAAGGAAAAGAACAATGAAACAACAAGCGGAAAATGTATGGTTTCCAAAAGTGATACTATGTTTGAATCATTCACAAAAAAATAATAATATATAAAAAACAAAAGTCTTTGGTCGATGGGAAGCTATTAAAATTTCAACCTTTTTTTTGGAAAGTATGTATATTGCCTTTAATCCTATTGTCTCAGTATTGATCAAATCAATGAAATCGAAAGACACAGACATATTAATTTATCAAAACAAACGATGAATTTTGGAATTTTTGATTTGTTTTGCTCGTTTGATTTAAGATTGTCATCTAACACGTTAATTTATTATCATAATGAAGTGATAGTGATAGTTGTTGGGACATATGGCCGATTAAATTATTAGTGAATTTCTCATGATTTTCGGAAATATGCATATGGTTTCGTAAATTGAAATTTTGATTTTTCAAAATGTTGAGAGACATCAATCGGTTTCGGGAAATTGAGTTTAAGCGAAATGATCTTGCCTTTTTGGTAAATTTGACAAAAGTAGGTTTTTTTTCTTGTAGAGAAATTTACGACATTGTCGCTGGAATCAAAATAGCAAATCTTTATTTGAGACAATCATTTAAATAGCTATAAAAATTGACACCATTGAGAATTAACGTTTAATATGAGCAAAAGATTTTTTCTTCGAATTATAAGTTAAATTTCAGTTTTGAAAACTGCATCTGAATGTAATTCGTAGCTCTATTGATATTCAGGTGAATCATCTTTCATTCCCAAGTTTTATGGTACTGCTAGTTATGAGTTGTCGAGTTTTAAATAGCTAAAGAAGGAGTAAGTCTTTTCTTTGGAACAGTTTGGTTTCAAGTTTTACTCCCATCTTCTTGATATGTGATTACTAGAGATCCTATAGATTTTCATACGGTCATGCTTTAAGTAACACTAATTAGAAATAATATATACGGTGGTAGTCCAAGAAGTACCCCACATGGCGTATAGATGGTTATTGTGGTTCAGAAATCATAAATGTGGTAAAAAGTATCAACTTTATTAAGCTTAAGTTTGAAGTTTGACGACACTACGTAGTTTAGTATTTGTTTGGCAGCCATCAAGAGAAAACTTTCTCAGTGAATTCGCTAACATGGAATAAATTTGCGGCAATCAGATACAATAGTTCCATTTGAAAGGATTCAGCACAATCGAAATCAAAGTGGGGCGAAAACTTATTCTGGGAAAGTGTGTTTCTTTTTTAACAGCAGTAAAATAAAAGGTGGGAGCGTTTACACGGGGCTTAAGAGCTGTCAAAATGAACAACTTAGCGGTCGGGCTAATTAGGCGACCACGAAAAAAATGGAAAGTGCGCAATCCAGTAGATATAGGGTGCATTTTGTGCAATGCATGTTGGCTGTAAATCTTGACATAAGAAAGCTGTCTGCGAAATGGGTGTGACAATTGTTTACAATGGAACAAAAATCACAATAATGAATGTTTCAATCAAGTGAACAAAAACAAAAACAACACACTGTTATCAAAGTTTTCACGCAACCTGTTTAATTTTTTCAGACCATATTTAGTACCCTCGAATTATTTTCTATTTCCAAACTTGGAAAAAGGAGCCGGTTGAAAAAGATTTGCTTGCAATGAAAACGCAGAGTCTGCAGTTGATTGCTATTTTGAGTAGGTCGGTGATCTTCACTATTAAAATTATTGCTCATTTTAAGGAAAAGTGTATAAATTAAAGGAAACTAGGTAGAGAAGTGAAGATCACAGTTAGGAACGTAAAATACGAAACTTAACGAAGAAAAAACAAACGTTAGCATTAAAACCTTTATGATCGCAGAAAATAGCTGTGACGTTTTCAGTAATATATGTAAATGTATTGTCGGATGAATGCACGCACCAAAGTCACTTTTGTGTTACCTAGATCCAGCCACATACTCGAATGACTAATAAACAGAAACGTAAAGTGACCAGTTTGTCCTAGCAAGCTTTGTACTATGGGCGAGTGTTGGATTATTGTTTAGAATATCCAAGAAAGTCGACGTGCTCACATAATTGTTTTATTTGTTTTTCTTCAAAAGGTAAGCAGCAATGGACAACAAACTGATTGAATTGATTTTGTACTCGAACGTTTGCTAAGTTATGTTAAAATAAAGACATGTTTAGGTCAACCAACAAACAATTTCAAAAAAGTAAATATCAATCGCTCACGCTCAAAACATTGTCACAAAAAAACAGCAATTGGTGTCAGAAGTGTAATTTGCATGTACTTTTGAATCAATAAGTGAATATCAATGCAATTTTTATACACAAATTTGTGAAATACATACCATCTAAGTAAGGAGGCAAATATTTTTTGCACAGTGACTATGGCAAAAACCGGCGATTTTTGTATCAAATATGAGTGAATAAAATGAACAAAAAATGAGATGAATCAAAATGTTTCTTAGCGAAAACCTGGAAATCAGATCATTGAGAAGAATTTTACCCCCGAACACTGATATTTCTTGAAGTAAATAAAATTATATCTTGACGCAAAATGCTACCACTTTAATTTACTCGCCTTCACAGAAACTTGGCTAAATGAATCCCATGAGAATGAAGAGATCCTTGATAGCAGTTGGATAATTTACAGAAATGATCACGACTATTGTTCCACAGGTCAACCGCGAGGCGGTGGGGTTTTACTGGCGGTTAGCAACACTATTTCAAGTGAGATTATTGACATCACCCCCAATGTATTGTTCCAACACCTGGTTATTTGTGTTTCTTTGAATAACAATTTCCTTTGCATTAGTTTGGCCTATATCCCACCCAGATCGGACGAATCAATTTGCAACCATTTCTGTGAACTAATATCTTCCATTACAACGTCTCTGAATGAAAAAGACAAAATAATATTCCTAGGGGATTTCAATCGTCCCGACTATTGTTTTATCCCCGATGAAAACGATGCATTTCTTCTTCCTGTCAACCTCTCAGATTCCAACGACTTCAACCTTGCGAGTACTTTTTATGGCAACGATTTGCAGCAAGTCTCTCCAACTACCAACCAAAACCGTCATTGGTTGGTTTTTGTACTTACAAACGCCTATGACGAAGTAGTGGTAAGTCCAACTAATGACGCAGAGCATCTTTTTACAAATAGTTTACACCACACTGCACTATCAGTTGAACTTCCCACTTCTAATTTTATTTACTTCGGAGCATACAATAATTCAATTGTATATGACTTTCTTAACGCTGACTACGAAAGTATTCACCATGTACTTGACTCTATAGATTGGACGAATACTCTTTCAACGTTAGATCTTAAGGAAGCCATTTGCACTTTTTATAACAAAATATTTGACGCCGTTGAAAGATATGTACCTAAGATAAAAAAAAGGAAAAAACTGTCTGAGCCATGGCTTGATAGGGACCTTATGCATTTGCGAAATCGTAGGAACAAACTTTATAAGCGGATTAAAAGCAATTTCGACGATAGTTCTGCTATTCAGGATGAATATAATGAAGCTGCTAAGCAATTTTTGGCAAAGTCTCACGAGGCTTATGACAATTACATTAAGACAACAAATGAAAATAGAATCCACAACCTTAAGAAAATTTACGATTTTGTAAATGTGAAGCGAAAAACTATTGGTTATCCATCGTCGATGTTCTTTAATGATATCACGTCTTCCTCTCCTAATGAGATTTGTGATTTATTCGCAGATAGTTTCCAGAATATTTTTATTGCACCTGACTCATCAAACTCACACCTTCCTTTCTCTCATTCTGCTCCTACAGCTTTTGTCAGCCACTTAGAAACCAAACGTGACGAAATACGTAAAGCTATTTCGGAACTCGACTGCAACAAAGGCCCAGGGCCAGATCTTCTTCCTCCAACTTTCTTGCGTAAGTGTGTAGAACAGCTTATAACTCCCTTTCATATTTTTTTCAACAGATCATTTTTGTCTGAAGTTTTCATTTTCATTCAACTTTCATATGTCACACCCATCTTCAAAAATGGTGATAGACGCTGTATCGGAAATTATAGAGGTTTTGCCATCTTATCTTCTTTTCCGAAACTTTTTGAAAAATTGTCTACGATAAACTTTCTCCACTTGTTGAATCCTGTCTGAGCGAGCAACAACATGGTTTTAGAAAAGGTCACTCGACTACCACAAATTTGACAGTCCTAATCTCAGACGTCATGTGTAAAATGGGGAAAAAATACCAAATTGACGCAGTCTATACAGACTTTAGTATAGCTTTTGACAGAGTTGACCACCCTACCCTAATTCGAAAGCTAATGAAATTCGAACTTGGTGGATCTATGCTTATCTGGCTGACTTCTTACCTTCAAAATCGAACTCAGTTGGTAAAATTTGAAGGAACTTTATCGAAAAATATTTCTGCTTCCTCTGGTGTACCACAAGGTAGCCATGTTGGCCCATTTCTTTTTAATATATTTATTTCTGGCCTATCTGACGTCCTAGCAAATATACCATATCTACTTTATGCCGACGATGTCAAGTTCTATCATATCATTTAATCTAAATCCGATGCACTCTTTCTCCAATCCAAACTTGATTCACTTGATCATTGGTGCAATGAAAACAAGTGCCAAGTTATAAGTTTCTCCCGAAAATGCATCGTCTCTTATAACACGCACTTCCTCGGGAATAATTTGTTAGCTCGAGTTGAAAACGTTGTTGACCTTGGTGTTATCTTAGATGAGCCACTCCGTTTCACCTTGCACTATGGTAAAATACTTTCCCGTGCAAACAAACAGCTAGGCTTCATCAAAAGACGTGCCAAGGAATTTCGTAACCTGTGGGTCACAAGATCCTTATACATTTTACTTGTACGTCCCATTCTCGAATATGCTTCCATTTGCTGCAATCCGGCTTTTGAAACCCACAGTGACAGACTCGAGACAATACAAAAATAATTTTTACTTTTCGCCTTGAGAAAACTGTACAACCCTTACGATTTTAATACCCTTCCTCCTTGTGAGTTTCGACTAGGTCATCTAAACTTATTAACCCTTGCATCTAGAAGAAAGATGATTTGGGCCTGCTGGACATTCGACGTCATTAGAGGCGTCATCAAACTTGAATTCCAAAATAGAAAAATGGTGTTGAATAACCCTGTAAGAAACACCAGGTCCTCTCGTTTACGTAAGGAATATCCACACTCCACTACTTACGCAGCTAATGAGCCGATTAATAGATGCTGCAGGATATTCAATAGCATATGTTATCTCTATTCTCCAACAGTCTCAAAATTATCATTCAAATCCTCCCTTTTCCAAGCCATCTGGAACCCTTTATCCTAAGCTATATGCCAATGTTTTATTTATTTGTTATTTATAAATTTATTATTTATTTATTTTGTTAATTATTTTATTAAATTTTTCACTTTATTTTTATGTACTAATTGTATTTTCCAATTTTGCTTTTTTTTTGCTGTTTATGTAACTTGTACCTTACTTGGTTAATAAAAAAATATAAATATAAATGTAATATAAATTTTTAACAATACTTTCAGTTAAGGATCAGAAGTGTGCTTAGACAGATTATGGGTCTCATAGAAAATGTGAGCTAAGGGGTTTGAATTAATTTGTGGCATGACATAAGTGCAACTACGAAGCGTCGAAGCCGCAATCAATTTACTTTATTTCTTGATTATTTTCATAACTTTCCAAAAAAGGTTTTGATAATTTTTGGAAAGATAGGCAGAAGATAGTTCCATCACACTTGTGTCTTCTCGAATATCTGAGTTTGTAATTTTGTTTCAAGCTCCCTGTTGTTCAAGCATTTAACGTCACAGTGTTGAGCATAATGCCACCAACATGTGGAAGCTATAACAATGTGTTATTTCGTTATGAATATTACGTCTGAATTCCTAAAAACTATAGTGCTTAAAATCACCGTTTGCTTCATTCTAAACTGGTTCAAGGTTGTGGACCCTCTTTTGAAGTACACAACATATATGCAACGTCGTGACTTTGTATCTATCAACTTAACATCAATGTACCTGCGGCCAGTTGGTGTAAACTCCGTCTTTAAGTCTTAAATATTATTTTCATCAAAAAACTGTCTTTAGTAGTGATTTATTTTTAGTTCATGAGTTTACTGAGTTCAAAAGAACTCAATAGTCGTAGTTTTTAAACTCTGTTAGCACTTAACTCATTCAAAATCTACATAAATTATTCATTAATGCACTACGATAAGTGAGTTTCAGCACGAATTTTCTTTAGTGGCACTTTGAACCATAATGCTATTTCCAAATAACTTCAACATTATGAAAAAGATAGCACTAATTCCAAGATAGTTATGAAACAAGATGTAATAATGTCGAACAACATCGAAGATCGCATCTTTCATGATCAACTTCCTGCCAACTTTTCGCACGCTTTGTATGAACAAATTTACCAGAAAAACAAAAATCATGCCATATAAAGCTCAATAAAATTAAATCATATTCAAATCATCGATATAACGGATCATAATCATCAAAACTTAACCTTTCGTTTAAAACCGTTTCATTGATAATATTCCAATCAAAATCGACTAAACACGTTCCATTAATCCTGTCGATTATAAATGCATTCAGTGCTGTGTAACAAATTGCGAATTTTCATCGCTCATTATTTCGTGCTTGACTAGAGCTCCATGCATATACTCAAAAGACATAAAAACATCAAGAGTCATAACAAGCATACATCATAATATCTATCTAATCGCTCAACAACAACTCATCATAGCCGACATTTAAGCACTTGGAAATTCATAACAAAAAACCAATTGTAATATAAATTTCGCATGATATGGTAATTAGCACTCATCCAACATCCGATCAACAATCGCGTTTTTCGCTTCACTGGCCAGTAAAGCAACACTTGTCGCAACCAAGTGTAGGTATAACTCCAAGTTCCATAGCGACCGCAGATATATTAGCATCTATCACTCGAGAGCCATAGACTTAACATTCACTGGAGATAAAAGATACGCATAGTGTTGTTCGTGTTCCGAAAAATATTGTATTATCTTTTAGTTCGTTTACCTGATTAATTAGCAAGATCGTTCGCTGTGCGTTTAACAAGTCCATGCACTTGCGTAGATCGATTTCATGAATAATAAGTGTAATTGCCACCGACTCGCCTACTACCCACGTACCCACTCAAAGTGGATTGATCCGACGTAATCATGTTTCTGAATCTGAAGAGAAATTTTCAATTGTTTTCGCGCGCGAAATATTTGAAATAGCAATTGACGCCAACTCGTGGTTACTTGGTAGGCTGTATATTATAGTCACTTATTTCGAGACCCCCATGAGTTTGCTTTAATAAAAAAATTATAATTGGGAAATTAGATAAGCAAACAGAATGACAGGAAGGTTTGAGTGTTGCGTAATTTAACGGGCTATCGATGTATCAAAGATTGTAGTCAGCTGTAACTGTCTAGTGATGACCCTGTTGGGCTTTATCTTAGCATTTGTCTAGGTTTATGTAAATAGGTTTTAGATTTGATGGGTATGAAGTAAAAGGAGTTGAATAATCATCAATGATTTGAATATTTTTTTTCGCTGTAAATTTTGTTTTATAGATGAGAAGATATCTCGAAGGGAATCGTGATGGTGATTAGGAATGGACTTGAGCTGTTTCTTGTTCAGAGATTGAGCAATGGTCAAGTTGGGCTCGAAAATTTATGATAGTGTCAATGAGAAATGAAATCCAGTTTTTTTTAAAAAATTGAATTGTTCATGAGCTTTAGACATTGAAAGGGTCCATTTCATATGTCGAATACGCTAAATTAGGCTTGAATTAAAGCACCTTAATCTCGAATGAATTCTTTTGCATAGAGATTTCTGTTAGTACTGAATAGTGTGTTTCAACAGTCAGTAGATATTTTTTTCTGGGGCAGTCAATTCAAGTTATCGCAAGTGGGGCGACAATAATGAGATTAATGATCAAACATTTCAAAGAAAGAAAATCAAAACGGCCAATTTCATTTAAATGATAAAGCTCCACATTATGATGTGATTAAATGATTTAAAGAAACAAAACAATAAGAGCACAAGCTGAAAAAAGCAAAGAGTAACGTTTTTCACAGGCAAAAGAGGAGCATATTTTAAATCAAGTTAAGAAAAGGACATTTTTCAGTGCACAAAGCTGGTTATGATGGAAACGATTTTTGGTAAAAAGTTTATTGGATCGACCATAAAAAAATATTGACAAATCTTGAATCTAATGGACTAATTGAGAGAAAAAATATTTCCTAACCCAGCAAAATATAGGCGAAGGAATTTTTTTTATCGAAAAAAAAACACTAAACAAGAGTTTTTTCTCAGACAGAATGTTTTATATCTGATGAAAGTTTATTCAATATTTTTGTTCCGGAAGGTAGGTTGTATGTTTGGAGGTAACCAAGGAATGATGTTCGCCTAATATTAAAAAACTAATAATTAAGTATGATGGAGGCTCATCGATAGTTTAAGCCAAAATTGACCCTTCATAGTGCGTGAATTCAGTCACCGCGATGTCACATAGATTAAAAACTGTCAAAAAAATAAAGGGCCACCAACAAAATATTAAGGTTCAACAGAATTGACCTAAAATATGTACATTTATATACGTCAAAAATTTAACTGACTGAGTTCGGGTTTGATATTAATATTCTTTAACACGAAGCTTGGATTTTTTAAAGAATCAATGTAGTTAAATTTTTCTTCTGTTGTTGGCCACTTTTTATCAACTTGAATCAGTTCGGTTCGGTTTTTAAATCGGTTCATGAATAATAAAACACTAAGTGTCCAGCCACGTTTGAGCCTCGTCATCACCTACATCATCTTTGCAATTGGATCATGTTCTAGCTTGCAGAACCTTCAGCCAGCAGGTGCTTTGTCTCCTGTTTCGTGTGCAACTCATCAGCGGAACAATTAAGGAATAGACCGCAGTAAAAATTGGCTCCTCTTAGCTTTCAATTCTTCGAAAAAATGCAGAATCATGAAATAGCATCATTTAAAATAGCAGTAACTGCTAGCACAGAGGAACTGCTTCTTAAAGATTTCTGGCTTCCAGGCGTTTGGTTTAGGGAACTCACTAGGAGACTTAGTCAAAATTTTCGTTCTAAAGACCAACGAGTTCTTTGACGTATGAATTGAGAACTACCAGAAAGTCAGTGGCCGGAAGACAAAAATAGTTTTTCTTAGCGTCCGTGTATACAAACTCATGTGTTCTATCTTTAAGCTCAAAAACTCGGCGGAAAGCTCTTCACTCGTGAATTTTGGCCCTAAGGCATATGATAACTTCATTATCCATCGGAAGGAAATTCCTCTCTTCTCGATCTTACAGTGCTTGGAATGAAAAATAAGAAGATCCCCAACCTCTGATGAAGCACCGATAAAAGGACTTAAAGTTGTAATGGAGAGTTAACCGTACCTATTACTGGATTTATATAACTCCTGTTTAGTAGCGGTTTGCCCAATTGATGCTCATCGATAAACAAAAAGAAGATTTAGATAATCCGTCCTTTCCATACTAGATACAAAGGGAAAGCTTCTCGAGCAGTTGGTGAAGCCACAGCTGCTGACAGCAATTAGATCAGCTGATGATCTGTAGCAGACAGTATGGCCACTATTGATGTCATTTCAGCAGTGATTGGAGAAGTAGTAAGAGCAGAAGAGGTACGTCACATTGCCAGACTGGCTGTATTACTGGAGACGCTAGATGTTTGAAATGCCTTCAATTTGGCGGACATTTTTTACTTTGGGCCTCGAGCTTAGTTTTGGCTTTCTTGACTACTTTTTGGTCATGGTACTGGACTATTTAAGGGTTAGATTTATGGAGCTTGAAAACACCAAATGTGCTCAGAAGAAGCTTATCACCTCAGGGGCAGTGGACCTGATCTCTGGAACATCTCTGCGCCTAGAAATGCCAACATCTGTGTTTCTAGTGGATTATTCTGGCAACTTGGTAGCAATATTCACTTCCAAAGCAGCTGAGTCCACTCAATTTGGTCTCAATAGAGCCATGTAGTGGATGGAATAGTGAATAATCGATCTTAACTTCCAGTTAGTGCAATGGAAGAAAAAGATTGTCATGCTGACCAACCGGAGAATACCGACTATCATTCTGATAACAAAGAGCTTTACGAAGGTCCAGGCCAGTACGCTGGCAAGGTACCTGGAAGTGACACTGAACACTAGTCTGACCTGCAACGACCTTCTCTGAGAGCAGCGGGCCTGCTGAACAGTTTAATGGCCAAAATTGGTAACCCTGGCAATACGAAGTGAAGATTGCTGACAGCGACCGCTTACTCCATTTTGCGATAGGAAGCGGAAATTGGGGTGCGATGACTCATCATTTTGTTACTGGTAGCACCAATTGTTTGATTCATTGTTAGTATAAATAACAAGCCCTTATTTTATTTTGTTTCCTTGCAGCTCATCCTTGGAAGAAGCAACAACACTATGTCAAGTGAAAATTCTCCCAATTTAGAGCACAGCGTTGTGTTTAAACTCCTTACTGAAAAAGAAAATACACCGAATTTTTTTGAAAGACTTGTCATCGGTTCTTCAGGATTGAGCCTACGATTGGGTTGGTCACTCCAACGATGCCTAATAAAGAGGATAACTTGCGCACAGGCCGTAAATCTTTTGAATTTTTTTTTAGGCCATATTACAGTAAAACATATAAACATTTAAGAATCGTCATCAGCGGCAAAATGATCCCTTGGATCTCCTTGTGCATACCTTAGACGAGTGTCACATTTGAAACTACATTACCGCCTTATTTTTCTCGACTACAAGCAGCTACATTTCGGATTGGGAACTTTGTCATTTTCCTCCTTTAAAAACGAGCTATGCAAATATTATACCATTTTTTACAATGACTTTTGAATTGATAATTATTTTTTTTACTTTTAATTGATAATTATTTTTTTCTCATTTTGTGATTTGAGTCCTTTTTTTGAATTACTTTTTTTTTAATACTCTTCTTATTATTTTTGAGCCTATAATTAGATGTAAGTCCGTGACATAAGATCATCTGATGAAATAAACTCATTGCGGTTTATTTTTTGAGCTTAATGTTTCCAAATTGTGCAGTATCGTAGACCTTTTCCGACAGTTGTGTCTATATGTCTGCAAACTTGGCTGCCACCAAGCCCAACTTCATGATAGCAGTTATTGATGCTTTGATTTCTTCAAAGCTTCATACTCACAAAAGAAATTCTTATTTTCGGCACACTCTACTTTATCTTTGTCTGCTTTACTATCCGATTCGTACAAAAACAAGCAAACTCTTTTTTTCATCTCTCGTGAATCTCCGTGTCTTGAACAAAAGATTGACTTATGATACGTCGTATCAGCAATCGCATTACACTTATACTTTATTATACATCGTATTGTTGATATTTAGAATAAATTGAATTACTATGCTATTCATGATCACTCTTCTGACTGAAGTTGTTGCTACATATCTTCAGAATTCATCTCAACACTTTCTAGCGAGCACATTTTAGCATTTTTTTGATGAAGCTATACACCACTCATTTAATGGCAGTATGATAGTGGACAATTTGATCTTTAAGACATTTTAAAAATTCAAGAAAAATCATTGTGATATTAGTATGCTCAGCCTTTTTGGCTATTCATCACTCTAAACACACAATTACTATGTAAAATGAACTGTTTGGTGGCCTATAGCTCATAATATTGAAGTAAATCACTTCAGTACCACTGGTTCATGGTTACAAATATTAAAGCACCGTAAACCAATTTTGCTTTGCTTGATTTTGCGTGGTTTTTTTTTTCACTAAAAAATAAATAAATAGCGCGAAAATCATTTTATTTGTGAAGCCCTTCCTTTAGTCACTTATTTTCACAATTATACCTTTTGAGGTATTGAAAAGCCTGAAATACCGACAAGTTATTATCAATAGTGCAGTGCTATTTCATTAGTACTGAGTCACTTAATTAAGCGATTTGTTAAAAGATTTGTCCTCGCAAACTGTGGTTTAGTATTTGATAACTGTTTAACGATACGTACGATAAATGTACTGCGTTTTTCCAATAGTTCCGGCTAATATTTGATTTCAAGTATCTACCGCTAACATTGAATTACCGCAATTTCACGCCTTTTAATATATTCTTAATTGAACTTTACAATTCATTGTCAAAATGATTTCATACGCATCAGATCGAAATCCAACAACACCACTCTCATATCATATTAATTTGATAAACTATTAAAAGCCTACATCAAACTTGGCTCACCCTGTAATGTTTAAAACATGACTGTTCGGTAACAAAGAGCCAAGACAAGCTTTGTGTCATCACAGATCCTATTCGAAAACTAATATTTGATTATGAGTTTGTCTGCCGGTGCTGATCTCACGCTACAACAGCCTCAACGAGAAGATCAAATGGTATTAGGTATATCGACGAATTCAAGGTTAGCTATCGAATTAGAATTACATAAAAGATCTTTTGGCCTTTACTATGAATTGTCCGGCGATCTATTATCACTAACATCATTTTGATTCAACTGTGGAATCATTGGATTGCTGATCATCTGCTAGATAAACGTTGTGAGCAAAAGATACGGGGTTTCAAAGTTTTTTTTTTGATTTTGTAAAAGGCAGTGCCTGAGATTTAAAAGATTTGTGATTATCAGCTCATTTACAGCATTAAAACCCATGCCTTATACAAATATGTGTTTTAACGGGCACTTGATATACATTTGAATTCATTTAAATATATGTTACATTCCCTTTGAATTCCCCATTAGGTATTTTATTTATCAAAGCATCTGAATTTTTTGGCGACAATGATTCTTTAAAGATTCGGTAAAACTAGGCCTACTTTAAATTTATCGGAGCAGTAAATCTTCAACTGTAAACTAGATTCGATAAGTATTTACATCAGATGGCCTTCAGCTCCTCTTAGGGCCATTTGAGCTAGTATCTTTCGCTAAGCTTAACGGCTTTTTAAAAGTGGCAATAGTAGGGCAGTTGCCAAATGTAAATGATTTTCTGGACATAGAAAGATATACTGTTTGTTTTAATAGAAAATAGAGCCTATAGCCCACTTTACATCACACGCTTCGATTTTTGTTCCACATTATGTAAACAGTTCAATATGTTCAGCCAAATACGGTTACGAAACATGTATCTTGTTAATTTTTTTCTCGCCAAAATCACTCACGATTTTCGAACAAAACATACCAGTTTCGATAATCTGATTGATTTGTGGGCTGGCGATGGTAGTTTGATTGTCCTATTTCCATGATATCGTGAAAAATTGGTTACTATGTTATTCGATTATAGTAATTTCGAACAAACTACAGGGAAAAAACCCATAGATACGATTGATTTTCTTCTGTTATTTTTTCTGCATTAGCTGCTACTCCTCCAGTTTGCGGGTTTTGTAGACATAGAGTATTTCCATCATATTGTGTTTATCGAATTTTGATGTTCGTTGGCTTGTTCTCAGTCCAAGTTTACCGTCAATCAGTTTACCGCAATTCGCAAACAGGCGAATCTGTACACGAAAATAGGTTGAACATGCCCAATTGGTGTCCATTCGAGTAAATCGATATTTTTCCCGGTGCTCTAATGATGCCAACACTCATTGTTGATAAAAGGCAAGTTAGCAGGCCTAGTTCTGGATACTAAGAAAATTAGATCAGAACAGCGGGCGTAATTGTTGGGAATGTTTGGCAGTGAGCTGGATAGATATCCCAATTGGTAGTCTATTGTAGGAATCTCCAAAGAGTTTTTCACGAGTATGGAACTAGGAAATTGCTAGTTGTTGTATGCGATTCGGTTAACCACAATTCAATTTTCGTTTTGACTATAGTCGGGTTTTGTGTGTGACTACGTTTTGAAGATTTTGTTTTTTTCAGCTTGAACCTCGTTTTTCTTTATGATATCCTATTGGACGACCACCGAGAAGTACTAATGTGCAGATGCGTTATTTTTGTGGGTTTTCTTTAGAGAGACACAATGTAGGAACGTTTGGTGTGATGTAGGTTATAGACGTGAGTTTAATCAATGGTTGATTGCGTAATTTAACTTTCAGTCTCATGCAAAAGATATTTGCTTTAGATCGTTTTTGCAAATAGCCGGAACTTCATCAATGCTTTGTGGTATTAGGGTAGCTAATTAAGTTTATAAAATAGGTCGTTGTTATTGTTTCCTGATCCCGTATCACCTAGTTTTGATTTTTTTTTCAAATTCAATCAGATTTAGAGTGATATGGATCATAAATACTTTTTTTTTAAATAATCATATGCATTCAAACAGAAAAATAGAGCAGATGTAGAAGAATATTTATATAATTGCGGGGAAAAAATCTGGTTATTTGCTAATAAAATGGCTTATGCGAGATTTCGAGCTTTCATTTTCCTTGTTTTCTGTGCTTCAAGAAGAACCTTTATTTTTTTTCTTCTTTTCCATAAATCTTCTATTTAATGTGGAAATTTGTCTAGAATGGCCTATACTTTGACCTAAGCTTCTGGCAAGAGTCAGCGCACCAGGATCGAAGCATTGGTCGGGCAAATTCCGACTCGGAACTTCGTAGACCTATAGCTGGTCTTTTTTTAGTGAGCCAGACTTCACATACCCCGAGATCTGATAGGTGACCCGGCGATCTGATAGGCATATTTTTTTCAGTCATCAAAACTAGGAAAAAAAATTTACGAGAAAATTTTGACTTATTGCTTGAAAATTACCAAGCATTTATGTGACTCTACTGTACCTACCGTGCATTCAGAGTAATATGCTAAGACCCTCTGATATAGATTTCAT
Organism: Nemotelus pantherinus; assembly: GCA_963978885.1. Lineage (NCBI taxonomy): Eukaryota > Metazoa > Arthropoda > Insecta > Diptera > Stratiomyidae > Nemotelus > Nemotelus pantherinus. The sequence continues at coordinate 19,966,602 of OZ022264.1, read as the reverse complement.
TTATAAGACATGTTTTAAATCGTAATAAAGTAACTCCACCACCATGTCTTGTCAAGTCAAAGGGTTGTAGCTGATGGAGAGCTTCATTTACAATTAGCTTATTGCAGTCAAAAATTAATTTTTGGCAGGTTAACGGGGAACAATCAGTTTTATCAGTGTTTTCAAAGACACCAAATCGATTCTGGTTTTGATAGAAACTGTGAAATATGATTCAATTGAAGTGACATGGAAAACCACCACAACAAGCACTTATGAGTTTTGAAGACTCCCAAAGAAGCAGGTCGTTCTTTAAAACTATGAACATGCAAAAGTGTCAGCAAGACTAATAAATAGGTAGTCTAGGAACTTACTTAAAATTTTTTTTAGAAATTTTCAAGAGTGACCAGCGGAAAGAACTATGTTCAAAAATTAAACGTCTCTTTTGGACACACTCAATGCGATCTATATGCTCCTTATAATAAAGACCATATCAAGGACCCATATTCTAGGAAAGGCCATATTCTAGGAAAGAGAGCAAAACAGGATTTTTGCCATAAGAATGTCATTGATTTATTTTGATCGTCTTTTTAAGAAGCCAAGTGCACAGTTGGCTTTTATTATTATTTCGTCAATGTGGTCATTAAAAGTAAAAGCAGAATTTAATAGTACTCCTAACTCACGAGCTTGATTAGAATGAGTTGAAAGAGTATCATGTAAAGAGTAGTTGAAATTAATGGGACATGATTTATGGGAGAAAGAGATAACTGAGTATTGGTCAACATTTGATGAAAGTCGGTTTAGAGCGCAACAATTAGCGAAATTTGACACATTGCGTTGCGGGGTTGTACAGTCATCAAGTGATGATATTGTATTAAAAATCTTTGCGTCGTCAGCGAAGAGTGATGAGATGGAGAATGCTGCAACAAGAGTGATCAGGTCATTGATATAAATAGTAAAAAGAATGGGACCAAGGTGATTGCCTTGTGGAACACCTGATGTGGCAATTATTTCAGTGGATAGAATGCCACGAAATCAAACATTCTGCTTGTGATTAGAGAAAAAAGATTTGACACAGTCAATAAACTTATTAGAGAATTCAATAAGATGCTATTTGCATATACGAATATTAATGATCCAGTCTAAATGCAGTCAACTTGTAAACCTTCTTCAATTGCAGGGATGACTAGGTTCGCAAGTTCTAAAAGGTTAGTGATTGTAGGTAAACCGTGACGTATGGTGATTTAGCGATTGGGCTATAGTTGTGCACGACTTCTTCGCTGCTTTTTTGTGTGGCTCGGAGCTAGTGGAGAATATTTTCTGAAGCTTAACAGGTATAAACATGATGGTGCTCTAAGAGATTCTATGATTTAAATAAAATGACTATTAGTATTTTGGATTAAAAATTTGCCGGACAATTACAAATGGCATTAATTCTTGCTGCAGCGAATCGAACTCAATATAGTTTTCTATGCACAAAAATATCTTCTAGTGCTACACAGAATTGTTTTTCATAGCAATACAGCAGATAAAAATTCTATGAAAGGATGAGCAAGCCTCTCTTGAGTTCAACTTTAAAGTTTTATTTAGATGTGATTTCCCAAAATTAAGCATGCAGTGTTTTACGAGAATAAGATAGCGTATAAAAGCAATCTAATTTCAGGGACTAGAAAGGCTATCGAAATTGTTTTACAGCGGGATTTTATGGCCCGCATCTGAATTAAATATGAAATAAGAAGGCACAATGGGCAAAGTCACCATAATAATCCACAAATCCCGCCATGATAACTGTCCCAAAATAACAAGCGCCCCTAAAACAGGAGTAACAGAGTTAGGATAGCTTACAAAGGCTGTGAGAATACAGCTCAACAGAGTCAAAAACACATTCAACTGGGGGGCCTATAAAATAGAAATCTCAGAAACCAATAAAGAGCGAAGGAAATCCAAACGAAAGATTTCTGTGAGAGTCTCAACTGCATTCCAGAGGCTCCAAAGATACAGAAAGCTTTGATTATAGGTCACCAAAACCATATAAAACTACACGGCAGCCAAGTGAAGGGATACAGACTATGATTGATAAAAATTTACTTCGCAGGGTGCACATAAAATACATAGATATGTTGAGGAAGAAGGCGGACGCCCTGAGTAGACAGCTCACTCACTACTGGCTAAACAAATCATCTCGTATGAAAAGGTTGAATGGGTCAGAAACTCCTCCAAATGGGATACAAAGAACCTACAAAGAACCAAAGTGAAACTAGACACCGTGCTTTTACACATATTTAGAGCGAGCTTGAATGCACCCAGGCTAAGCCAAGAGGTTTTTGTTACCAAAAAAAAAAACTGGCAAACTGGATGACCTTCCAAAATCATACAAGCCAACCAGCCTCGCATCCTTCATATTGAAAGGGATAGAGAGAAGCTGATCGAGATATATATGCGTAGCGACCTATTAGTGAAGGTACCACTACAACAATTTCCATTTGTTCACCAAAAGAGCAAGCCAACTTTATCAACCACACAAAGCTTGGTAAAAATAATAGAAAAATCATAAAATAATAAAGAAATCACACTGCGTGCTATCATTAACGTAGAATGAGCCTTTAAAAATACAGTAGGAGAGAAGCCTCTCAAGAGGTGGTCAATTGGGCGAGTAAAATACTAAGGTAGCGAAGGATATTCACGTAACCGGAGGATGTAATAAAAGGGCGAATACTAAAAAAAGGGATTGGTGCAGTGAGAGGATATCTTCCCCCTGCAAAGTTAGTGATTAACCACTTTCAGATACGGGGATGAAATCACAATAATAATAAAATACGAAAGGCTATAAATTAATAATACAATAGTGCAAGAGGGAGTGACTATCCATACATCCTTAAAATACTAACATAGTTCCATTCACCATGAAGATAGGAAACAATTAGGGACACAGAATTGCTTCTACAGGAAGAAATAAAATATCGAGGAATCAATCTGAATAGGAAACTCACCTGGGATAGTCATCTAAACAAAACTACACTAAAGGCCACTAAGGCATTTCAGGCAGCACAATTGCGGGCTATTTCCAAGGCAGACACTCTGCACATATGAACAAATGGGGAAGCCTACCATATTATATGGATCTGCAATGTGGTGAAAGAAAACCACAAAAAACATGGCTGTTAACAGTCTCAGCAAACTTCAAAGGACGGCCTGCTCATTGACTACAGAGGTCCTTTCCAAATCTGGAACCACTACGCCTAAAAATTCAGGAGGAAGCGGCAAAACAGGTGACAAGTCTACAACAGGCCTGCAGGTACCAATCAGGATACCTTAAAAGCCATCTGTACTCTGGATTAAAACAGGTCCATAATGGAAATTGTGAATTTCACGATCAAACAAAGAATAAGTTAACCTTCGAAAAACGGTTCATAGTCACAATACCATCAAGAAACAATTGGGAGAATGGTCCAGCTCCCTCACCGAAATAGGTGCAAATGTGTTAAACAGACGACTGAAAGATAGATTGTAGAGTGTAAACAGCTTCTCCGGCCCTGAAAAGGCCACAATCAATCAGAATTATATGTTAAGGTGTCAAATTTAAATTCCTATCGGACAGACATGCAGTTTTCAATGCTACCAATCACAATCAAATGAAATAAGCTTTACTCTTAGAGATGAGTAGGTTCTTAAATGAAATAGGGGCTTAGAGTAGCATGGAGCTTATTTGGGTCTCTGGCCATAAAGAGCACCTATGAAACGACCAAGCTGATACCAAGGCCATAAAATGTAGTGAATTCCGTACCGTGCTTAAGCTTTACAAAGGCAGATGCGGACAGAAAAAATTAACTGACTTAATTTGAATGGATTGAATCATTAGAAAGATTAGCTCAGCTTTGAAATAAAATAAGCAAAAGGTTAACACCCAAAGTAGTGTTGTATCCAGAGCCGGATTTGACCTTCTTGCCGCCCCTGTGCAGTTGTGAAAATAGCACAACTCCTCAAACCCATCTCCATCCCGCTAAAAACCAACAACAAAGAATACAACATTTTTTTCGTAATTGTTTTTATTTTTAGGCGCACAAGTGGGAATATACTCACAACAATGTAGCTACCAATGGCGCCAAATGAAAGTTTCATTTTTTACTGCGCGATGTATAAAGTAAGATGTACTGAGTTAATTGAAGGAATTCTTTCAGAAAAATCACGCTGTGATATCGTACTTATTAAGTATAAAGCTTGTCGCACACTATTCCGTCACGACACGACACGACAAAGAAAAATGTCGTACGACAGTCGGTAGACCAATGCACACTATACCGAACCGACCCACACATCAGTTTATGAAAAAAGTTCAGAAAATGCATTATGTTTAATGCAATGGAAAATGTGTATTGTTAAAAATAAAAAAAATAATAAAACTGAAATTAATTGTAATTTCTTCCCATCTATTTGTCTTCTTTTGTGTGTTGTTGTAACTTTTTGAGTTTATTTCATACAATTCTTTCTACAGAGTGGCGTAAAAGTTTCTGCTCTTTGATATGAAAAATCCAACGGAATAAATTAATGGGAAAAAGCTATCTTTCCAAATTTCGAAACCCTCTTCTTTTTTTCTTCAACCTACATAGCTTTAATTAATTCAGCGATGTTTAAGAGCCCGTAAAAATAAGCACCAAAATTCAAAGAGGATTAATATATCCAACTTTTTTTCAAACTTGAAAAACTTTGGAATCCTTCAGCGGATCGAACTGATAATAACGGTAAATAGTCAACTTTATGGGAAAGTTTCAGAAAACGAATTTTAGACTGTTGAAAATGAAAGAAGGCATAATTCATACAAATTATATATTATGCTGCTTCAAGTGTGTTAAATGTTGTACAGGAAATACTCAGGACAGAAACTTTTGCGCCACCCAGTAGTTTCTGGCCAAAATTTTACATCCATTACCAATTGGATATTTTATTTAATATCAAACTGCCTAACGACAGCTGATGCTTATCATGAATATGAATTGTTCAGAAAATGTATTGTGATAAATAAAATAGAAAGTTTGTAATGTGAAACATATTAAAAAAAATTAAAATTGAATTTTTCTTAGCAAATTCTTGTCATATATTTTCCTTCTTTTGTGATTAATTGAAATTTTTTGAACTTATTTCATACACTTTTTTCTATTTTCTGGCCAAAAAAAATGTACTTCATCCATTTGCAATTCGTAATTTTTTTTAAAATATAAAACTGCCGAACGACAGCTGATGCTTATCATAAAATCTATGAAGCTATATGAAAGCCCGCACACTTAACCGACACGACACGCTACAACGACGAACATCATTTGTCGGATTGGATTGAATTCGAACATCCCAAACGACAAAAATTTTTTGCTGTCCTGTCGTTTCGTGACGTGTTGGTCAAGTGTTCATACAATTACATACAATTTATTCTCACAGATTTTTGTCGTGTCGTGTTGTGACGTGTCGTGTCGGAATAGTGTAAGATATGCTTAAGGAGTCTATGATTCAAAAAATGTATAATTGATACAGTTTTTGCTGATTTTTTAAGATTAAAATTATAATTTTGAAAAAAAAACTTGAATCTTAAATAATATGAATCTTTTCGAAAATTTGCTGTCCTTCCAATCCTTCCCAAATATCTGCCGCCCTGGGCAGTTGCCCATAAATGCCCATACTTAAATTCGGCCCTGGTTGTATCCTAATAGTCAAAATGCAGAATGTAAAAAGTAGCTACACAGCAACGCAAAGAACAATTGTACATTTTAGTCAAAACCTAAAGTATCAAGAACTATTCTAAGCGAGAATAGCCAGTTCAATTCACTGCATGATCTTGTTCGATCGTACATTTTAATGATATGTGTTTAGAAGCATTGTCTAGTTGATGTTCGTAAAAAGTGTGATTTGAATGCTACCAGACAGCAAGCCAAACGCTAATCATTGAGGCTGTTTACAAACATTTATAGTTTAATGTGGTTGGTATATTCACAATTAAATCTGGTTAAAATGAAAATGAAGTTTCAGATAGATTTTAAATTATGTAAAATCTTCGTATAGATTGCCCAGAATAGTGAAGCTCAGATGGCTGAAGAAGTTTTAGTCTGTATAAGGAAGAATCACCTACCAATTCCAATTTACAGAACACTACTCTTCAATAAATAACTATTTTTTTTAACATTCTTATTATACGCCGTGAATAAACAACAATAAATAACATAACCTTGCCCAAGACACATCACAAAACACCTATTAATTACATCACCTCAAGATGGTGTGACAATAGTCACAAAAGCCAACAAGACAAGTTATTCCAATCCGATAAACCGGTACAATAAATTTCGTATTAAGAACCATCTTCAATTCACATGACTCGTATTCAATGACCATCTGAACATATCAATACGGTCTGCAATCTTATACACGTTTCGGGATTTCCACAACATTTAGCCAATCGTTTCAGTAGAACATTTCAATTCTTTGCACCTTCGACTGGCAACCGATAAATCACTCCATGGAACAATGGAACGGCAACAAACAGTACAACAAATCGTTCTTTGCCAATCAAAGGAAAATAAAATGATTAGATTACCATTAATATAACCGTTTACAAGCAATCAAAAGTCTTGCATGTACGCATAGTGGTCTTATTATAATTTCAAAACTAATTTTCATGTTCCGCTCGACCTAAAAAAAAACAAACGTTCCACAAAAATTGGCCATAGCAAAAAAAATCGAAAAGAAAACCAAATTTTCATATTACACCGATCTGAAAGATACAAACGCACTGAGTCACTACCGTTCTCATGTTCGTAGCTGAGTCGAGTGCAGCAATTGAGTTATCAACACATGAGCTACACATTTCAATTGCTTCATTTAACTCGATTTCGATTCTCAGGCGGTCATTTTTGTTGTTTGTTAATGTTACAGTAAGTTTGTTTCTTGGCGCGGTGGTGGCGCTTGATGGATATAATAGTATACACAGAATGTGGAGCGTAGAAAATGTGCAACAGAAAAAGGTAAGAACACTCCGTACCGAGTTTTCTCAGGTTGTTACTGCAGTAGACGAGTGTAAGCGTGGTGAAAGTTCGATGTTTCAGTTCTCGGACGAAAAGATTGCCGGATGGATAGATACGTAAACGGATAGATAGATCACCACTTGGTGATCTAGTTCTAGACGATTACACAATAATATTGTTTGGTGGTTAGATGATTTTGGGAAGATTTCGACAGACGATAAGAGGGGCAATGTTGGTGGATAGGTTGTGGCTGATGTTTGGTAACTGTAGCTAATAGTGAAATTATGATTTGTTTCAAGTTGATTGTTATTTCGAGCGGAATTCTGAGGCATAAGAACATGTACATGAAATTTACCTATGTATGAATAATTATGGGGAACTTGGAATGAAAGATTACAGTTTTTGATAGAATTTTGTATAATTTGGAGCTCCAAAGTGGATGGTTTAAGATTTATACAATTTTCGGAATTGTTCGGGGAAATATTGATACTTATTTTAAATGCAGTACAATAAATTCAATTTAATAATATATGGTCTAAAACTGTTTTCTTTGAATGGCTAAGTTTTTAAAATAATTTTCGGTTGATTGAATAGTATTTTGTTTGTTATTTAGATCTATTTGTTATTTGAGTTTTAGTGGAACACTACAAGAGCTAGAGCTAAACTAATGAATGCATACTGACCTATGAGCTGGTAATAGTTTTGTAATAGCTCATCATAGTGTAATATTTTACCAAATTTACCAAATAGATACGAAAATAATTTGAAACGCCTTTACATATGTATAAGATAAATTTGAAAAACCTGATCATTTTATGCTTCATCACCTGCCAACATACTGGGACAATAAGTAAGGAATACATGGTTTTTTTCACCATTTGGCAGTCGTCAGTCAATGAGAAGTAATAAAAACACATAGCTCTCATGTTTGGATAGAGAATTTGTTTCACATTGCTCTCATGCAGTGAGTACCAAGGAGGCTTTAAATCTGGACGATTGATGACTGATTTTTATGGTCAAACAAGTGTTCGTGAAATGGTGGGAGTTTGACATTGGTTCTACTAGATTTTTGTAGACTTTAAGCAAGCATATGCAACTATTGACCGAAGCGTGCTGCATCTAATATTGTTAGTTTTCGGTATCTTAGCAGAACTAGTCCGATTGACTAAAGTGACGATGACATCAAAAACATCACAAGTCAGAATCAACAACTATCTGACTGACACCGTTGACACAAATATTGGGCTAAAGCAAGGCGATGGACTGGACCCCTTGCTGTTCAACATTTCACTGGAGTACGTGGTAAGGAAGCTGCATGTCAAGGCAAAGGGTACGCTTTTCTATTAATCCAGCCAGCTACCAAATAGTAAACTACGCAGAGGACATCATCATCTTGTCACGTTCTTCGACATTCGCTAAATAATTGTTTCTGAAACTTGACCAGTACAATGATTAATCTTTGGATGACTCCTGTCTCTGGATAGAATGCGTGTCATTGATGCGAGTTAATTAAAATACTTGATCATGTTTCGATCCCAAACTGAAAATCACACAGGCTACTGCGATTGTGGTATTAATAAATGAATTAATAAATGTAACGAGCTGTGCGAAATATTTGTCGATCCTCAGGTTTCCATAAGCATCAGACAACAAATGCTACAACGAAATGCTGGTTGAAATTGGCATCGTTGCTCTGGTTTCGAAATCGGTAGAAATTGGAGAAAATTCAACTCAAGACTAAACGATTTTGTGATCAAGGCTAAAGGATCTGGTTTGGTAGAAGTTGTATTTATTATGAACTGCTAAAACCATCCAAATTCTTGTCTGGTGATCAACGCACACTATTCAACTAACTAGATTCACACAAAATATTCACGAAAAACCGCTAGAATGGAACGATACACATGATAAGCTTTATTTTGCTAACCCCCTTTTAAAACTGGTCCAAAAATACCTTCCAAATATTGAATGTAACCAAAATAGAATGTCTCATACTACAGTACGAGAATGCTCACCCCAGTCGAAAACTCAATTTTTCGGGTGATGTCAGCATCGACCAGAGTTTTGTGGCAAATGCTGTTACAAAACAATTGAGCTTTAGCAGGCGCATATAATTAGTCATCTACCGAATAAGGACGAGTTTGCTTCTTCGTCTAGATTGGTAGATCAGTTTTTTTCCCCCAATGGAATGATATCTAGTGGTGTACCTCAAGGTAGAGTCCTAGGCCCTATCCTCTTTAGCGTTTTCACCACGACAATGCATATTAGGCAATCAAACTAAAACCCAGTAATTATTATAATGATTCTAGTATAATTATTACAGTAATTTTTATAATCGGTACATCTAGACAAACCGAACTTGATGCACCTGAGAATAAACGAAACTGAAGCTCAAGTAAATAGGTTTGTGAAATATTTGGGAGCCACCTTCGAAATTCAAATATCATTTTCATGGGAAAAAATACTCTAGGAAAGCTAACCGACGCATATCATCAGATGGAAATTTTCATGACCAGGCTCATAATCAGCGACAATTTCCAAATTTAAATTGCTTTGTCTCAAAGCTATGAAGAAAACTGGACAGCCTTTGCAAGAAGTCTCCAGCGAACTCAAATTCGGAAACTGTTCTGTTTCTAAAATATACTTCTCTTTCAGAAATATCTCCTTGAACTTGGTGAAAAAATCTTGATGAAACTCCAAACCCATATGGGTTTCTAAATTTGTAGTCTCTCCAAAATTACTCTGGAAGCCTCCAGCCACATCTATCCTACAGATTTACATAAAAATAGCGGCTTTGTGTAATTTTTGTGAAAATGGGTTTTTGCTTTTCTATTTTTGGACAAAAACCAATGAAGTTTATCGAAGTAGCGTCACTCAGATCTGAAAATTGTCGACAGTGGAAGCGACAGGATTCCCAACAGAGTTCAAACAAGTCTATTTGAACAACGATGTAAAACCAAGGGTAAGCGCCAACATCAAGGAACAAAATGTACGATAATATCATTTAAAGTTTAATACGAGATGTGTGATCAGAAAAAATGTAAGAGATAAGCGTTCGAGAAGAGCAGACTTGATTCCGAAGTCTGATGTAGTCAATTGCAAAAATGTGGGCTAATTTTATACTTTGGTATTATATTTGTTTGACAGATCTGGTATTTAAAAATAAAATTCTATTTTTGCCTAACTTTAAGAATTATATTCTAAAAGAAATCTTAACTGTAATAACTTTTCGAACTGATCGGAAGACGTACCGTGCCCCATTCCTTTCCAAAAATACCGCGAGTATTCTGCAAAGTATCCAAAACAGGAGCTCGACAAGTTTTACAGCGAATTGAACTTGGTTGCCGCAATGCGTTTTTTAACTGTCCAGGTAGTGCAAGCTGTAGCTTTTTGTGGGAAACGAGACCGAGGGCGTAGAGACTATCGTTGATCTGAAATCTGATCTGGAATCAACGAAAGTTAGGAGGATACTGAAGGAAACGACGATACGATGGTTGTGAGTGTTTTTTTTTATAAAAGTGTTTCAAAGGCAGTTCCTATTGAATAAATCTCTGCAGTCGGTGAAGTGACTGTCATCCAGCGGTGTTTGATGGCAGAAAAAATATCAAACCTTGCTTGAATCCCCCCATAACTTAAATATCAAAGAAAATTTCTAATGAGATACAAAACAACTAGTCCGAGCTTGCGGCAGAAGTTCAAAAAGCCAACATACTGTCGTTTTTCCTCCGCCTTTAATAGTGCAGACTGCTAAAGGTAACCGCACAAGGCAAAAGTGGCAGGATCCTTTTGATATTCTGCCGAAAACTAGAGTTGAAAAATTTGAGGATGTTGGAAATACCGCAGTCGCATCAGCAATTTTTGAGCTAGGTCCATTTTTTCCCGAGCTGATACGTTACAGAGTGTAAAAAAGTCGTCGGTTCTTCACAAGGGAGTGCACACCTCCTACGATAAGTTACGCCAACAAGTTTAAGTTAATCAAAGAGAAGCAAAATGTTCTGTATGACATAATCAAAGTTTGAGTAAATATGTATGCAACAAACAAAAAAATAGCAAAAATCAATGAAATAAGTAGAGGAAATAGTTAAACCACTACCTCAATTTGAATCAAATCAAAAATATAATTTTTTTAAAAGAAAAAGAAACCATATAGAAGTGCAACGTATGTTATGATGCTCTTATCATTAATGCAGAAAAAAGAGTTTAAAAAACATCATTTGCTGCGTTTTGCTCATTGATTTATAGAGCTAATTACAAACTATTTAAAAAAATTGTATAGATAACTTAAAATTTTTTGAACAAAAAGACCGAGAAAATAGAAGTGGTTAATGTACAAGTAAATGAACTCAAAATCATTCAACGTAACATTAACGGAGAACGAAGAATTTAAGTTCTATTTATCGAACCTATCGTTTTTATCGTCTTAAATCAAAATGCGAAAGACCCAAATTATTTTATTATTTTATTCAAATAAAAAAAAAACAGTAGCAGCCCAAGATTAGACAAAATTCCTAACATTAAACCAGGATCTGAAGAGTAAATATTGACAAGTACAACAAAAATATGATCGATATCTGGTCCAGAGTTGAAAAAATAGGCTGTTTTCATTATAGTTTTTATCTACACACTCATTTATTTCTACTATTTTTTTTTATCTATTTTTTTATCTGAATCAAATATCTTTTGAAACCACCTGACAAGAATATGATTCTATATATTTATTACCCAATCAAAATTTTCAAATTTTATTTCATATTTATCTGAACTTCTACATATATACTCTGACCTAGTTTGTAAGTACGCTGACAACATCAGTAGCCGTCCACTGATGACAATATGCGTTTTTATTCGAAGCATCATTTATTGTAAATTTCGAGTTTCACATGATAATAAGAATATTGTTCCAATAACAGATTTCAGCTACTTAAGTTTCATGCTCATTCCCAAGATATACAAACTGTTCATTAAAAAATTAGTTAAAATTCTGTTGACGGTTATACTTATTTATGATTCTTGGCAAACACTATTACGATAACAATATCTGTTTTCAACTACAGAACAAAAGTCACAGATAGCATTCTGTTACATTCTGAAATGGCATCACAATTGCCATGAATCAAATTTTAGTATTGCGGCACAACATTTAAATTCCATCAGGTGTTTCCGAGAAAAAGCAAATAACAAAACAATAAAAGAAAGTAATGAAATTGTTATACTACTGAAATTGACATTCCTCAAATTTTTGCTGAACATAATGGAATTCTGAGCCGAGCATAAAACAATACGATGAGTCGAAAACAAAACCTGAGAAACAACACAGCCATGTCAAAAAACTGAAAAATTACCAAGTAAAACGTGCCCAGTCGGAATTCCATCATTTTTAGAGTACCTACAACTTCTGGAATTAACCAAGAAACATCATTGCTGTAGAAACTGTTTAACTATCGCTCAACAATGTCTACATACGTCTACATTTTTACAACTCCATAAATATGGAAGAATGAACGAAGACAGCAAATCGAGAGAAAAAATTGAATATATCATATACAAAACCAAAAAACTTCAAAAAGAACTTGCAGAAACATTAACTTGTCCATCTCATCAAGAACAACAACAAATCATCATACATTTCAATCCGACAACAGTTTTATGTCTGGTCGTAACTGAAACTAACCAAATAACAGTATGTCTTTGCTGAGGTCGAGAAAAAGGTGTCGACAATTTGAACAATTTAAAAGAACTACTCGAATAAGTAGAAGAATAGTAATTGCAGAAGTAGTGAAAATTAAATGAGGGTTTTCTTCGGCAAATGGTTAGGTTAAATCCAATAAATTGAGTCATTTATTTTAGTTTGTGTCTTTTGAGAGTAAACAAATTAATAGCTGGTGAGATAAAGTAAGTTGTTTTGACAGCTGTACGATGGTAATTATGTGTAATCGGTAAATCGAAAAGCAAATGTTTTAATTTGCACGTGATGGTAGAAAATGAAAAGTATTATGGTCCATGTGCCATATGACTTCAATTCTGGAAGTGAGGACAGAAAAATGAGGTAGCTACAAATTGTTTCCAGTTTGATTCTTATTTGGTTTATTTTAAACAATTACAAAAATATTCAAAATAATGAATCTAATAGCCTAGACAGACAAGCTCTTAAATTATTAATTTATTAATGAACGTTTATACCTAAATTAGTAATTTAAAAGGTGCTGACACACAGCCCTTGCATTAATGATAAATACTGTCTCTGACTCTCTGTCACTCAAAGCAATTAGTTTTTGAAAAAACGGAGAAATTGAAAGTGTTTTAGGTGTAAGTTGCCCTTTTTGTGCTCTAATCAATCAAGTCGGAGTACAACCCGCGCAAGAACTAGATTAAAATTCTTCAAATATTTCGAATTTAAATTTGACATCTCAAAAAAACTGTCTTCGTCTTCCTTTTCAATGCGGACAGCGACTTTTTACAAAGGGATTATGTACGAGTATTATGTCGAGCTACTCTACATCATTGAAGAATAAATTACTAAAGTTTGATAATCATTAGCGATTTGCTTAATGATTGATAATTTGGTCATTTTGTGGTGATTATTCCAAATTACCATATGACATACAGCACTTAAATGATCATTTACAACAAATGATCATTTAGGCTGCACTGTCTGTCTAGGCTCTTAGAGTTTTAAGATCGAGCAGCAGCACCAATTCGGTTTTTAAGCTTAAGCTATGTGTATACTTCTGCTACAAATGTTATTCTCGGCCTTTGGTGAAGAATTGGCCATTTATTTGTCATCGGGCAAACCTTTACTAAAATTGTGTACTTTTTAACATTTCTTGAAAACTTTTCAATATTTAGAAAATTTTTTGGATCGACCAACACTTTAGGAGGTATTTCGGGAAGAAAAATAGAGGCAATTCCAAAAATTTACTACCTTTTTCACGGGAGTAAGAGAGATTCAAAAACTTGGACCAATTGGCGGTGTACCAGCCTACACATTGTGTAGAAAAATCGAGACTATCTTATTTAATGCTTTTTTTATTCGTTTTCATTTTTCGTGATAATCGTATTTTGCATTCGTTTTTTTTTCTGGTGACAATTTGACTCGACTGAGCGAATAAATAGAAGATTTTGAAAGGTGTAGTTATCTTTTGTAACAGAAGTCTAGGGAAATTAAAGTTTAGTAAATAATGATATCTGGTTCAAGGGATAAATCAAACAGGCAAGAATATTGCCTTCAAAAACTCTTACATAAGGTTTGTCAGTCTAGTCCAACTTTATTTCTTAACAAATGGAAAGAGTAAGAATCTTCAGCTTTGATAAGTAGCTTTCTAAAGAATGATTCAATCGCTAACGGCAAAACTCCGCGCGCACAACAATAAAAATTAAATTTTCTTAGCCCCTAATATTATATATGTCTAATAATTTCAAAAGGTAGACGTCACAATTTTCGCAGAATATGGACCTTTGAATATTCAAGCGGATTACATGCACGTAGTCAGAGGAGACCAATTTGAAAGAATAATTTAAATTCAGATTTTTTTTAAAAACCAATACCATTAGACTAAATAAATGCAGGTAAAATTGGCTGCACTAGAACTATTTCATCAAAACGAAACATTTCGCTTATGGGATAAATCTGCTGAGTTATTAAGCTTTAACGGACCTATCTGTCAATATCAACCAGGCCATTTTGCAAAAAAAAAATCAGTTCAAATGACAACTCACTTCTCTTTTAAATTTTCTAATCGTTAAAGTCTAGCAAGCATGAAATAACGGAGATAAATATCTGAACTTAAGTTTTCACTGCAGTTTTCGATTTTGTATTTTTTCTTATAATCCAAAATTTTTCCCTGTTATACCAACATTATTCCTTTCAAAAAGCCAAATGTCAATACTGTGGTTCCCTCATTTAGTTTACGACTTTGGCGCCTTGGATATGGCTAAACCTTCTGCACTTTTGAAATGAAATTCATTTTGCACTCTGACGACAGTCAACGCTTAATCATTATATAAAATAGCCTAAGATAAACATACGAGGGTTGATCCATAAGTAGTGATAATCGGTTATTTGCAGTTCATATAAAAATAAAAAAAAAATTTTCTTACTGCTTCATATACCTACAAAGACAGCAGAATTAAAAAAAACATATAAATAGGCCTCGATCTCAGTGTGGTGCATTTATTTGAATACGACTCGCCGAAGAAAGAACATCAAAATGGAAAAAAATGAAATTGGAGAACCTGTGTTTGAAAAAATGTCTACCAAAGATATAGATAGCGACTTGATGGAAACAGTAGAGGACTCGGTTCTTCCATATTTCAGCGTCGCACGCTGGGTCAAGGAGTCTAAGCTGGGAAGAACATCGACTGAAGACGAACACTGCGACGGACGCCCATTCACGTCCCTCACTGAAGACAACGTGAAAAAAGTCGACGATTTCGTGTTGGCAGATCAAAGAGTGACCATCAGGCATATAGCTGAGGTCACAGGGATTTCGTGTCGCAGTGTTCAAAGAATCGTTGCCCACGAAATATATATGAAGAAGTACGGTGCCGAGAATCTTAACTGACGAGCGAAACAAGAAACGGAACGACATTTCGAGGGTAAATCTCGAAAAGTTACAAGCAGACGTTTTGTAACCATGGACGAGACCTGGATCCACCATTTTGATCCAGAAACCAAACAGCAATCATTGACCTGGAAGCGACCCTCTTCACTGACGCCAAAGAAATTCAAAGTATCGAGTTCGGCAGAGAATGTTATGTATCAGTTTTTTGGCACACTGAAGGAAATATTATTGTAGGATATTTGAAAAAGGGAGCCACAATATCAGGCTTTTCGTTAGCAGGTAAAATAAGAAGATTGCGGGAGGCCATTAAAAAAAATAAACGCGGCAAACTGCGAGCCGGAGCTCTGTTTCATCAGTACAACGCACCGATTCACAATGCTGCAGTTGCGATGGATGCAATGAAAGAAACAAAATTCGAACTGCTTGAACATCGGCCGTGTTCGCCAGATCTAGCTCCGCATGATCCTCGGCTCAAGGAACAACTTCGGGGCAAGAAATTTTCAGATGATATCGAAGTGATGGCCGCTGTTGAGGTGTCTTGGGAGAGTGAAGACAAATAATTTATTCTAAGGGTAGCCTGGGTTTGGAAAAAAGATGGACTAAATGTGTTAACTTATTAGGAGACTATGTTGAAAAACTAATATTTATTTTAAGTTTAATCAACTTGGATTATATTGATTATCATTACTTTTGGATCAACCCTCTTAATATATTTCAGTAAAATTCAACTGTGTGTTAATCTTTTCTGATGTAGAAATGATGGTACTATGTACATATATATTTTTGTCGTAAGGTAATGAAAACTCAGAATGCTGCGCGTTGGGCATTTATCACTTAAAGGCATTTTAAATTCAATGTACAAATTTGGGGTTTATTACTTTCGAATTAGCTATTTTTGATGAAAAGATGCTTGAGCTAATAAATTCACATAATACTGTTGGCTTTAGTATAAAGGATTATACGTAGTTCGGAAGCAAAAAAAATTATTTTATTTTGATATGCACATATATATCAGTATATGCAAAGAAAATTTCATGTCGATCCGTCAAATATTTTCTAAGTTACGCACATATTCGTGAAAACGTCTCCCAACGATATAGAGGATGCAGAGCATGTCAGAGATTTCCAATCGAAGAGTACATGAGAGCACACGAGAGGGAAGGATGGATTGCAGAGAACACCGATTTGGATAATAAGAAGCTGCTGAAGAAACGGAGAATTTATTATATAAGCATGGAATAGACGCCTCGCTGTAAGCTTAAATAAAAATTTATTATGTGTGAAGTAAAGTGCTTTTGAAATTTTGAGAGGTTTATCCTTAAATTTTTATTTTGAGTCAGTGAGCAGTATTTTTCAGAAACGATTCACTCGATCAGTCTCAAGTTTTCACACAAGCTTTATAAGTATATTTGTTAGTGAATTTTCACCGATATATGCCTTATAATTTACACACAATTATAGCTCAAAATTTATATCTAAAATTTAAGTTTTTTTTTGGTAAGCCTCCATATTGTTAAAAATTATTGATTATTTTTTTTTTCTTTAATTATCACTAGGTAATACTTATTGTGGACGAAATATTTTCTGTTTTTTTTTTCCATTTCAGATGATCCAATCTAAAGCAGACGTTTTTTTTAGAGGATCTCCCGGAGATCGACCGTAGTAACTTAAGAAATCAAATTAAGAATCAAATTAAGTTAAAAGCTACCACAATATGTGTTTAAATTTTTATATTATTTATTGAATTTTTTTTAACCCTATGTGTGCGCTACGTGCCCCCTATTTGTGGAGCGAATTTGGGGTTCAAGAATCTTTCGCTACAAACATACTTGTGAGGGACTAAAGGGACTAAATAGAACTTTGTACTTAAATGTAATATGTGTGCTACATTTGGAAAAAAAATAAACCTGACATCTCTATTATTTTGTGCTTTATTTAAATACACAATTGTAATATTTTAAAACCCCGCATATGTAATATCCAAAAAAACCTTACTTTTAGAAAAATTACTCCCGTGATATCTTCAACGTAAATCACTTCTAAAAATAGCTCTTATAAACTAAATCAAAAAAAAATAGCTCCTACAAATATCTCCTTTAAATTACACTTCAAAATAAAAATTTTTCACCTAGTAAAAAAAAACTTTTTCTGTTAACTTTCTGATGAAGTGAGTACCAGCATGATTTCCCAGATAAACGGTTGACATGAAATACAGCCACAGTGTACATTTTCTTTGGCTGCATAGATTCAAATATAATGAAGAGGCATTGTCAGATAGAAATTTTAAAAGAGAGCGAAAATTTCTTTTCACTCTTGCTAAACGCATTTAAAAGTTCTCCAAGTATAAGCTAAAATTTGCAATTTAATTACATGGTTGAGCGTACTTTGAATGTTCCGAAAAACACCTAGTTTTTACCAGCAATACTAAAAATAAAACAGTTGAAATAAATCAAAGGAAAATCTGGAATGTTTAGTTCCAATATAATAAACTATTGGAATTCATCGTTATGATAAGTGATATTTCAAATTGTATCACACGTCTTGTGTTGAAAAATAATTCGAATACATATTTTAATTCTTTTTGCGACTGGTTCTCACTTGTAATATCCCTTGATATAACTTAAACGTTAATACAGCCTCATGAATATACCCTCTTTAATAAAATAATATGTAACTTTTCCGCAAGTATCAATATAGCCAATGGTTTTCACTGTGGTTCAATAACACCGAAAGTTTTGACCAAAAACATGAAAAATGAATTTCGCATAGCATAAAAAAGCGTAACGTCAGCAGGCTCACGAAATATATCGGCTAGATAAATTATTTGTCATGTTAGTCATATCAACCAGCCTAAGCCAACAGTTACAACCAAAATGCCAAAGGAAATGTTTTGATTTTAAAAACTAAGTAAATGCTGTTCATTCAATTTTCACTGAACAACAACATAACGCGTGCTGTTTCAACTGCAGTGAACAATTATCCAGTAATTATCAACATCAGTAAAACTACCACTTACATCATTGCATACCATAAGTCCTTATGTAGCTCGGAGTGATTAAAAAGTCGAAAACTCAGTCACATAATCAAACATATCAAATCATGCAGCGAAGCAAATCGGAAAACCTCCATTTCCTCAAACTGTTCCAATTAACAACCTACAACATAAGTACTTTTCAGCATTTGTTTAGTGATTGAAAACAAACTTAACCAGGCGCAGACACGAATATCCGTAACATCGGCGTAGCCCAAGTATCAACCTCATATATTCGATTAAAGTGTGAAATTACGAAGTAAAGTTTGTAATTGAAAGTAGATAATCGGTTATTGACTTATATTTATTTATTAGTTACTTATACTGTTAGATACTTTCATAAGCATGTAAATTGTATGCGACGCCCCAAGAGTCTTATCTACGTTTTAATCAAATCATAATTAATAGCAACTTCTCTTAAAAACTGGGTCATTCCTTTCTCCATATCTCCGTTGCTCCGAAATCTTCAACACATTCTAAATTCCCACAATCGTCTTTCGTGGTCGCATCGCATCGCATCGCAAACCATTACAACATCCAATTTTGTAAAATCACCGAAACGACCCAAATATGTATCTAAAAACCCTAAGTCAGCAAATTCTCAACTTATGCACACGCTCATTAGTCATAATTTCATTTCATCTCTGATTAATTTCCGTGCACTATGAGAATTACTATATAGTTGGACTAGCAAGCAGCAGACGAACCTCTAGCGCACTTCAGAGTCAGTTTAGTATCTTTCGAAATCGATGTAAATAAGTATGTGGAGGTCTGAGATTGAAAAATCTATTTTGAGTATCTTAAATATGAGTTTAGTCAGAAATACCGTAAAGTACGGTGGATACGAAACCAAATAAGAAATATGACGATGAAATCGAAATAGTTTTCCATGTGAATGTGTGTGTGTGATTTCGTGCCCAGCATTTGAAACTAAATTGCAAAGGTATGAAATTGTTTGCCAACTTCAAATTGTATTAATTTTGGACATGAACCGATTATTATACAATTTGTCACTGCCATCATTCATTTAAGTCTCTAAGATGCGAAAAGAGATGGTTTATATTGTTTTTTTATTCAGCGGAGATGGGCTTCCAGCATACTTGAGGTTCGGACGTTTCGAGGAGCAAATTGTGACTCGGACCACGACTTGGTCAAATCCAAATATCGATGTCGCATGTCAAAGGCGTATGGGACGAAGACCAGTCCCCTTCGTAAGTTTGACATCGAAAAGCTCCAAACGGCGTCAGTAGCAGAAAGCTTCTCAAAAACTTTTGAGACTAAGCTAACCCCCATCCTACAAAATAACACAGTGAGGCCGGTTGACAAGGTCTGGATGGAGATGAAGACAGCAATCAAAGCCGCTCCAGAACAAGTGGTTGGGTATGAAACTCGGCGCAAAAGAGACAACTGGTTTGACAACAAATGCCAGGATGCGCTGAACAAGAAAAATCAGGCATATAAACAGTTCCTTGAAAGGAACACCAGGACGAAGAGA
This sequence comes from Nemotelus pantherinus, assembly GCA_963978885.1. Classification (NCBI taxonomy): domain Eukaryota; kingdom Metazoa; phylum Arthropoda; class Insecta; order Diptera; family Stratiomyidae; genus Nemotelus; species Nemotelus pantherinus. The sequence goes on along the minus strand of OZ022264.1, from coordinate 19,946,532 downwards.
GAAAAATATGAAAACCTCCGACGAGTAGCAAATAAGATCATTAGATGTAAGAAACGAAAATATTATGACGAGCAATTAAAGAGCATTGACGAAAATCTGGCGAACAATAAAACTAGGCAAGCTTACAAGGTAGTGTTTAAGACGCGGATACCAGCCCAAGACGAAACTCTGTAAAGACGAAATCGGCAATATCATCGCCGAAGATAGCCAGATTTAGGCGAGGTGGGCCTGCTATTTCAAAGAACTCTTTAATCTTGCACAGGGCTCAATAATATCAGAGCCGATAGACGTATCTGACGAAGTCTCGATCGCACCTTCAACGCTGGAAGAAGTCAATTCTGTCATAAAAAGCCAGAAAAACAATAAAGCGCCGGGCATTGATGAGATTCCGGTTGAGCTAATCAAGTAGGGTGGAAGCTGCCCCATAAAAGCCATCCACAAATTGATCCAGCACATCTGGGGTCAAGAAAAAATACCGCAGGAGTGGTGCAAATCCATCATATGCCCTATTCACAAAAAAACGAGACAAACTTCGGTGCGAAAACTACAAAGGTATATCGCTACTTTGTACGCCCTATAAGATACTGACGAAAATATTAAAAAATCAAATAAATGTATACGCTGAAAATGTCTTTGGGGAGTGCCAAAGAGGTTTTAGGTCTGGTCGATCAACTACGGATCAGCTCTTCACAGTCAAACAAGTGCTCGAAAAGTGCTGGGAATTTACGACGTCCACCAGATTTTCGTGGATTTTAAACAAGCATATGACAGTATTGACCGAAACGTACTGTACAAAATAATGCTATACTTCGGCATCCCAGCAAAACTAGTCCGACTGACTAAAATGACGATGACGTCGACAGCATCACAAGTCAGAATCAACAACAGTCTGACTGACGCCTTTGACACAAATGTCGGACTAAAGCAAGGCGATGGGTTGGCTCCTCTGCTATTCAACCTAGCACTTGAGTACGTGATAAGGAAGATTCCTGTCGACACAGGGGGTACGGTGCTGTATAATTCGAACCAATTAGTGGCCTACGCGGATGACATTAACATCTTGTCACGTTCCTTCACATCCGCGAAAGAACTCCTGTTGAAACTTGACCAGGAAGCCAAAGAAGTAGGCCTGAAGATCAATCAGACGAAAACAAAAATCATGACGCAAAGAAGAAAGAGGACCTCCATTAGAAAAAATATAATTCTGTACGAATAAAATTTAGAGAATGTGGACGAATTTATATACTTAGGCTCGAAATTGACAACGAAAGGCAGTGAAACTGATGAAATTAAACGGAAAATACAGCTCGCTAATAAAACTTTCTACTCCGTTCTGGCCCTACTGAAGACCAGCTGCATACACAGAAAAATGAAGCTCCAAGTCTACAAATCAATAATCAGACCTGTGTTGTGCTACGGATGTGAAATTTGGACCCTTACCCAAGCATCCGCAAATATGCGGAACGCCTTCGAAAGACGGGTCCTCAGGTGAATAATTGGAGCTAAACAAGAGTGCGCCCAATGGTGGATAAGGTACAACCACGAGTTATACGAGATTTTTGATGCGCCAGAGGTTGCTACAATAATCAAACTGCGGAAGCTGCAATGGGCTGGTCACGTGCAACGAATGGACGAGCATCGAGTACCTAAGAAGGTATTCGACGGGAGGGCCGAGGGTCGAAGACCATTGGGAAAACCCAGAAAACGCTGGTCTGACTCTGTCGACGAAGATTGCGAAAAGCTGCTCTGTTTTCAAAATTGGAAGACGCGGTCATTGGACCGAGACAACTGGAGGCGTCATCTGCGAGAAGCCAAGACCCGAGAGGGGCTATAGTGCTACGACGCCAGCGCCGATATTGTTTCAATTAGCTATCGTTTTGTGTTTTACTTAATTCGTTTAAGAAAAATATATGCCAGGGGATGCAGACAAAGTGTGGAATTTGAAAAAGTGCATATCGAAATGGGAAAGGCAATGAACACCATCTTAATTTAAAAATTATTAGCAGTATCTCTACTTGTTTTTAATTAATCTCGAAATCCCTGACATTTTCCTGTCAATTCAATTGACAAAAGAATTTCTCATTCTAAAGATACGACTCGCTATTATTCCTTAAATCGAATCGTATTTTCCACAATGCAATAGATACAATTCACATCGACTTACATCTTCATCATCATTATCATCATCACTACGACGACCATCATCTATTCACCTGCCCACCACCATTTCAGCCATTCAAGAATAACCGACCAACAGCCAACAACACCCGACTGCCTGACAGCAACAGTTACATCGAATTCGAAAAAAAACATAAACTGAAAGAGAACTGAACTTGAATATCTAATCCATAACTTCCTCATAATTTCCGCATAGCAGAATTAATAGTTAATCATTTTTTGCGCTAAGCGATTTTCGCTCATTTCTGTTGTTCACACACGAATCGATCTGCAGCAGCTACAACAGTGGATTGTAGCTAGTTTGTTTCGCTTTGTTTTGGCCAATTCATCGGCATGGCATAGCATGGCAAGTGCAATGTAATGATAGTGTTTACGTTTACGGTGATTCACACTTTGTTGCTTTTCGATCAGCGCGAAGTCAGGCAGTCGCCAGTGTGAGATCTTATGTTGGTTTGATCCGGCAGAGAGAAAGCACGTTCTAGAAGATGGTGGTTTTTTCTTCATATCATCTATGGGTTGGCCCGGCCGGTAGGAATGGCATGAAGGTTAGAGGTTAGATGGGTTTAACTGGAGATTTAATAAATGTAAGTATTTATGTGCGTACGGTTTAGATAGAATGTAATTTGTATGAATGGATGTATGATTAATAATTGAAGAAGAAAAAACAATAATAAAACTTCTTCCGGGTTGATTAGATGAATTGATTTATCTCTTACAGTTTGTATCTGAATAGTACTTTTTGTAAAGGTATCGTGGGAACAACTACCGTTTTTTTTGGTTTGTCTCGAACATTTTAAACGTGAATATGCATAATATTTTGATTAAGAATAACAGTAGTTTTCAAATGAGTTTGTAAGGTATTGACAGGCAGAGCGGCCATATTTGAATTTAACTGTTTTCAAAAAGTTTAATTTTGATGCTTGGTAACTTGCTGCGATTTGAATTAGGAACTTAAGTACACGGTTTGAACGTTTAGGAATTCAATTTTTCAATTTAAGATTCAATTTTTTTCTAGCATGCTCCAGTGTTTCAGTTGGAATTTTGACGTCAATCCTAGAAATATTTCGAAGCTAGACACATATCTGTGAAAACGGCGCGCAGTAGTGTAGAAAATCCAGAGTGTATCGAAGATAGCATAAGAGCACAAGTAAGGATGAATGGTCCACAAACAGCACCGAATTGGACTATTTAAAGCTGTCAACCGAACAAAAGTTAATTATTTGGCTTTAGTAAATATAATTTCAAGTGATAAATCGAAAACTTTTTCTCGCCAGAAAACTATTTTTTGTTTTATTAACATTTTTGTATACATATTTCTTTGACTTATCACTAGATAATGCTTTGTATCAACGAAACATTTTTTGTTGTTTTTTTTATTTCCGGTAATCCAGTTCAGAGATATCGTGCTCAACACAAGTCACCTTATTTTAGAGGAGCTCCCTGAAATTATCTGTAGCAGTTTTAAAAATGATAATTTTTATAAATGAAAAACATAAAAATTAAGTTAAAAGTTACCACAATATGTGTCTAAATTTTTACGTTAGTAAATAAAAAAATTTTTCCAGGAATTTTTTTTTATAAAATCGCTTTTTTACATTTCGTAATTACGTACAACCTCCTTGAGACAAATGCAAATTTGAAGGAAAGCATTTTTTTGTGAAAATACTAAAAGGGTTATTTCACTGTACTTTTGAACAAAATAAGCGACCCTTTAAGAGCAAATTATCCAAGGTTTGTTTTTGAAAACAGCACTGTCTGATGTTCCACGACTAAGAAATTTTGTGCTGAGATTTTGGTTTGATACTGGCACACAGTAATGTGTGATCAAGAGTTTGTTTCGAAAAATTAAAAAATTAAAATTACTTAAACGTTTGTTACCTTCTGTCGATTGAAATCATTAAATACATATTCAGGAAGGCTGGGTAAAAAACAAAAGCATCACGGTTGCGAATGTGAAATATTGCTTTTGAAAACAGAGTTTTAAAATAATTCATCTTACTCACGTGCATTTTGATAGCATATTTTTTGTAGCATAATTTGAGCCAACGAAAATGAAATTTAATTTTTATAATGGAAAATGTTAGAATATATGTAAAAACAAACTTGGTAGTACATTTGTATTTATTAATTTATTTGCTCAGAGAAAAATTAAACAGTTTATATTTATTGTTCCAAACATTATAATGCAACTTCTCAAGTTTGCAATCGATATACTGAATACTGAAACATAGCACCAGAGGAGGTATGTGCATAGTTTATTTGAAGATTGTCTTAGAACTTATACGATTTGACGCTATAAAGTTGACCCTGCAATCCGATTTACGAATTCATTAATCTGTTCAGTCAAAGGAGATATGTCATTGATTTTTAACAAAGTTCGTGATGACTAAATACGAGTTCAAGGTAAACTATATACGATCTAGTAGGTTCTGACGTCTAGATACGGATTTGAAGAAACTAGAAGGATTTTAACAAACTTAGCTGTTCCGCAAGAAAAAAAAACGTTTAATTTTCACGTTGTTGGTTAAATAATAAATTTAACACATTAATTATATATAATTTAACATTTTTGTTTAAAAATCCCTGAAAAAGTATGATTCTGTGGTGTTTTCGCAGCGTTATCAGAGCTGAGCACAATGCGCAAGTGATTGAATAAATATCACGGCTTTCTGCCGCTGACTCTACCAAACTTACACATCTTTCTGCAGCATATGTTATTTTAACCTGTCTGCCGGAAGTAGGCCTCAAAAACATGAGTGCGTCATTTCTACAACGCAGTTAGATGTGGCCTGATTCATACATGCATAGCCATGTTTTGGGCCTGGAACAAGATATCACTCTCACTTGCAATCGCGAATCAGGGAACACAATGCAAAAGTCTGCTGTTTTTTACATGCGTCTGCAAGTCTGGTTCAATCGTATCAGAAAACTAAGTTGTCGTTTCTTTCAGACAATATGGAAACCATCTCCATCTCTTAATCGTTGTTTGATTATTTCCGCCAACTTATCGAAGCTATATTACCTTGTGGGTACAGTTGGAGACATTTTGGTGCTCCCAGTACCTACAGCCGGTTGATTCCCACATTCTGGTCTTTGACTTTTTGCGCAAAATTGGTTGACTATAAATACCAACGGACGAAAGGTAATCTAACTGGAACTGGGACTCCGTCGTGAGTTCTTATGGGACTTTATTATTCCCGATGTCTCTTGACCAATTTTGGGTGTAAACTTTCTCTTTCAACGAAAGGCACGTATACTTGATATTCCTAAAAAAAACCGTCGTCTGCACACTGCTTGGGCTCTTCAAGTTCATTTGGATGACTATGCGGTACAAACGTTTCAGCAGTTTATTCATGAAGTCTACTGTAGACTGGTATTTTGGCAGCTTCGACTTCCGAACAAGGGTACATCGTCCAACTAGAATCAATTTTCAAACAATTTGCGGATTGTGGACTCATCAACTTGCAGAAATACCACTTCCTTCATCCTTGAGGCAAATTCTTAGGTCATAAGGTTTCGTTAAAAGACATTTGGCCCTCTTCAGTTTAGGCTGAGACAATGCCAACTACTGGAACTACCGAAACTCCCCAAAACAGTTAAAAACCAAAACATACTTTTGATGATGGTCAACTTCTACCGTCGCTTCATTTCAAATACAGCTGAGATGCATCAACCATTCAAGGTATATTTTCGTGGTTCTAAAAAAGATGCCAATAAACCAATCAAACTGATCACTTGAAGCTAGCAAAGGTTTCGACCATGTTACGACTGACCTTGCAGAAGCCATTCTATTGTCCTTCCTGCACCAAAATGCCGAGTTTCGCCTGTTCATAGATGCTATCGCTCTTAGCAACCTCTTGGTTTTTACTCGGCTAAACCTAGCAATACATCATGAACTCTTTGCTGTTTATCAGCGAATTTGCTATTCTTGCCACTTTTTGGAAGCTTAGAAGTTTGCATTATACACTGACTGGAAGCCTCCAAATTTTGCATTCAAGCAAAAGCCAGGAAAGAGTACACTTCACCAATTTATACATTTGAGTTACATTAGTGAGTTTACTCCTGACATTCGGCTCTGGCTGCAATAAAATCGTTGCCGACATACTCTCTATTCAAGAAGAAAACGGTCTTCCAAGCACTCTCCACTTTCCAGTACTAATATTGTTCCAAAGATCATATGCAGAGCTGCAGATGATCGAAACATAAAAAAAAATAAATAAAAAAATAAAGAAACGATCATTTTATAGGGCCAACGTCGAAATTTGTTGTGTAATGTCTGGCCGAACCATATAATTTTATATTTATACATTCAGATAGCAGGTGTTCAACTTGGCACACAACATAGCTCACCCTGGTATTTGTACTTCACGCAAGGAAAGTTCAACACAATTCTTCTGGCTTTCGAAGAATTCTGTTTATCTTATAAAAACCGCAAGATAACCAGACATCTTGAGCATACCTATCCATCCCACGGTCTCCGAACGTTTTCAAGTCATTTATATCGTTATTTTTTCACTCGTTGGCCTCATGGAATTTCTTTGGCTAGCATAAGTGTCAATGGCTGTGCGTTTGCTCTACTGAATACCTGGATTGCTCAATTCGGAGACCGGAGTACTGACCAGTGCAGACAATTTGAGTCAGCGCTCCATGCTGCCCTTGGTACTCTTGGAGCTCAAATACAATCGCACCATATAGCATAATCTACAGGCCAACGGTTTGTTAGAAATATTGACCGGAACACTGCCCTTAATTCTTTTTGAATTGAGAGCTCTAATCCGCGAAGAATTCAAAGCGCCACTACCACAACTTCTATCTCTAGAAATATCGCGTCTTCATAGCGATATACTTCAAAAAAATCTTAAGAAGATCATCCAAACCGACTTCACCTCCGCATTTTCAGCGAAAATGGTAAAACTCCGGCCGGCTGACACAAATATTACACAATACCGAGAATATTCATCGTCAAGTAACTCAAATCTTACTTTCACGTCTTCGTCCGAGCTGATTCTGTTCGTCTATCATTTCCTTCACCGTGTGGCGGTCATTTTAAAGTGCTAGCCAGGTATAAGAACTATTACAATCTCGACTTTAGAAATAAATCCGTCAATGCTTCAATTAACAGTCCTTGACAGTTCGTCAATGTTTCAATTAAGTCCTGCTGCACGTCATTGTCTACGAAACCTGTTAACAATACAATTCACTAGTAGCAAGTTACATCCAAAACACGAAATACAACAGAACTGCTTTCATCTCTGAAGAAAAGCCCAGCAAGGAAAGTAACCTCTTCGCCATAGGGCTAGCCGAATCAAAAAGTTGTTCCTCACTTACGCCTCACAGTAAAGTACGCAGGCAGGGGAGTATTGTAGATACATATACATAAGTAATCTTTCATTTCGCACTTAGTTCAAAGCTCTCAAAAATCAATATACACACCACATCCAGAAACAAGAATGTTGGTGTCAGAATTTTTTTTTGGAAATATGGCTTTCGAAAAAAATCTTACGATCAAAGTTGTCAAAAATAGAATGCGAAAAACATAAAAAGATTGAAGTACTAAAGAGTAAAATATAAAAAAACTAGTTCCTATTAGGTCACCCTAAGTGGTGTAAAATGGGATTCGTTTGAAAAGATTTTAGTCACTAAAACACCAACGGCGTAAACATATGTCAACCCGAGGAAGCGAATTTCCAGGCGGTTGACTTCTCGTTCTTAACAACAGCGATATTTCAGGCTACATTAAAAATGGTGTTGAACACTTCTAGCATGAGTACTAAGCACAACCAATTAGTTTAGAAGAGTAAAATACGAACGAAAACCTGTCCCCAATTCACATCAATTTCAATCAAACCACATCCGTAAACATTTTCCGGAACGAAACCGTAAACAATCTTCTATCAAATATTGCACGTGCACCAGCATCCACTGAAATTAGCTTCACGTATCACCTTAAGCACTTTCTTTCAATCAAAACCACTATATTTGTTAGTCTAATGGAAGTGAAGGGCTGGCTTTTGTCGTTGTTGATGAGTAATTGACCTATGACATTTCAATGATTCTCATTTTTCTTGAGTGGCTTTAATGAGGCCGTCACAGTATTGGAAGATGACTAAAGGAAAAACTGTTGAACTTATTGAAATTGGTGTTCCGATGTTTTCAGAGGTAAACAATTATCTAAAAATATAGATATCAGCAGATTTATTGAAACGTTTCTTTTTTCCTCAGAAAAAAACCATTATTGTTTATTTATTATGAGATTGAGTAACTATTTGAACCAGTTGACGATGATCGATGGAAATAAAATCTCGAAACATTATCGATTTGCATATTGTATGAGATAAAGATTGAATGCATTCGTCAAATCATTCGATTAAAATTTATGTATTTCGGATATTATTCATATGCTGTGATCTAATCGTCATCGTATTCGAACGTTATTCAATCAAAAAAACCAGCTTTAATTTTTTTCTATTTAATCATTTGTTTGTAAATCATCACAAGACAGTGACACAATTTACACTGCATCTTCTTACATGATCATCGCAATGAAGCAATCTTGTAAATATTTATACCATTTTCTCAACAAGCAAACCAAACAAAAATCTCTCTCTGTCATTTCGACTAGTTTCTCATCGTTCGAACTGCATGTTTGTTCGGCGATTGCCGTCATTAACTTGGCACTATAGTGGGCCATCATCTCGAGACCTGTATCCATCTTCTACAAAACAAACACCAGAAAGAGTTCAAGAAGACCCATTCATTCATTGAAGCATCATTTTCGGATGAAAAAAAAATCCATTTATTGCACGTGAACTACTCCGATCATTTCGTGCCGAGTGGCATGGCACTGTGTCAATAAAAACGGTAATATCTTCTTCCCTAGCGGAATTACGAAATCGACTTGGAGATTAAAGATTTTTTGGGCTCGGTGTGTGATATTTCAGGCGTCATCGGAAACCAAATGACCATCTTCGAAGCTTTCTACAAATTTGAGGTTTTCATCAGATTGTTGTTTCGAGTTCGATACGAAAGTGCGCTTATATCAAAGGACCGGAGCATCTTCAGTGTACTTTTAATTTCTTATTTCACTTCGAGTCAATGAAAGTACAGTTCAATTAAGAGGAGCAGAAGACGCACTTACGTACTGTGAGTGCTTTTGTTATCGATTGAAGATAAACGCAACTTAATACCGATCGGTGATTATTAAATTCGGGCATAGAAACTGATGATATATACATACAATGAAGAAACAAACGATATTTTGTGGTGAGAAAATGTATCTTGAACAATAATTTTTGTGAATTCAGTTGACTGATAATGGCCGGGTTGAGATCGATCTCGCTACGATTTGTAATAATTTGTGAAAGGGAATTTTAAATTGATTTTTTTTTCATTCGTTTATTTTTCCACATAATTAGCTATAGGTATGAATTGAAAGAATCCATTTGAGAGTTAAATATAATTCAATTTCGTTCGAGACAAATAAATACCCTGGTTTAGAAGTATTTCATCGTTACGATAAAAGTGGTTTCATTTACAGGTAGTTGTAAAGAAACAATGTGAAAAATAAAAAAAATAAATATCTTTTTTTCTAGCTAGTGGCTATCTCAAGGCAAATAAACCCTGAAGTATCAATGAAGCAGGTTTCGCCAAAAATTGAAGAGGATTTTGTCCGTCAATTGTAGACATTCGAAAAATTGTTGCAAAATTTGTGGAAACTGATATCGAAGTATTATAACGAATTTGTTGTTTGTGTGGTTTCAGCAAGATATTGCCACATACAACAACAACAAAAAAATGATCTTTTGTGCGAGCGCTTTAGTAATAGAATAATTTCTCCAAGAGTTACAATTAACTCACCGCATAGATCTTCCTTAGATTTCTATCTTTCGGTCTATTTCAATGAACCATCAGTAATTGATGCTCTAATTGAGTATATGATTTTGCTTTTACTGGAAAAATTGAGCCGCAGAATGGTATCCAAAATTTTCATGAAATAATGGTAGCTTGGTGTACAGCAGCAGGAAGTAACTAAGAAGACATAATTTTCCATTTCAAAACTGAAACCGGTGGACTATTATTTGAAATAAAAATTTCAATGCTTATCAAGAAATTCAGGTGTTTTACTAAAAAAGTAAAAACTAACCTCAAATTGGAACACCTTGTATAATTTTTGAGGTTTGAAAAACACATGTATTTCAGCAAATCAAAATTAAATAAAAAAAAAAACTAACAATTCTTTAAAAATTCACAATTTTATATAAACTCGAGTGTCTAAAATATTTTCAGTTGGTAGAGTGGTTCAATAGAGCTTCGTTTCGCTCCACAACGGAGGACGAAAAATGCAAAATATTAAAAATATGCCTCTAGCTTTTGGCTAATATTCCTAGGTACTTTAAAAAAATACTCGATGCTTTGTTGAAAGTAGATCAGATGTGAGAAAACTAGATATTTTGTTTGAACATTTTTTGAAGACTCTACTACAGTGTCAACATAAATATGAAACTAATGCTATTTTTAATAATTAATAGCTTTGTGAAAGTTTTTTCGATTGATAGTATTTTATTTTAGAATAATTCTATAAAAAAGCAAAAATGCTAACGTGGTCAGCAAACGAGAATACTAAGCGTGTTCATAGTTTCTAGCAACCTGATGGAGCCAAGGTCAACAAAGACCAAGTCGAAAAACTTTCATTCTTGAAGTCACTCGACAGAAGTTTTGCTGGTGGGATCAGTAAAAGCCGAGTAAGACTAGCCACATACCACAATGACAGACAGATTCGTGAGTTTCAGCATGGGCAAATTTCAGCAAGGAAATTCGGCAGGAATAAAATTCGTTACAGATTTTACGGCAGACGACAACGTGGGATACTTTACTTGCGCTGGAGAGATGTCGTTGACTAGAACGCTCTCTGCTTAAGCGTGGCTAATTGGATGCCGTCGGCTCTCGGTCACAAACGATGGAAACATTTTTTGAAGGAGGTTCGAACCGGACCCTGATTGTGATTGGGCTGATGGTGATAACGAGATGACTCGAAATCGAATATTAGTTGGCATGGCGTTTTATTGGTTAGTCAGAATCATAACTAATGCCCGAAAAACCACAAAAGATTGCAAAAGTAGCTGCGAAAGTCCATCAAGTGGAAGGGAGAAATCAAATATTCCGATTACTCTACAAAGAAATTCGGCGATACTCATGAAGCCATGGTTACAAAATAATATTGTGTAGGCTCAGTTGCATGGATCCCGCTTCAACTAAAGATATGAACGCTCTGAGGAAGATCGTAAATTCACTGTTCGCAACGCATTACTTGAGAATAGAAAACATTTTTATTTCTGAGGAGGGAAAAACTGGTTTCAGAATATCCCTTGTCGCATAACAGAATGCATATTATGAATAAATATTACAATTGATCGTCGTGGAAGCTATATAGTTTTATGGAATATCAAATGTTGCACACATGTGAACAGTTATAGAACTTGAGGTGAATCGACCCCAAGTTCTTCATACTGTTGCGACAAATGTTCCAATGTGCTTAGTTCATAGTTAAAGGCTGGGAGAGTAGTACACCTCTTCAATTTTTTCTTATCTCCCATGAAGTTTTCCCAGACATCTAGCATTTTTTTAAAGAATTTTTTGGTTTTTTCTATGCTATAATATAAGCCATAATACAGTAAAGTGCTGTGAAAGTAGTACCTCTAATATCTCCCCGAAGCTAGAGCATTAAACGCTTTTATTTTCTCGTGAATAACGGAGCCCATAGGGGAAAGCCCTTCTTCACTGCACTTCTATTCAGAATGACACTCGCATTTCAGGAGGTTGTGACAGCTTACTTGCCTTAATTAGTGCAGAAGTGCATTTGTCAAGATAGTCACTTCGGTCATGATGAGCTTACAGTTACCGGCTGCACCACTAGTTTATAGGTTTTATGGGTTCACTTCCACTGAGTACACTTTTGTGGGTGTCTTTTGCCACCTAATATTAAGAGTCTATAGAAATCTGGTAAATCTGGTCACGAGCCTGTAATTAGAGGCGGGTTTCTAATAGAGTGTCGCAGTGGCTGTTGACTTAACTAAACCCACCTCTTTATTATGACTCGAGGGAGAACCGAATTTCAACGCTTGGTTCTTACAGAGGTTAAAACAAACCTCATTCTGTCAAGAGTTGCAAAGTGTCCTGATCACTATGCTGATCTTGTAGTTTTGACAAATATCACAACGCTGTTGCGCGTTGCTTACCATGTCACACCCATAATTCCCATCCTAAGGTGCACCCTTCAATTAAGCTTAAATGTAGTTATGAAAGTAAGCTTTCTTACATGTATACTACTTTCTATGCTTTATGCTCCTTGAAATCTTCTAAACGGCCTCTAAAGACTGGACTTCATGCAGCGATGATAGGGACTTGCAGCCTATCAAAAAAGCATGATTAGTGCAATAATGACCATCCAACAATAAGAGCCATTCAAAAAGTAATCGACGGAGAAGAGCGTGCCAAAGTCAGTTCTATAGAGTTTTTATTGACACTAGACGTTTGTTATCCTTAAAACTCAATAAGAACTGAATTAACTTGCTAGATTATCTTTAGCCATTCTCAGGTACACGATGTTATCTTGTGTCTACGATGCTGGAACATGTGTTGTTGTTAGGTTATAGTGGTGGTGTAGTAGTTGCTATTGTAGGGACCTCAGAGCTGGCCACCAAGATCGTTATGGTGACATATGTACGTTCTTTTATCGCCATGCAGAGACGCAGTCACTTTGTTTTGAGCAGCCAGTCAGCTCAGACGTGCCTTTAGCACTCTCTTAATCACACACACATTGTTATTTGCACGAGCCTTTGAATAAAATTAAACAGTTATAATTGGCGCTAGTGATTGTTATTGTGTACAAAGACGAAGGTAAATTTAGTAGAGACAAGGTCGTTCATCTTGTACTGTATAAATCAACTCTTCCAGCTAATCTACTGGAAAATAAACTGAGAAGAACCTTTTTGGCTAGCTCAAAAGCTAAAGCGAGATCATGAATGCTGGAACTTTGACAGAAGTATGAAGCTGCAGGGTCAATGGAGTTGTGAATGACTAAGCTCATTCAAATCCCAAAATCTTGGTCTAGTCATAACCCGGGATAACAAATCTCTAATAGTGGTACGTTACTGATATTAGGCTATGGCGAGCGAAATAAATACAATCCCTTTATGTTATGAGGAAAGCCAGAACAAAAAAGTAAACTTGTCCTCCTATAAATTCTTTGGGTTTTGGGGATGATGGACTCTGCATTTTCATATTCAAATTTTTTTTTTGAGTGATATGATTAGTCTTACTTCTCACTTCTCCCTTGATTCCAAGCAAGTACATACTTGCTTAATAAGAATAGCTCAACGCTCGGCATATAGCCTCTGTTTGCACCTGAATTAGAACCACACACTAGGAATCAGCTCCATCCTTTTGGTTACATGTGCTTGAAAGTCAGCATGGAAGATTGTAAATACTGTGTTGATTTTAAATTTAAGCCAAGTACTCAATTCCATATGCAAAATCAATGCTGCAATTAGAAAAATTGCAGATATAAATACAGATGCCTCACAGACTTCTCGAAGCCGCATAGAATGAAAAAGAGCTGACAGGCTATCTTGAGGGTGCTGGTGGTACATCCGAATCGAAGTAATGAGTCTGGTTTGGAAATCTCAGGTTAGGAAGCAATTTTCTTTAGTAAGTATGAGCTTCACATAATCCTACATCGTCCACGAAAAACCTGATGAAATTCTCCAGTCCTAGTACCGGAAAATATAAAATGAACATATAATAACATTCGGCGTAAAGTACAGCACAAGGCCAGACATTGAACTTAAGACATAAATGAACAGTGAAATATTTCTGTAATTTTATATGTGAACAACAATTAGTTCTTGTTCTTACTGGAAGGTGTAATAAAATTCTAACAGTGTAGACTAAAATTCGAAGAAAACTTAAGCCTTTAATAATGGGAAATGAAATAAGGAAATACGACTCATTTGAGCCAATAAAACAAACTTACTTCGATTGAATGATTTTTAAAGCAATAAACAGTAGCTTTTGTTTTTCGGTTACAAATAATTGAAAAACGTCAGAACTGACATTAATTCCACACTATACTAATAAATAAATATTTACAGAAAAGACTATGTTACAATAACAATCAATATCTGACGAAAATACACCAACTGTGTCAATACGAACATTCTGCTTCGAGTTTCAAGGCAAGATTAGCGTTGGTGGTGGAAAAATATTGTTCTTACTTAAATAGAAAAATATGTTTCCTACAAGAATAATAAAATGTACTGTTTCTGACTCGATGTTGCAAGGGTGTGTAGGTATTTTGAAATTTAATTTGAAAATTGAACCAAAACTTATCAGTTTATAGAAACAGGACCAGAAGCACGAACATTGTCCTCGTTCTTCCAAACACTATTTTGGTGAACGATGATAGGGAACATTTTCCACCAATTCGCAACAACACACTTAGGCCACCAAGCAATTACATCAACATGAAATTGAAAGTACTATCTCTATCCGGCCTCCATATCTCATTAATAGATCATCGCTTAAACAAAACGATAATATACCAACAATATCCTCTTCAGCCCACAGCTTAAACCACCTTGTCTCATAAAAGATCATTAAACCCATTAGCAAAACTGAACATCATGTGAAAAAAATTCCAAGTACCATTCAGCGAACTCTCAACGGTCACTACATTTTAGCAAAGAAGTCGTTACTTTCGTCGAAGCTCGAACTCCGAGCCGAAACCAATCTGATGGCCTGGCTGGCTGGAGATGCTGGTGCTTTTCACAGCACAAGATCACGACTCCAATCCTATTTCAGGTGGTGGTCCAGCGATGAAACTATCGATCCGCGTCCATGCACCGTCTTAAGACAATAACTGTGCTGCGGCGGTGAAAGTGTTGCGTAAACACGAAAAGTGTGGCTAGTCCGGTGTTCCAATCTCTTTGCGCGCAGTGTTCATCCAATCTTGCATTCTTTTGCAGTCATTCATACTTTTATTTAACTTTTAACGATATTGTATCTGCGCATATATGGTCGTATCTGCTCGCTCATTCGTTTGGTGATTATAAGATATGAAACGATGTCGACGGTGAATACGACGCGGCGATGTCTACTATGTGCCGCCAAGCGTGATGTTATTATTTCCACACAATTTATTTTCGAAGTCTAGTTACTTAAGAAAACGGCAAATTTCCAAGTTGAGAAAAAAAAAACAGAAAAAAAGTAAGAAGAAATAGCTCCGCAAATGAAAATGAAAACATGTACCTGCACAGACATATTAGCTCAGTCTGGAGGTACTCATATGCGAAACATTTCCTGGGATACGACTTTGCGAACGTATTAAGTCCCAAATTGTTTGTTTTACGCGTTTGCAATCGTCTGAATCGTGTGAGACTTCTTCCTTCACACGAGTCTTCCTGACTGACGATCGCCGCCATCTTCAAGGGAAAATTGTTTTTGATTAGTCATTAAAACGGATTTGGTTACGGTTTTGGTTTCAATTTCAGTTTCGTTTCGATGACTGGCCAAGTTGAAATTTGTGTGCCTAATTAAAATTGTAAATTTTTCTCGGACATTAAGAAAGCGAAAACAAGAGATGATGATGACCAAGGTGTGTTTGCGTATTTGAATATTTTTTTGGCAAAAATTATGACTGGTTTTTGGGACATGGAACGCTGAAGAGAGAAATGTTCAGTGGGAAATGATAATGAAAATATAAAGATAAAAGTTGATGTTTAGTGACCCTTGTATATTATAATCACAATATACAGACGTACCGATATGCACGCGCGCATCTGTTGTCGTGCCTCTGACGTCATTCACGCCAGAGGTTTATTTACCGCTTTCAGCTAACGAAAACGAGCCCAAATCGCTCAAATATTTAAAGCTTCAGTTCTTAAAAAAACAAAGTAAACAAGATAGAAAACGATGTTTGCGTTAAATGCGAAGATTGGAAGGCAAGAAAGTTTAAAAAAGAGCATTGTTTAAGCATTGGTTATCGAAATATGGTGTTTAAGGCATATGTTAAACACGAAAACTGCTAAGATTTGCAGCAAGCACTTCGTTAAAGTAGGTTAAGTGGCTGTCAATCGGAGAGTCTCGCTGAAAGACACACACAGGGGCATTAAACGCCCATTGTGATACCATATAATTGTGAGGACCATTTAGTTCTTTTGATAAACGGTACAAAAACCCTTAATTCGTTAGCGAATAAGATCTGAGAGGAAGGGCGCCCCAAGAGCGGCCATTCCTTTTCTCGCAAGAGTCGGATACCGGCACATGTGACAGTGAATGAACTCCTCATTATTCGAGCTAAAGCTTCAATAAAAATCAGTTAAAACTACGCCCAATAAGAATGGCCATAAGACAGCGGGGATTCTCTGCCGGTTCAATTCAACAGAAACCTAGTACGACGTGCATCTATAGAAACACAAGACTGTTTTGCGGTTTAGCCCAGCATTTCTGCCTTCTAAGTACTTCTTTAACCTAGGGCTTCCCATCGTCTCTTTTAAATAATGGCTAGTTTGGCAAATGACACCAGTGTACTCTCAGTAAAATGGTATATGCCGTCCAGTAGTAGGATGCCAAGCCTCGTCAGTTCATGGGCCACACAGTTGCTCCAAGTATCCCTATGTCCAAGTATCTAACTCAAATGCACTGCCGAATGTCTTGATGTCTCTCGAAGATATCTATGGCATTCAGCAACAATTCTGTACAATGTACAAGGACTAGCAAATGAAATTATCGCCCATTGGCCATCTGTGAAAAAACATATATTGATTCCAAAAATTTGCAGATTTGCTTGCTGCAAAATAGCTAAATTGGTTTGCAGCCATTGAAGCCGTATGAGAAGTGCCTTTGGTCCGTTGTCACCAAAAGGGTAGGTAAGATTTGCACTTTTCAAGCACTCGTTGGCAGTTGGTCTTAGAGGAGCCTGGCACCAAAACAACACCCCATACAGTAGTATCGACAAAACCACAGTGGTATAAAGCTATATCACAATGCGACACTGCAAACCCCAACTCCAATCTATAACTTTTTTGGAGCAGTGAAGTGCATCAAAAGCTTTTCGTTTTCCTTTTGCTTTGTTGCCTATTGATAGGAGCTTTAAGTCAAGGATCAGTCCAAAATATTTGATCCCTGTGCTCAGGTCAATGAAGATTCCGTTTCATTTCGGTAAGTTGAATCCAAGATTTTTTACTTTTTTGTGAATAGTGCTAGCTCTATTTTACTGGGGCTCACAATCAAGCCGCAATTTTGACTCTAACGTAAACTTCTAGAGTGTGGTGTAGCCTCTCCAAAAGTGTAAGTGGATACCTTCTGAACACTGCTATAGCTATGTTGTTCACATAAGCAACCACCTTGTAGCCGGCAAAGTCCAGCCGCTTCAGAAGAGTACTTACCTTAATGTTTCACAGCAAACGAGAGATATCTCCTCTTTGAAGTGTGCCCGTGTTAGCCCTCGGTGCAGGTGATCATTCTCCAGTGAAGAGGATACACTGTGTTCTTGAGAAGCTGTTTAATAAAAGCTGTCAGCCACATATCAACATCCAGTTCTACGACCTAATATAGATAAATGAGCGAGAAGAGCGAGCGATTTTCAATTTGCTCAAAAAGAGCATGGAGAATAGACTTGCCTTTAGTGTAGGCCTGCTGTATCTGCGAGATTAACAAATGATCAAGTCACTTTCTGATGTGGTAACCAATGATCCTTTTCAAAATCTTAAGCAAAGCAGAGCTAAGACATATCAGACGATAGCCCTTAGGTTAAACGTGAGAAACTTTCTCTGCTTTCGGAATAAACGCAACTTTTGTTTCCCGCCAGATGACAGGAACAAACGAAAAGCACAAGTACGTATTGTAGATCTCATTCAGCCACGCTAGTTTAACCTCTATAGACTATTGCCAGTGTCCAGCGCAGAAGTGCCCTTATCATCACCAGTAGCTACTGCACGGCCTGAAAAGAGGCTGGGATGGTGGTATTGGGAGCAAACTCGATGGACCTATTAGCGCGAGAGCACAAGGAAGGGTACTTTTATTGGTCAGAGATGTACTGAACTGAGGTTCAAACGCACATGCGTAAGCAAACCCTTCTACCGTTGCAACAAAGTTAGAGTGAGAGTAGTAAAGGACGCTGGACGGCTAAGCTAATTGGCCTTATTGAAACTTGGCCGCAGCCAGAGAGAGATGAATTTCTATATAAGTCAATTCTTAACGAGCCATAGTTACTTCTGGAAATACTTAAACAGAATAGCTAAACAGTGGGTACGCCATACTGCCGGTACTGTAAGGTTGAGTATGTCAATTTTTAACATACAGTTTTTGTGTGCAGTCGCTTTGCGTGATTGATGCGCACAATCACATATACGTCTGGCCTGGTCATTTTAGAGATGATCGTCGATGCAATGTTGCGAAACGAATAAAATTGGCTCACAATTTCAACATACGTTGAGACTGATAAAACGGGAAGACGGTAAATTTGCCATCCCATGACCAGCGGTAGTTTCTGAAGTCCGTGGTCACAACTGGGTGAGATAGTACGACTGAGTTGAATTAACGCTTGGATAAATCCCGTTTCGGAATTTCGTAGACTTGTTGATGGTATTTTTTTAGAAAGACAAATTCCACATACCCCGTGGTCTGATAGGTCACTCGGGAATCTGCTATACATATTTTTGTGACCACCATCAATAGAAAATATATCTGTAGATTATACTGTTTTTAAGGATCTCCAACTTCCAAGTGTGTTGGGCTTTAAACTTCGTCGGCTATAGAATCCACAGAGATTTTTTTGGCCAGCTTCACTAGAAAATATATCTGTAGATTCTATAGGCGACGAAGTTTAAGGCCCACCACAGTTGAAAGTTTGAGATCCTTAGAAACAGTGAAAGCAGATGACTTGCTCCGTTTGATGTACTGTGTGTACTGAAGGACTGTAATTCCTTTGGAAATATGAGGCCATAAAGAGATTCAGTGTATCAGTGGTTGAAATTTGCCCAGTTACCGTTACAGTTTTAAATAGCGCTAAAGATTTTGGCGTTGAGCTTAAGATTTTATGGAGACAACTTGCCTCAATGGTACTCATTACGTTAACAGAGTAGGCTCTTCACGAATTTTTCTTCGCCTTACGTACGTCATATTTGAAAGCTTTCAGTTTCGTTTTATTTAGCCTTGTTAAACTCTTTTCTGCACTCATTTCGTATGGTTATGATTTCTACATTCTACTCTTGAGGCTTAGAAATTCTCCTAGTTTTAGATGGTTTTCCTGCTTCTCTTGCATGATTTTCTGGCCGCAGAATTGAGAGTGCTAACAAGAGTTTTAATTACTTGATCTAGATCCAGGCTATAATCAATGATTTCCTGAGAAAGTTCCAGTGAATATCGGACTAGGGATTGGAACTTCATTCACTCCATTCTTCTCCTATTACCGAAGGCTGCCTGTTCCGCAGAGCTGCGGCTACTGACATAAAAAGTATGTACCTTTGGTCAGAGAAGATGGGTAAAACTGGACCTGATGCCCCACACAGCTGTTACATGAATTTCGCCGATAGATGTCGGGCTAATATGTTTGTGTTTTTGTGATTGTGCGTTTGCTTTTGGGGCTTCTTTTCTTCCTTTTTTTCCTTTTCTTAATTGTTTTATCTTCTTTTTTATTTTTAAGTATAATTTTGTCTGTTTTTCTTCATTTTTTCAGCCCTTCTACCACCTTTTCGCCCTGTGGTGGTGGGATTTCTCGGGTGTGGGGCATCAAGTCCAGTTTACCCGAGAAGATGTGCGTGCTGCACGCAGACTAAGGGGACATAAAAAACATCGCTCCGATACGAGATGATGAAGGTCGGCTCGTTGTTCACGTTCGCAATTGACAGATTGTAGGCCAAAATGAAGTCAAAGAGTGCCTCTCCTCGACCAAAAAAGTTTTGAACGAAACTTACGGTATATTGCTAAAAATTATAGTTCAGCTAGTACCATCAAAATTTATGCCATTTCTTTGGCAGCCAGAGAGAAAAAACTGCATATCAACCGCTCTACAAAGAGAGAAACACTGAAAAATTGCAAAAGAGTAGCTAACTAACTATTTTAAGGAGGTTGACATTTAAGTTTGTCAGCTTTAAAACAAATGTTTAGCAAAAATATCAAATCGCGTAAAATGGGCCCAACTCCTGACATTCCAAAATAGACCACTGAAACACTCCAAACACAGATAAATAATATTTGGTGCATGAAACTCTTGATAGTGAAGAAATTTGCGAGACAGACAAGTGCAAATATATACTAGGATAAACATACGTACACTAAATTGCAAATCATTTTTATGTTTGTTATGACTAAATGTTACAAAACGGTTCTTACAGCATCAACATCATCTTCTTATAAATAATTTTCAATTTTAATTTACTCCGTACCACTCAGTAGAATATCCTGAAATCATAACAAAACATCGACTAACTGAACCCTCACGATTCATCTATTCCATAATATCTTGAATGTAGACTCAAAAACTATTGTCCGACAACGTCTCTCGCCATCGCATTTAACGTTATTCGTTCTGATTCTAATACTAACAAACTTCTTCATTATTGCAAAAATTACTCGAATACTTACTTTGTAACATTTGGTATCTTAGCGTTTTCAATTAAATTTAAATTGAATTATTATTAATCCAACCAATAGTGCGCTAGACGATTAAAATGAACAGAGAAAAAAACGTGATTGAGTATTTTTACAGTAATTCACCGAGGCAATTTAATGTCGTGCTGTGAGATCTTATGGTCGAAAAACATTTTATTACTGTTTATAAAATCGAAATGATTCGATTGTTCCGGGGATAACAAGAAAATTAAATGAAGAAAAATAAGAAAACAGAAGAAACAAAAAAAAACGAACAAAGACAAAAGCACTATGGATTAAATGCTGTGTAATACCGGAAAATGAAATTGTAATACAAAGTGAATGATCGATTTCGGGAGCATGATGTGCATGAAAATGACGGAAAACACTTGAGTAATTGAACTAGTTCGGTTTTGTTTGAGGCATAGTTGCTATTAGCTTTTGTTTCGTGGTTGGGTATGGCGTACGGCATTATTGCCTGGTGTTTATGCAAATTAATTTTTTTCATGTAATGCCGGGTTTCCACCAAAGAGACAAAACAAAAAACACGGACAAAACATGTTTTTCTGAACAAAAACACGAATGTTTTGTAAAAACTGAACAGTTTCGCGAGCATTTTTGTCTCTGAAAACTGTTTTAGTAAACAAAACACCTTTTTTGTCCGTGTTTCTTGTCTTGTCTCTTTGGTGGAAACCCGGCATAAGAGAGGTAGAATGAAAAAATGCGTTGAAATTAAAGAACTCTGGGTGAGTAGTTGCCAGAATTTTCAAGAAGTCAGTGTGGTCTTCCTATATATGTGATTCTTGGTTGATTGTTTTGTACACCACTGTTTTGATATTTCAGAGCTTTATACGATTATGAATATGCAGACACTTCTTATATTTGCACTTCTTATATCAGCAAATTTGTAGTAATGAAATACAGGTGGGGCATTTCACGTGAAGCGGACAACGAAAAAAAACCGAGGTTCTGGATTTCGTTCATATTGTGCATAATGGTACTTCTAAAAGACATGAATGTGGATGCACAAGTTTTTGTTTCTATGAGGTTTAGTTGCCGAGTTATGGGCGTCTGAATAACTGACGAAATCGATAAAAGGTTAACATATTGATTGGTATAGAAAATTAGCTGTTCGTTTTAATTTTGAAATTAGATTTGAAAGACAAATTTTTTTTCCTATGTGAAAGCGGAAGCAGACAATTAAACTCGTAATTTGAATAATTTGGACCAGGTTAATTTTGTTTATTTTTATAACAAAACAAAGCTTATAGTGTACTTATTTTATCATAAAAGTTTCAGAATGGGATGGCTAGTAGCTTAGGAGGTAGGTGAATTTCAATACATACAAGTCGCATGGGGCGCGGTACCGGGGTGTTACATCAACAAGTCAGATTGCTTTATTCTACTGATCATGCTAAGAATATTTATAGAAATACCAAATTTTACGTTTGAACAAATCGGGCAATCCTAACCGAGTAACCCTAAATATGCAAGCTTATTTTTCATTTTGGAGTATGCTCCTAAAGTACCTTAAATGTTTCTTTACGCATCAGACGCCAGTTTTTGTTCCCGAACGAGAAAAAAATTAAAGTCTTTGAATCTAATGGTGAAAGCCCGGAGAAGATTTTCAAACTAAATGCTCGAAAGGCGATGAAACATGGCGGAGTGTTCGTTATGTTTGTGGACGGTATGTCGGATTTAACCACATCATTAGCATCTAGAATGTGGGGTCCCTGGTACGAGTCCAGGTTCTGACAAGGGATCACGCACCGAGCTTTGAGTTCACCTAGCTTTGAATAGGTACCTCAGTTAAATCAGGAATTAAGTGAGTCGTGTAACTGACCACTCTACACTCGTGCACATTGGTTACAAATCTGTGAATGAAGCTCTTTACAATTATCAGCCCCTAGACATAACAAAGGTTGCTGTGGAATTACTGCACTTTACTTTTACTATATTTAGCTGGATCAGGATCCAAAGCATACTTCGGTTTTAGCTAGGACTTGGCTACTTTACAACTACTCACGCGTTTTAAAATACAAAATAAAAATTGCCTGACAAGATATTACTCAAGACAGTTTTTCAGGAGCAGCAGAATGAAATAAAGCCTTATGGATGCGAAAAATTTGCAGAATCAATACCGTGGGAAGTTCAAGCTATTGAAAAAGCCAAAGATTACTTAATGAAGTACTAATGCAGTCAATGTTTGAGTACACTTAAAATTGTTAGTATCATAGTATTTCGTAAAACTACTTGGCCTACTTTACTGCGAGAAGTGAATTTTTTCTTAACTTGTTTTGGTGCTATGTTTTGAAAAGCTTGAGCTTGCTATAAATAATGGATGTATAGCAATAACGTGCTATTATTTTTTTGACATTACAACTTAATTTTAAAATCTTAGATTTATTCTGACAACATTAGATGTAATTGTAAACAGCATGTTATAGAAACATTTTCATGGAATATTCGAAACTCTTTGTTGATACTAGCTTTGATAATTTTGGGTCCGTACGAGTAATTATAAATATTGCATAACTAGTTTATCGGTAGAAAACCCAAAAGCAAAGTAATACTGAGCGTAGTTCACAAATCAGGTTTAATTTCTAGATTAACTATTTTGTGTCTGAAAGGTATAGCTTGTAAGAGGAAGACATTTTGGTCTTCAAACTTATCTACGAATGATAAAATTTTAATTAATTTAGGTACGCAAATACAATAAAAAGTACTTATTTGAAGTCCACAGTTTTTTGAAAACTAAAAGCTTATCAGTTTTTTGTATCTTCTTACAGTGAAATCTTTGAAAGAATCATTTAAACATGAAGGCAACAACTCTTGTTATATAAATTGATAATTTGTGACTGACATTTTAGGTTCAGTTCAGTAAGTTTTGGTTCAGTTGAAAAGCGAGAAAGCGATAGACCTGCAAAGTCGTTCTATGATAACTTGCACCAATTTACGTACTAGTTTACTACAGGAATCCGAATTCACCCCAATAATGTGTAATCTATACAAAAAAACTAAGTTACAGCTTCCACAATCATGTAAGATGTTGATCTTTGACACACTGTTGCTAGTCTTAGCATGACTTCCTACCGTTCACTTGTTATTAGCTACATTTATATTTTCAAACATTAATTCTGCTAGCCTCTTTACAGAATTTAATTTTATTATTTATATTCTCTTCAGAGTCAGCATTTCACTTCAATTTTGAAATATGAGGGCAGAAAAATCTTTTATTTTATTTGCTATCGAATAAATCCTCAAATTCATCACAAAAAATTTTCAAAGTAACACTTTCATGAAATAATATTCTCTTAATTGGCTTAAAAAGAATTTATTTCATTATGTACAATACAATACAATTTATTCAATTATGTGCTCGAATTTCACTGTAACCTTTTTTCAAACGTCTCAGAAATCTGTCCTTTTTGTTTGATATTTTTGAAATTTGTCATCTAGTTTTTACCAAAGTAACATACTATAATAAAAGTTAATGTATAACAGTCTTGACTGAGGTTTATTGATTTCAACTTATGAATTGTCATCTTATTTTCAAAATTCTTAGTGCCCAAGCCTATAAATTCTGATAATTTTTAGATGGTGTCAGCTTCGAAATATCCCTCATTGGGCGCCACGAAACGACACCTTTTCCTGGTCATTTTCAGGCTTAATTGTTCTCGTAAACAAATTTTTTCGCCAAAAACTCATTTTCAATTACGTGTTTGCTATGAACAGGATATGTTTTCCTTAAAAAACGACTATACGATTTATTTTAACAATTTTATACCAACTTAATTTTTTTATGATTCATTGTTTTGCCGGCCGGAATCGGATACACCTAACGCAACAATATAAGTCATAAAATAGTTATTACTGTTTAAAACTACAGCTCAATTCAATCAATGACTTTTCATGCATGAGAAGCGAAAAAGAAAATAAGAAATTTACTTTTTCCTAAGAAAATGTTCTAGAAGTCATTTGTCTTGAGTAAATAAATAATATTTGCAGCACATAATGTCTACAAGTCTTTTGATTGGCTAGTATGTAAGCTGAGTCACCTGACACGTGAAAGTAGAAAAAGTATTGCGCGCCAATTTGCGGTAAAAGTCTGGTGCTAGAAGGTACTGAAAATGGTCACAAAATCTCGAATTTTCCACAAAAAATCTATGAAAGATGCTTGCAAGTATTTGGCACATCAAGATTAGTCCTTTTCATGTTAAACACGTAAGCGCTCACTCCTTTTAAGAATTATATAGTGCGTTAAAAATATAGAGACACCGGATCAAATCGAGGACACGAAGAAGAAGAGTAACCAGCAAAGAAGAGGAGTAGCCAATCTGTGCATTCTCTATGAGGATGTACACTCATTGCATGAATTAAGTGCTGCAAACTAGCTAAGTATTTTAACAAATATCGTACTAACACAATAAAAAATATATTGTGAAAATTTCGGAGACTTGTAACTACAACATTTACTGCAGTTTCTATCCAATGTACTAGTACGTGCTTGGTACAGTTATTATATTTGGCAGAGATATTAAACTTACGATCGTACTGCTCACAATGGTAAACGAATACGATAACCTGGCGCAGCATTTATGGGCGAATACGCTGTTTATATAGTAATCTGATCTAAAAAATATAGCTAACATGTCAAATGCCCATGCATTACGGACTTTTCTACTGTGTACATAGTCTCAACTCCTATGTAACATAGCCCCAAATACTATGGAAATCATTAAAGCTAGAGTTACAATCAATGCAACCAACATTTGTTGCACAACAAAATGTGTTTGAACCCATGAGAACGTATGAGAGCAGTTACAATGATGCAACACAACTTTGTTGCACAGCGTATTCGTTATTTCTTTCGAAATGACGAAAGAGCTACCGTTACGGTTAATGGTGTGCGATTCCAAAAATCCAAAAATCCAGGGGCTGAACACACAGCCACACCACTATGTTCCACACAGCCACACCACTATGTGCCAGACAGCCAACGAAACCACCGATTTATTGAAGAGACAATTTAATGGAAAGATTATTTCAAGAAATGGTCTCGTCCATTGGCTTGCAAGATCGTGTGATTTGACACCTCCTGATTAATTTCTTTGGTTTATGCTATCAAACTAATAACTCTGGCAGCATTGAAAGACAATATTGAGCAAGTAATTGGTGAGATAAGGGCACAATTATTGGAAAAAGTGGTAAAAAATAGGACTGATCGGATTAGCTTCGTAACGAATAGTCGTGGTACTCACTTGCCGGAAATCATTTTTAAATCATAAATTACCAATACACTTCATCTATTTTTTTATGTTTTCTTTCAATTTGAAGTTCTCAAGCTCCTAAAAAAGCACTCAATATTTTGACACAACCCCGAAATAAGCTTTGTCTATAGTGCGAGAAGTTCTTTAAATTAAGGTCTCTGGCGCTATGCTTTTTCTCAGAGCAAAAGTAAAATCGCTCTGACTCTGACTGAATGAATATATTGGGAAGTTAATATTGACTCAGACTATCTGAACAGACCATCACTCTGAGCTCAAATTCTTGATAAAGTTCGATATCCAAGCCAAAGCTACTTAATGTCATCTGACAGTGTCGAATCTCTGGAACCAGACTAAAGAAACTGGACCCTTACCGATATAATACCAAGTCAAGAATGGTCTTAAACAAGATAATTTTTGGCACTTTCTTTGGCCTGGCGCTGAAAGAATTGGTTCAGGATACTGAAACAATCATGAGAGATGTAATTTTATGTTTATTCGATTTATTTAAGCCTTTTTGAATTTATTTTTCAATTTATCCGATTTATAGGTTATGCTATCAGCTTTGACGACTTTTAAAGTGGTAGTGCTGTTACAAAGAACGAGTCAAAAAAAAGTATTACGTCAACAACAAAGACAACGAAAAAAATATATTCTAAAAAGCAAATGTCTATAATATTTTTAACTACTAAATATTGTTCTCTTGTTTGTGAGTTTCTCTGATATGAATTTTAGCATTTCTTTCCTTGAGATATTATTTTTAATTTCGTTTCCTCTCTAAGTTTATAGCTTTTGATTCCAATTTTCTACGTAGTTGTCCGAACCATAAATGCTTCATAAAAACCACTCACTGAAAGAAAAATCTTGGTAAAATCAACAATTTTCCTTAGTTGTTTTTGCGTCAACTACGGGCTATAGTTAAAACAACCATAAAAAAATAGTTGATTACTTTTATGCACCATGACGCGTGGTTGATAAACAACGTCCGTGGTGCAAAAAAAGTAAGCAACCACAAACAATGGTATTCCAACCATATACATAGTACGAAATATAGGCAGGGGAGGCGTGAATGCCGCAGTTGAATTTGGTGAATCACAATGCAGCGACAATGTCGCTGTCAATGCAACTAAGGCACCTACCAAAATTAATTTTTTTTCTTTCGTATTGCTAAATCCTGTTGTACGAGGATTAGGTTGGCTTATCACAATACTCATCAGCCATCACTTGTCTATTCCACCAGACCATTCAACCTAATTCAAATAGATTTAATTCAACCTAGTGGTGATGCCAACCTATGGTAGGTATCACCGCTAGCGGTGCGGCAAAATGAGAAATTTGGCAAATTCTGCTGCTGCCGCAAATTCTGCCGCTGCCGCAAATTCAGCCGCAGCCATTGTGCGCGTTACCATACAAAACAGTGCATTCTAATTTTTTGACTGCGCTTTGCCGCAGCTCACTGCTTTGCAACAGCGGAAAACGCTGTATTGTGAATAAAATAGCGTCATACAACGTAATATAAAGGCTTCACAGCATAACATGAATATGAATTATATCGACAACAAACCGAATACAATTTTGCCATGTATCATATGAAACTTCTATGATAGAATAGGAGCATGAGTATGAGGAGTATGAAAAATCAACAGTTTTCCTTAGTTGTTTTTGCATCAACTAGGGCTATAGTTAAAACAACCATAAGAAAATCGTTGATTACTTTTATGCACCATGAAGCGTGGTTGATAAACAATTGAACAATGGACTCATTCGGAGCATGAAAAGCGTCCAAATGTTGAAACCATTCTACTTTGCGTAGAATAATTCCAAAGACGTTGCTCACTGAATTACGTTTGTTGAAATCAACTATTGCAAAGTAGTTTAAGTACCATAAAAACTGTTGATAATTCGAAACGTTGAAGTTTGAACTATTTTTCGTGGTTATGAAACAATTAAAACAGTTGATTTCATGAACGTTGCGATATTTTTTGTATAATCAGAGCCAACTACTTTAATATCGTTAAATTAACTATATTAACATAGTAAAAATAACTATTTTCCGTAGTTCGTTTAACGATTTTGAATGAATCGTTGCAATACTACTAAAAATAGTTGAACCAACCAAGAGTTTTTCTTTCAGTGATAGATTAGTTTCTCTTTCAGTTTTTAATATTTATGCGAATCTTCGCAAACCCACTTGTCTCGTAACAATTGAATTTTGAAATCGGTTGTTGCTTCCCAATCCAATATAAATAGTTCTCTCAATTCATTTTTTTCAAACTAGTTTCAAAAATGTAGGCACAAGTCATATTTAAAATTTTAACAGTTTGATCAAGATGAATCGATGTAATGATTAGTACTACTTTAACTTTCAATGCTAACTACAAAGTGCCTTTCAGATCCCAATTATTTCATATTTTCATTAACCTGAATCTAAATTTCGCATTGCGTCGCATCTTCTTCTTTCTTCTCTGAACTACAAACATAATCACTAAATATGCCTTTAGGCTTCAGACATCGAAACACAATGTATCGAAACATCATCATCAGGCCGATCGATTTCCATTCAATACGCAAGTGTTAAATTATGAAATTTCACCTACAATTCGAACTATGTATATGCATGTCCATGATCTAGCTCATCATCATCATTATCATCACCATCCACCAAATACCCGATCATAATATTTCTATACCATTCATTCCATCTTTTGTCCATGCAATGATCTTAGTATTTGCTCACCATTCTCTAGCCTGCTGCATTGCCTGAATACCAAACTTTATTTACCCGCAGGGGTTGAACATGTATGATTCTCAACAAAAAGCTCATCACAATGGATAAAAATAAAAGTTTTGCAAAAAAATTTGCTCTAATGGTCGCAAATAATCGAGTAAATTAGACGATTACGATATCAGTGTGTGATATAATTGGTAGATTGGTGATGCAGTTTCGGTAGTTAATTATGCAATTAAGAGATTCATTTGTCGAATTATGAAGGTAATCAATAAAAATTAAGCAAAGATACTTGCTGTTTTGGGTTTGGTGAATTTTTTTTATGAACGAAGTCGCAATTGATGTGGAAATAGATAGTAGTTTTCTATAGCTTCAAATCCAGCTAGAAGTGAATGAAATTTGTCCGATTTCGCTAATTTGGTCTGCTTTTTTTCTGGGACTAGACCTTGACTGGGTTTGTTGAAAAGTTTGCTAAGTGGTTCATTTGGGTTCATATTCATTTCAATTTTACTTACCAGTTTCAATTAGATAGAGATTTTGTTAATTGAATGAACATTGTCGTATAACTTACCTGAAAAGATAAAAGAGGAACATAAAAAGCTGTTTATTTTGCAATTGAATTCATTTTGTAAAATTTGCAGACAAATTAAGTCAGAAAACTGTAGTGTGAAAAGTGAAGACAGTTATTATTAGCATTTGCGCAATATATAAAGTGAATATGATATGAAAAATATGCATATATATTAGTTTTTGCAAAATTCTAGTAGTTCTTGTTGTATATAAATTGGCAGAAAATTAAATTGTTGCGGTAACTCGTAAAAACTGATGTATGTTTGGCAGTCCAGCACAAAACCGTATCATCGAACAATCCCGTACTATTCAGTATCCAGTACTGACAATTTTCATATGATTAAGGTTGCATTAAGTATAAGAAATGTTGGTTATTTTGGTACCTACAGATCAACCATTGCAAAGGAAATAGTTTTAATTCGACAAGTTTTTAAAAATTTCCCCGAACGTTTTTCTACCTAAATAGCTTTTAATGCAGGTATCACATAAGAAGAAATTTTGTAGGGTATGCTCATTCCCTTTTTTGATAGATTTATATAATTTTGATACATTTTTAGAAGAAGGTAAAATTGATGATGCAACGATACAACTTGAAATGTTATGTTTTATTATACGATACGATACGTTTTATGATACAGTGCATAAATTAAAAATGTTGAAGATAATTATATGCCCACAAAATCTGCAGAAATGACTTTCCGTTTATTTATTTATGTATATATTGCCCAAATCAACATAAACAAATCCGATTATATACTACACAGAAAAGACAAAAACTAAAACAATGGATCAATTCAGATAGTAAAATAACAATACAAACAGTAATCCAAAGCTTAATTGACCGGTAAAAGGATCTAATACAATGAAATAAGTAAGGACATAATTCAAGTAAATGACCGAACGTTATTTTTAAAAGCACTTTTGAACTCAGATAACGTTGGGAGAAAAGGACCATCGGTCTTAGGGCAAACCCGACAAAAACCGAACTTGTAGTTTTCACAAGGAAACACAGAGTACCGGCTATTGCCACGCCTAACCTCAACGGAATAACATTGGAACTTGCTGATAGTGTTTAATATTTGGGTCTTATACTAGGCAGGAAACTGAACTGGGGGGCTAACGTGAAGCACAGAATTGGTAAGGCTCACGCAGCACTTTTCGCGTGCCGGTTTGCCTACTCCAATACCTGGGGTCTTAAACCTAGAGTGGCCTATTACATATTCACACGTGTAGTGCGGCCGATTTTGGTGTATGGAGTTATCGTGTGGTGGAAGGCAGCGGAGAGTAAATCTAATATCAAGGAGCTAACAAGACTGCAAAGATTAGTTTGCATATGTATTACGGGCGCTTTAAGAACCGCCCCAACGGCTGGGTTGGAAATGATTTTGGGACTCGTGCCTCTAGATCGATTCATCTTTAGAAGCGCAAGCTTAGTAGCGATAGTTTTGGTATGTGGAACGATTCAGATCAGTGGGGCCACAGCGGCATTCTTACAGAAGGCCGCAAAATATTTGGGCTCGTTGCAGAAGAAACGGACCACATGAGCAAAATAATACATCTTGGCAGGAATTCCCAGGCCAAGATACCCACAAGAACAGACTGGAAGAAAAAAGGGGCTACCACCGATTGGGGCGCCTATATTTACACGGACGGGTCAAAGACGGACACAAGAGTTGGCTCGGGCGTGTTTTCTACGGATTTGAGCCTTAACCTGTGGTGTAGACTGTCAGACCACAATACTGTCTTTCAGTCTGAAGTACATGCTATACGCATGGCAGTTGAGCCCATTAGCGAGATATCAACCAGCTATTGCGTGTTACAGATGTTTTTCAAAAACTGTTAGCGCTTGCAGACTGGCTCTCAACGAAAAGGCAAGGCATATTCCTATCCGGATTATGTAGGTGCCAGGGCATAGTGGGGTCATAAGCAACAAAAAAGCCGATGAATTGGCGAGGAGGGGTTCAGGAGCTAGTAATAGCTCCTGTACCACGGTCAATCGCTGACGCCACAAGCAAACTTGATGCCGCCATATGGGCCAAACTAAAGCCCAAATGGGAAAACAGGACGGACCGCAGGGTGGCTAGGACATTATGGCCATCATCTGGTCTAAGCAAAAGCAGGAAACTGCTCAAGCTCAGCAGAAACTGCTTGAGAGCCACGGTCGGCTTGCTCACAGGACACTGCCTTACCCCATCTCTTGCGAACAGAATGGGACTGACATCCAGCAATTTACTCAAGAAGTGCGAGACGGCAGCCCTCTTCACTAACCTAACCTAACCCAGCCTTGAGTAATAAAAAGAAGCTATCTGCACTGTCTCATTTGAGTCGAAAGCAAAGTGTGCTATGGGTCGAGTTTTTTCATTTTTCTACAAATTGATTATGAGATGCTATGTCAGCATAATTGATATACATAGACTTCAGTTCTCACGAGCACTCACAGCACTTATGCCCCGATTACACATATGGCGAACGTTTCGTCACGGCACTTGCAAAATTACTTCCTAAAACATTCGATGAGTATTCAAAGTCTTCACTCAAAAACCATTTATTTAAGCGGTAGACCCTTTTTTTATGTCAGAACACCATTATTTTCGTTTTTTTTGAAGAACAAGAAGATTTGAAGGGAGTGAAGTTTAAGGGCGCAGATGAGCATGTGGCGTAGGTAGGTCGCTTTTTACTGTTTGTTTACAAACCTTCGAGCAGTGTACCTCGCACCCATCCGTGCTCATGTATCTTGTCCAGTATGATGGACCTTGTCCATGATTTTGTAGGCAAAACAACTCGGTTTGTAAATATCAACGAAGCCAGCATCAGATTGTTTTTCAAATCATTTTGACTCGATACGCAAAACCGACAAAACTTTGAGCGGGCTGGAGCTAAAGCCGCGTTTACACATATGGCGAACGGTTCGTCGAGAAACTTGGCAAATTACTTCCCTACATGTTTTCGCAGGTGAAAAAAAACAAGCGAAAATAGACAAGGTGACCATTTACACACTCCGCTCGCCAACATCTACCATGCGTGTAAATACAGCATAAGACGCGATTCTGATAAACCAACATAAACCTGGTAGGCGCTGGAGAATAAACAATTCATTCTCTCGTGCTTGTCATGTCTTGGCGAATAACAGACGAGAATAGACGCGGAGATCATTCACATTCCCGTACTTGGCAATACTTGTCATGACTCGGGGAGAGTCTAAATGTGCCTTTAAAACTTGCCACAATAGGAAAAGTTTGAGGAGTAAGTAAACGATTCTTGTATCAAAGATTCTCGTATATTAGAAGTATCAAATTTTTTTGACATAACGCATATAACGCTGGGCACGAGTAGCAACTTTTTGTAGCTAAATCTAAAAAATTCGGGGAGGTTTCAAATTTCGTCCGCTAGAATATATTTTCTTTCGTAATGTGTTTGTTATTTTTTATGGCACCTCGAGTCAAATCAGAAAACTGCAGACGTTTTTGTTAAAATATCGCCCCAAGTATATTCAATACAACATCTGACAACATAAGGATTATGCTGGATCTCAATTTTTCTTTGTTTTAACTAGAACACTGGTTATTTTCCACACCTGCAGTTGAATTCACTTTAAACATTATTAAATGATTCGATTCTTAAAATCGCTGGATAGCTTGTATTATTAGTAAAAAATTTAGTAAATCGCTGGATAGCTTGTATTTACAATAATTAGCTGGTGGTAGGTTTTTGTAAATTTTTCAATTTATCTCTTTTTGAAAACCTCTCAACCAATTAATAATTTAACAATTTTTTTGAAATGACTTCTTAAGTGATACTTAATATATTTAAAACTTGCGGTAAACTTTGTCACAAAATGTGCTATGTATTTTAGTTCTAAAGCAATTGATAATAGATAAAACTAAATAAATAAACTTTTATTGTGCCCCTCACATTCTTGAGCATCCTAAACCAAATACCAAGTGTTCGATGATAAATTCAAATTCTTGAAAAGTAATTTCTAACCCTGTTTTTAGCTGCTGTGCTTAGTTCTACCATTAGAATGAAAATCAAAATTAGCAATTAATTTGCAATGATCTTTGCATTGGCTCTTAAATTTCATTCTGAAAAAAATATTCTTTAATATCTCAAAACACAATTAATTTATCTACATAGCTATGCTCCCGATACTCATAAAAATCTGTTTATACTTGTTAAAGTACCTTAAACCAAACATACCCTGCACAATTTGGTTGCATCTTCGCTCACGAAAATGTAATAGCTTCTCATATAATTACAGTGTTAAAATGCATAAACTATGGATCTAACTTCTATTACCATTAGACTAAAGTTACATTGCCGCTGACAGGTTTCATATTATGCGATGGAAGTTGAGTCGCTAGATAGGAACACCCAGCCTGAGAAAGTTGCACTCACTAAAGCATGCTGCTGTGTTACCAGTTTTGATACGTGGGTAACGATCAAAGTTTAACCCAGTCGAACCAGAGCCATTCCAATGCAAATTACAGTGAGCTGTCAAAATGTCGGTTGATTTGTTTCGCAATGCAAAAGTAGTATTAAGTGAATTTTAAATTAAATTTGAGAAATTTCATTTAAAGTTGAACATTGTCCTGTGAAAATTTCATTTCAGTTGTATCGAATATATCATCTGAATATTAAAACCCACTTGGGAAAGTTGAAAAAAAGTTTGACCTGGAACTGTCTTGCGAAGGACTTGACTTAAGAATTTAGACTAATTCACATCAAGAAATATAATTTTCGGCTTCAGAGTTCTCTCAGTTGTCAGCTCAGCACAGCATAAGCAATGCAAAATTATGCAACTTGGTCTAATTGCAATGAGCTCGAGAAGCTGGTTGAGGTTCGCTTGCTCGGTCGCTGAGTTAACACAAGGTAAGTTGTTTGATTGAAGAAGCGTGCAGTCACGGCGTTAGGTGCAGCAGCGAAAGAGGTCGGCCGTGAAGAAGCAGGTCTGCGGACGCCAAAGCATATGCTTAAGCATGGTGACGCAGCCTCGTCTAAGTCATAGCCGAAGATAGCTGCAACTAATGCAATTCTAACAGCAATCCTATCTGGGCCCCGGGTCGTTAAAGATGGAAGTTTGTAGCAATTGCATTGACTCGCCTGGCTTTCTGTGCTGCGGCGAAAGCAACAGCCAGGCTCAATGTGCAATTCAAAGAATTTCGTTATGGTACAAGATCACTTCACCAGATCGATTGATGTAATGGAATTGATTTGGACGGGGTTCGCTAGCACGATGATCCGATGAAGCAAAACTGCATTCGCATTGTGACTCGCACGGTACAGGTGAAGTGCAAATCGCAATTAGATGGAACGTAAAAAAGTGTGGAGTGGTGAAAATGAAAATATATGCACTTGTCGAGGTTATGGGTAGTATTTTTGTGTTGTTTTTGTTTATCTTTTCGGATGATGGATGTTCAGCGTTGGCCTAAGTATGCACCAGGTCAGTGGAATGCTTGAGCAGAAACTCGACAGGTTGACTAGATTTCTTTTTGTAGTTTTTTTTATTGTTTTTTTGTTCTTGGTGATTGTTTCTTTTGTTTTGAAGATGATATGGTCTAGAAATACGGTACAAGTGCTAAATTTAATGTTTCGTTTGTTATAGCTCTTGGAAATCAATAAATCTAATGGCTGTTTTCGTAGGATTTAATATTTTTTGTGATTTTCATTGCAGATTTTATTTATTTATTTTTATTTATGTCAAAAAAGTTCGTCTAATTAAGGAGGCAAGCGAAGAGGATCTGACCAAGAAAATTTACGCAAACAAAACTGTAGAATTTTTTTCTGAATGGACTCGGTACGGTCCACGTACACCTGCTGATAAGACGCCCAAACTATACACGCATATTCAAGTATCGGTCTTACTGACGCTCAAAAAAAAAATCTTAGTAAGATGTATGTCATGAAACTCTTTGGATCGCTTCCTGACAAATTCCAGTGTAGATGAAAGGTTTAATAAGATGGCGTTAATATGACCGTCAAAACTAAAAGAATTATTTAAAAGTATTCCTTAATCGAGTACTTTGTCAGAATACCTTAAGGGAATAGTATTCAAAGCTCAACGGATTAATTTTACGCGTGTACAAAACAACGGTACACTTGTCGATATTAATGACTAATTTGTTATGGTCACACCAAGTCATGATGCTATTTACGTGATTATTAATTTATAATCGTGAGTATTAGATACTTTTTTAAAAACTTTGGCGTCATCTGCATATAGTAAAATTGACGAATATTTGAGGACAGATGGTAGGTCATTTATATATTAAAGAAATAGTAGAGGTCCTAAGTGACTACCTTGAGGAACACCAGATATGAAACACCAGATACCAATTTCTGATGAAAGAGCGCCACGGAAGGATACGCATTGGGTACGACATTCCAAATAAGATGCTATCCATGAAATAAATAGCTGAGGAAAGTTAAACGAGGACAATTAATACAATAAAATGGAATGATTCAGCTAATCAAAAGCCTTCGTGAAGTCAGTGTAAATACAGTCTACCTGAAATCCTGCCTCTATTGATGGGATAACAATATTGCGGATTTGTCTTTCATGAAACCATGTTGGAAAGGAGATAATATGAAACGCCACAACATAACTGATTATCGCTTCGAATAGTTTAGCAACACATGGGAGCTTTGCGATGGGACGATAGTTGCATACAACATTTCTATCGCCTTTTTTATGAATAGGTGTGATGATTGCATTCTTTCAACCACTAGGAAAAATACCGAGCGACAGAGAAAGATTAAATAGGTAGACAAGAATAGGAGGCAGGGAGGAGATACAATATTTTAAGATAGCATTAGGAATGCTCTCAGGACCTGGTGTCAAATTATTGTCCAGCTTCCTAGAAAACGCTAAAATGGTATCTTCGTCTATAAACAAGTCTTTCATTCCAAGTCTTTCAGATGTTGGGATCATTGTCAAGTTGTCATTATAATTATTACTATTAGTAGAAGGTTCCGTATTGTATGCGGTACGGAAATGATTAGCAAAAATATTGCTAATAGTTAATGCATCGGAAATGGCCATGTCGTCTGAGTTAAACGTGGTGGGATACCCATCGTGGTATCTCTTGGAATTAATAAAATTCCAAAACCTTCTAGGCTGCTGTTGAAAAGTAGAACTAAGATTTCTAAGATGATTTTGGTACAAATTTTCGACCTCGGACTGATAAATATTTCTCAACTCTACAAAAACCAAAAAGTAAGAAACAGAACGAGACGAGCAATATCTTTTCCAAGCTTTAGATTTTAAATTTTTCATGTGGCGTATTGCCTTCGATTTCCATGGAACCTTATTGCAATTGTTAGGGAAAGAGACTGGTACAAACTAATAATAAATAAATGATAAATTGCATTAAAAGCGTTTGATAACCAATATTTCTTGGTGCATTTACACTACTTGAAAAACTACTGACCTACGAGTAGATGAGGGGTTTGATTGTAAACATTCCATGTATATTATATTATCATTGGACATATCAGCGACAATCAAAGATGAAAAATTTCAAAAATTTGTTTTATTTCATCAAAGCTATAGGCCACTCACTATGCTAAGTATCTTGGAGTGATATTGGACTCGAAGCTGGCTTATGGGGAGCACATCCGAAAAGTATGCGATAGGGCGCTACTGTCTGTTATCTCGCTTGGGAGACTCATGGCAAACGTTCGCGGTCCTAGTCCGAGTAAACGTAAGCTCCTTATGACAGTGGCTCATTCAATGCTGCTGTATGGCGCGGAGATATGGGCCACTGCGTTAAGGTTTGAAAAGTATCGAGCTAGGATGGTGAGCGTCCAGCGTAGGGGAGCGCTGCGAATTGCAAGCAGCTACAGAACAGTTTCAGGAAACGCCGTGTTAGTGATAGCGGGAGTAATCCCAATTGATCTATTGGCGAACGAACGCAGGGAAGTGTTCCTGAACAGAGCAGAAGTGGGAAGAGAAATTTTGGTTACTCAAGCACGAGCGCGAACGCTTGAGCTTTGGGAGGAGCGCTGGGCTACGAGCTCGAAGGGAGCATGGACGATTAGGCTAATTCGCGCCTTAAAACCTTGGCTTAATCGCGACCACGGTGAAATAAACTTCTACCTGTGCCAGTTCCTATCGGGCCACGGCTACTTCAGGAAATACCTTCACAGAATGGGGAAAGTCAGGACGGAGTTCTGTAAATACTGTGCTAAGGAAAGTGATGACGCTTTGCATACCTTTTTCCATTGCGCCCGCTTCAGAAGAGAGCGACACATGCTTTTCTCTGCAATTGGCCCTGTGACGCCGGAGTCAATCGTGGAGATGATGCTACAGTCAGAAGACGCCTGGTCAGCTGTGTCAGCATATGTGGAGCTGGTATTGCGCTTAAAAAAAGAGGAAGGATGTCTCATAGACTCCTGAAAGCCTGACAGAACGGAAGTAAGCCAATGGGACACCTGATGGGTGGAAGTAGCACGGCCGAGTTGAAGTAATGCGAAAGCGGTTCGTTTTTAGTGACAAAGCGGTGACGTTTTTAGTGAGTAAGAATCTCACATAATCTTGTTTCGTTCGCAAGATACCTATTGAAGGTTTTTGAAATCCGCTCCCAAAAAAAAAAATAAAAAAAAAAATAAAAATAGGCCACTCAATGAACCTTACCTAATCAGCTTGTTTTTAATAATAGTGTGTTTCAGTTTTAAAATATTGAACTCTCATTCAACTGACGTATCCTGTGCCATTCATTGTTTTCGGAATCATAGATTCAATTTAATTTTTTCGTTCATTTTATTCGAGCCAGTTAACAATTGAGCGAATATAATTTGCCTTTCACCTGCACTGTGGAACAAGAACCTAACTATAGCAACATAGTAATTATAAAGTTGCCATTCTATTTATAGAAAAGACCGCACAATTTAAAAATTAATGCCAGTAGATCAACTCAAGTCAGCTACCTAAAATACAACTATTCACTTTCAATAGCTTCATTTCGTCAATCAAAGAAAATCTCTCATCAAATCGTTTGTTCATTTCGAAACATAAAAACAATAACAAAGAATCAATCATCATCATGACATCAACAAATGCCAATAGCTACTTTCTCTTAATAATAAACAGAAAAATCTCTTCAAAATAAGTTTTTTTTTGAACAAATAAATAAATCATCATTTCATTTTGGGAATCGACGCCAAAAATCTTGAAAATTTTGAACAGGTTTGACGTGAATACACGTCTCTCAAAAAAGACAATCATTAAAATTCGCTGATATCGCAAGAATAATCAATTAAGACAAAACTCGTTGTCAGACCATGCCCGCTAGTAGTCTAGAACGTAGCTAATAATTTATTGCAATAGATAATATGTTGTGGAGTTTTTTTGTGTGATGATTTCTCTTGAGCTCATCAATCGTGTTGGCGTCGCGTCGTCGTCGTCATCGTCAACAAGAGATGCGAAAATCGAAATAGTGACATGGTCAACTTTTAGGCCAACATTTTGTTGTGGTTTTTTGCATTTTGAAGAAAATAGAAGACTGAAAAATTTATCCGAATCAGAAAACTGCAAAAAATATGCAAATCTACATGAGATTTCACCACTTTCGCCGAATTCTAAGATTGGAACTGCATAAATATTTACAGAAGAATAAGTGAAATGAAATGAACAACTTGTTTGATTTAAGAATTTTGTTAGAATTCAGTTTTCTATTATTTAGATAAAAAAATTTTGATTTATTTTAAGCGCCAGACTTTTACAAGATTAATAAAGAAAAATCATAAACAAAATACATAGAATTCAAATCAAAGCTTGTTTGATTAAAATTCTACAATTCTGTTGTTGGAATTGTCTTGGATCAAATATAAATTATGAAAAAAATGCAAACGTATTTAAAAGATTAATAGGGAAATTCCCAACTTGACATTGTGTTAAATCAGTGTATCTTAGTTGAATGAAGAAGTTACATAATACGATTTACACGTACGTTGTAGATTTGCACATGAAAGAGCTTCGGGTGCCATAATGCGCCTTGTGTCAAAAAAATTGGGCTATACATCTCATAATTTTGATTGTATGATATTAGCAAAAGATAATTTACCAAGGAGATTATTGACTTCTTTCAAATCAACTTTACCAAATACCCTTAACATCGTTGCCTCACGGGATTTTGGTGAAACCTGTTGAGAGTCGTGAAAAATTGCATTTCAGCATCAATTGGAGAATATGCATTTAATTTTTCATCATGTTTCTCTTAGTTTATATTATCAAAAAGTTCGTGAACCAAGCTAAAAGAAATTAAAACTACTTCTTTTATCGACAATTTTCACCAATCCTTTATCATTTCAAAGTTTGACTACGCACACAGCTCTAGTAATTTTATTCTGAATCCTAATTTAACGAGCAATAATTTTCGAAGGTTTATGAACAACCATTTGTTTTCAATCAAAATTTGCATTGGTGCGCAGTAGCTATGTCTAATGATGCATCACATCCTAATTGAGCGAAAATTTCACACATTTTACAAATTTTACCTTTCTACCTTAATTGTTTTTGACTTGGAACATATAAAGCACCCAACATAGATGCCAATGTGATTTCCTCTACAATTAGGACATTTTTTTATAATTTCGTCGTATGCTATTTGCAAGCAGGTTTAATATGCCTTTCTGAAACCTGGCTTACTGGTAGTTTCCTAAGTTTAGAAATTTTTTCTGGTTATAATGTCTGCAGAAGCGGTCGAAATGGAATAGTTTCTGGTGAGTATGACGGTGGTGATGTCCTTGTAGCCGTCTTAATATATCTTCAAAGTAAGATTTTACACAGATGTTTCTGCTTCTCCCCCCATTGAATATGTTGCTGTTTGCGTCTTCTTCTATGACAAATCCAATGTTTTTGATTTTTGACTGTATGTTCCGTGTAAAGCTTGTCGCACATTATTCCGTCACGACACGACACGACATAGAAAAATGTCGTACGACAGTCGGTAGACCAACGCACACTATACCGAACCGACCGACACATCAGTTTGTGAAAAGTATTCGAAAAATGCATTATGTTTAATGCAATGGAAAATGTGTATTGTTAAAAATAAAAAAAATAATAAAACTGAAATTAATTGTAATTTCTTCCCATCTATTTGTCTTCTTTTGCGTGTTGTAGTATTTTTTTGAGCTTATTTCATACAATTCTTTCTACAGGGTGGCGTAAAAGTTTCTGTTCTTTGATATGAAAAATCAACCCGAATAAATTAATGGGAAAAAGCTATCTTTCCAAATTTTGAAACCCTTTTCTTTTTTTTCTTAAACCTACATAACTTTAATTAATTCAGCGATGATACCAAAATAATGACTGTTGTTGTTTAAGAGTCAGTAAAAACAGGTACCAAAATTCAAAGAGGATTAATGTATCCAACTCTTTTTAAGAAAAAAACTTTGAAAAACTTTGAAAAACTTTGGAATTCTTCAGCGGATCGAACTGATAATAATGGGAAATAGTCTACTTTATGTTAAAGTTTCAGAAAACGAATTTCAGACTGTTGAAAATGAAAGAGAGCATAATTCATACTAATTATATATTATGTTGTTTCAAGTGTGTTAAATGTTGTACAGGAAATACTAAGGACAGAGACTTTTGCGCCACCCAGTAGTGTCTGGCCAAAATTTTACATCCATTACCAATTCAATATTTTATTTAATATCAAACTGCCTAAGGGCAACTGATGCTTATCATGAATTGTTCAGAAAATGCATTATGATTAATACAATGGAAAGTGTGTAATGTGAAACATTTAAAAAAATTAAAATTGAAATTTTCTCAGCAAATTCTTCTCAGATATTTTCTTTCTTTTGTGATTTATTGTAATTTTTTGAACTTATTTCATACAACTCTTTCTATTTTCTGGTCAAAAAAATTTACTTCATCGATTTGCAATTCGTAATTTTTTTTTTAATATCAAATTGCCGAACGACAACTGATGCTTATCATAAAATCTATCAAGCTATATGAAAGCCCGCACACTTAACCGACACGACACGCTACAACGACGTACATCATTTGTCGGATTGGATTAAATTCGAACATCCCAAACGACAAAAATTTTTTGCTGTCCTGTCGTGTCGTGACGTGTTGGTCAAGTGTGCGGGCGTTCATACAATTACATACAATTTATTCTCACAGATTTTTGTCGTGTCGTGTTGTGACGTGTCGTGTCGGAATAGTGTGCGATATGCTTAATTGTCCTTTTCCCAGCTTTGAAATCATTTTGTGCGACCTATCGACTTATCTTAATGTAACCTTCCCATCCACTTGCACTGCCATCTGTGATTATTTTAGCTTCTTTGCTGGGCAATGGAACCTCATTACTTCTTTTGTTATAATATATCTGTTTCGTTATTATCTTTTCTTTCCCCGAATTGAATGTATTTCTTAATAGTAATGGTAAAATTCTTGATCTTGTCCTTTTCAAAATTGATCAATCCTCTTTTAAACTGTCAGCTGCCACTATTTCTTCGTCCTCTGCTATTGTTATAATTTTAACTTTATAAATCGGCTCAGTTTTTTTTCGTAAACTTGATGCCGCCGCGCTGTTCTTTGCTTTTATCACAAACTTTATTAATTAATCTTTGCTTACACCACCATATGTCTTAGTAATAAATGCCAAGATTCTTCGTAGCTCACCGTGAAAGACATGCGTACTTTAAACGAAAAAACGTTGCTCGCCTGAAGTGTTTGCAGTCCGGGTCAGGCAATGTTAATGCCTTATCTGCTGATTTCATAGCTCTGATCGTATGTCTGTAGTTTAAAATCTTCCTCTATACCTGATTCTCTTTCTTTTAATAGCTCTTATGCATCTACTCCGCAAGAAATAAAGGGTGTTTTTTTATAGGTTTCGCATTTTGAAACTCACCACTGTCAAATAAGCTGGTGACAGTTGTCAATGTCATTGTTATTTTTACTCATTAAGGTCTGAAAAATCATCATGGACAGATTTACACTGCAGCAACTACTACAAACAGTGGTAGTCAGTGTTGCTGACAACCCAGATCTATCGATTCACAGGTGTACGCAAAGAATTGGGATTTGTCCTTCCACTTTGTGGAAAATTTTGCGCAAGGATCTCGGTCTAAAGTCCTACAAAACTCAATTGGTTCAAAAAATAGAGCCAAAAATTAACTGGAAGCTCATCCTTTGTTTTACGGAAAAATTTTGTTCAGCGACGAGGCTCATTTCTAGCTTGATGGATATGCCAATAAGCAAAATTGCTGTACCTAGAGCGTGAGAAATTCCCGTCAACACATGGGGTCACACACTTCTCAAAGATGACGTTACAGTTAATGGCAACTGGTTAGAGTGATGATAAACCAGTTTTATTCTCAAGTTTGCGTCGTATGGATGTGAGAGAGATATGGTTTCCACAAGACGGTGCAACATGCAATACGGCAAACTGAAGCCACCAACTTATTGAAGACGAAATTTATAAATAAAATGATCTCGAGAAATGGACTCGTCGATTGGCCACTGAGATCATGCGATTTGACTCCGTTGAATTATTTATTGTGGAGATACGTGAAATTTTTAGTCAACGCTAACAAACCAGTGACAATCAACGCTTTTGATGTCTTCATAACTAGCGTCGTTGACATTATACGACCCCAATTGCTTCAAAAAGTAGTTGAAAATCTTATCTGTAGAATTGGCTTTTGCAGAGGCAATCGCGGCACTTATTTCAAGATTATCTTCAAAACGTAAATGTAATGAACCAAATTTAGCAACGAAAATAAGGCGAAGATATTCATATACACTTAAGATATACTTAAGATATTCATATACACTGATTTTTCTAGAACGTTTGACTCTGTCAAAAATGATCTCCTCCTTCGCGAATTAGAGCATATCAGAGTCCCTGCTCTAGTAAATATCGTCATTTGTGTTTAATCGTACTTGCTTTGTCTTCTTGCGTTGATCTTTTCTCTCTCCTTTTTTGTTTTCTCCGCTATTCCTCAAGGATCTAATCTTGGACCTTAGCTTTTTCCTGTCCAACGTACCCTGATGACTTGAAAATGTTTCGCATGATGTATCATCTAATCATTTTGCTCTTCAAAACGATTTGAATCGTCTTGTTTCTTGGTGTGATTGTAATTACCTGTCCATGAACCATATACCTCCTCGACTTGATAGACACAGAGCTTACCTGGATGAATGTTTTCTTTTTAAAGTTTTTCACCTTTGGTGTGTTTGTTTACGGACCTCCATCATGACAGACTTATCAGATTAACCATTCTGTTTAATTTGGTTTGCGCGTATAGAAGTATATTTTGTATAATTTTTATTTGTTTTGCATTTACTGAGGACTCATAAAAATCTCCAGCTTGGTTCGCTCCCACAGTCTATTGGAATTTTAAAAAGTTTCCATCACAATGCACTTCTTTCGCCTACTTAAACTAATTGATTTCCATTTTACTTTTTATTGTATTTTAGTTTTATACCTATATTCTTATTTTGTGCTTTAACTTTGTACTAATTTTTTTATTCGCTTTATCATTAGGCGTCTAGCCTATTAAATTAATTTTTCTGAATAAATTACTTAAATTACGATTTGAAGCTGAATAAATGTCAATTTGAAATTATTGTTTTTGAAGCAATCCGAAAACATGACAAGAGTGTCTACTAGAACTCAATACATTCACTGCCCTCACTTTGAAGGGTGTTAGGAGTCTCGGGTGACTTTTTTCTTGTGAACAGCAAAAATAGATTCTGAATAGTACAGCCTAGCCTGCAGTTTCTTTGAAACGAATATTTAGAATAAAGTATATTTTATGTACCACAAAAGATTTTTTACATCCCCCCACCATTTTCTTCCCCTTCTCTCTACTATTAAGTTGATATTGTTGACCAAAATATCAATATCTTTTTCTTTTTGAATTTATTGAATTTGTTTTTGGCAGGAAGAGCTTCGCTATTTGCTTCACTCTGCTGATTTATTAGAGCTGCCAAGTGACCACTAGGCTAAACTAAACCAAACGATATAACTTAGCGGTTCTGCCACTTTTTTTTTTTAATATTTGAAATTGGTAAGAATATTAAATGCGTATTTCTTCGCAAGCATGACCAAAGTAGCTTTGTTCTCCACTTAATAATGGTTGTGCCCAATGGGCCCTTGTCTGAATAAGTGAGCCTTCTTCTCTGGAGTCTGTTTGGAGGAGAAGTCTCGGAACGTGCCTACACAAAATGCTAAGAATTTTGCTACCTCAGGCTGAAAGTCCACAAAGT
This sequence comes from Nemotelus pantherinus, assembly GCA_963978885.1. Classification (NCBI taxonomy): domain Eukaryota; kingdom Metazoa; phylum Arthropoda; class Insecta; order Diptera; family Stratiomyidae; genus Nemotelus; species Nemotelus pantherinus. The sequence goes on along the minus strand of OZ022264.1, from coordinate 19,901,909 downwards.
ATATATTGCCCAAAATATATTGCATGGTTTGTGCGCTAGAACATGTCGGATTTTTATGACTAAAATCGACTGCCTCTTTTTTAACGCTCCGCGCGAAATATGCTAACATTTTAACTGTGTTACTGTGCAAAGGAGTACCAAAACATTATAAGCTGTTTTCTTGTAAAAATATATATCACTTATTAATCATAAAAATTGAATAATGAATCTAATCCTCACTATAACTTTAATTTGACATTAAATTTTTATTAATTATTTCACATCTAGATATAGCGCTTCTAAAAATCCTTCAACACCCTAAAGCTACCTGACCACTTCCTACTACGTCCAACTAACTTTACTTTTATTCAGTTTCAGCTAGGTCCATCTGGTTTTAATTACATCCATTAACCAACAACAAAATTTTTACTTTCAATTAAATTATCATTTCCTTCCTGGTGGATTCGAAGAAAACTATACACAAAGCCGTCTATTATGATAAACAATCTAATCTCAGTTTTCCCGCGGCTAAAGAATTCATCGAACAGGTTCTTCACATTCTGGTGTCTTTGATGTGAATTCTAACTACACTTCTAAGTCACATGCCGCCGCTTCACTCTATAAACAGTCATCGCGACAACCAACAGGCATTTATAAATGTATTAGAAAATAAAAGAAGTGAAAAAACAACTAAATAATTCTAACTTTTGCAATTATTCGAATTTTCCGACTGCTTGTGTCGCCGTTATCTTATCGGCCACATTGCACTTGAGTATTTCCTCGTTTTTCCAGCCCCAACGGCCATGTATGCAACGGCCTAACTGCATTTACGATCTGCAATGGTTTTTTCCTCTGTTCGCACGATATAAAAAACAGAAAGATGTTGTTTATTTTATCTCTTTCACCTTGTGCTGTTTCTACGATTGCTAGATGGATAGATAGATCTAGAGGCATGGTAACGTGTAGGTATGTATTTATGCAGCATTAGTTTTAATATGCTGTTATGATGCGTATGCAGTTACATAGTAGGAGTTACAGGTAGTAAGGAGATAAATCAGAACATTGTTTTTTTTTAATTATTTGTGGATTAAGTATCAGTGAAAATAATGATAAAAATCATCAAGCTGGTGATAAATTTTGAATTTTCTCAGACTCTCGGGAAGTATAAGTTTTTTCGAAGAATTTTTTACCTAAAGAGTTTTGTTTTTTTACCCAAAAAGTTTTGTTTAGTTAATAAACATAAATCATCCAAATGCTCCAGCTAATGCATTCCGTAGATTGATTTTCATAGATATGAAGAAAAATCTTTTTTTGTACCCTATGATCATTATAGCCCCTTTTCACTATAAGCCATTGCAAGCTATTCCGATTGTGTAGAGGCCAAGCCAATGAAAAAACCCGCACATTTACTCCCGAGAGATATCACACAAACTAATAAAAATGGGCAAAAGCGATCATAGCTCATCCCTCATGGCTCTTTTTTACAGTTTAGCACCTGAAAAAAGCACAGCATAGTCTGCAAGTGGAGGTCAACTCAGACCCGTGAGGTGAGGAATACAAATTGGTTATCTGCAGACTTGGCTGCATGCAGTCTAGCGCTCCTAAGGACGTTGTGACTCTGGAGCGCATTGTCGACTCGCTGTTTCCATCGCATCTGCCAAAGACGGATGATCTCATCGTCTTTCAGCGTAGAACGTTCCTCTTTTTACGGAGGAGGAGCTGCCGTCTATGATGAAGAGTGGGAATGCCCTGAACCTCGATAGAATGCCAGTTGAAGTACCTAAAGTTTTAATAGAGAGTCAACTGCGGCTAATACTGAATTTATATAGTTCCTGCTTAGTGGTGAGGTGGAGATAAATGAGGTTTTCATTTCGATGAAAAGTTTCTCGTTTGGCGATCATTAATAAATGAAAGAGATACCTGTGAAGTCCGTTCACTATCGTCCACACTGCATGCTAAACACGGCGGGAAGCTCCTCGAGTAAGCCACAGTTGCTGTTAGCAATCAGATCAGCTGGAGATGACAGGTTTCCGAAAATGATAATTAGCTGTTGATGCCATCTCGGTTGTGATTGGAGTTGGAGCAAGAGTGAAAGAGACATACCACTGCGACAGATCGGTCGTTTTGCTTGTTACACTAGATGCTCAAAATGCCTTCAATTTGCCGAAGTGGATAGATGTGCTAAGGGCCTTTGAGTATAGCTCCCGCATCACTGACTACTTATTGGGTATGATACCGGAATATACTGATAGCCTATCAGTATATTCCGTGAGAGCCCAGCTAAGGGTATCTCACCCGCTCTGAACCAGCTAGAACAAGAGCTCTTGTGCATACCCCTACGCTATTACTCCAACTTTAGCTACAACGTTGAAGAGCAAGCAATAAAATTTCCTGGACGGCGAGACTGATATATCCATGCGTCAGCCATGGCCACGGAAAGGTAAACTTCTCTCTGGGCTAATTCCTAATACGGTTATTTGTCAAGATACTTTAACAGAATGATTATGTGGTTACACCATACTGTCGGTACAGTGTCGATAAGTACGTTGATACTCACTACACATTCTTTCAAGTTTAAGGAGCAGCCTCAAGCTCATGATTGACTTTGTCTTGGCAGAGTCAATCGTGGAAATAATGCTGCGAAACGAGTACAGCTGGTGCAAAGCATCAGCACATGTTGAAGAAATACTGCGCATAAAGAGGGAGAAGAATTGCTTTGCTGACCAACAAGCTTTGGAGACTTCTGAACTAAGTAGCTGTCGATAGGTGTGCAAGCACGACCAGGTTGAAATAATGCGAGAGCGGAATCTAACCCAGAGATTCGTCGCCTGTAGTTGAATTTTTTGTTTGGTAACCAGTAGTATGGATATTGAACTGGCTGTTGTTCAGGTACATAAATTTTAAAGCCGCATATAAGTCAAGCTGACGAATATTCACTACACAAAATTCCTCGTATGCTTTGGTTGTTGATGAGAATATTGATTTTTTCAAACATATCTTAACTGTTTTAGTCTGCAAGTTTTGTAGAGGGGCAGTAAGAGATGAAAGCACTGCGCCCCAAACAATGATAGCGTACTGGATGACATTCTGAGCGACTGCAAAATAAACTAGCTTTATTGTGTAAAGATTAATGTTATATCTAAGCCTCATAAACGCATACAGTGTTCGACGTACCTTGCGTATGATATTAAAAATGTGGCTTTTCCAGCTGAGGTCTTCGTCAATTATAACGCCTAAATAATTGATTTCTTTGAGCTGCTTTATTTTAGCATTATTTAATGAAATGTTTAAATTCAGATTATTCAAATTATTTTTGGACCCGAATGCTAAAAAACAAGTTTTTTCAATGTTTAACACAAGTTTATCTGCGCTCAGTCAGTTGTATATTGTTTGACAGCCTTTATTTACTTCATGGGAGACCCTATTCCAAGTACTACCCCTAAAAAAGTAAAACAGTGTCATCCGCGTATGCAATTATCTGGGCATTGAAGTCTGGATTATTGAAATGTTGGTTACACACATCATTTATGTATAAGTTGAAAGAGAAAGAGAAGTTGAGGAATACCGCATTTGATCTCCAAAGTGTTGCTGATATCTGAGCCTATTTTAACTTTTTAGATTCCCTTTTTAGCCCTAGATTCCGAATTTTGCGTAGCAATATACAAGGGTTGACGGTATCAAAAGCCTTTTTAAGCTCTAGAAAAACTGCGATTGTTTTATCATTACTGTCGATAGATTGGTTTATAAAGCTGGTTACACAGTAAAGAGCGTCGACTGTACTAGTACGCACACGAAAATCAAATTGGTTTGGTGCAATTTTATGGCGCACAGCTAGAAGTTCACCCAATATAGCTTTTAGGCACTTCTCAAAGATTTTAGCCAAAATAGAAATCAATGATATCGGTCTGTAGTTATTCAGACACTTTTTGTCCTGTGCTTTGAAAATTGGAACAACAATAGCTGTTTTGAAACGGTCCGGAAACTGACCAGTCTGTAGGTAGGCATTATAGATATGTCGAAGAGGTGTTAAAATTGTTCCTGCTAATTTTTTAATCACTCTAGCGGTTACTAAATCATCACCGGGGGATTTATTCTGAAACAGTATTTCTTCCTTGCTTATTGCTATGAAATTGAATGGCTCGAGCTGGTCTACTACTGGTGGCGAAGGTAGAGTAGTTTGAGGGACAGAATTAGTTATACTTTCACCAATTTCCGAAAAGTAGTTGTTGAATTCGTTAGCAATATCACAGTCAGATTTCAACAAAGTTCCGTCTCTAGCTAAGATTTCAGTTATGGATTGATTCCCTTTCTTATTCTTCGCTATTATCTCGTTAATCATTTCTCATAATTTTTTTCGGGTCACTTTTGTATTTATTAGTTTTTGTCATCTAATAATTAGATTTCGCTTGCTTAATTGTTTTATTAAGGTTATTTCTAAAGATTTTGAATTTACGCTTTAGTTCCAGTTAAGTAGTTCTTTACAAGTCGACTTTTATGACGTATTGACACAACAATTCCTTTGGTGGACCAAGGTTTTTTGGTACACCAAGGTTTCCTAAACGTATACTCAGCTATAGTGGCTAATTTATCTACCAGCTCATTGAAAACACATAGAAAACTATTCACCGCCTCATCGGGGCTGTTGATATTGCATACAACATTCCGTCTAACTGTTGGGCCCTTTCAACTAAAATATCATAATTGATTTTTGTTACTTGAACCGTTTTATTTTTGATATTGGCTGTTTTGGAGTTTTTATAGTACAGTAGTGATCTTGGCAAAGAGAGCATGCAATTTTTGTCCTTGGTACAAGTGCAAACATGTGCAGTTTTAAAACATAAATATAAGGTCCGTTGTTGAATAGCCAGGAAAAAATCCCATGAGGAATTCTCAAATATTCTTTCCTTCTTTTAGGATTTGTAGGGGTATCGTGGAAATTTGGAACACCCTATTTGAGCAATAGAATGAGGTTTGCATTGTCATTTGCAAAATAATTGTCAAAGATTGAGTGATGACGCGAGCGCCGTTTTTTTCCGTTCATACGGTTGAGTAAAACCACTCTGCCGTCCTTAGCATAAACGTCCTATCTGCATTTTAGTAGCTTGGGAGTTATTCAATGATTTATGTTTTTCTGCAGCATACAAATATATGGAATTAGTATTTTTCACTATGGATTTAAATTTCAATTTAGTCTAATAAATTAAGCTAAAATTGGCTTCATAAACAAACGAATTTAATGTTCTAATAGCAAAGCGACGACAACATAAAGCTATTGCAGAGTCGCCATGAAGCTTTGAGCTCAATAGATACATAAACGGAAGAGACCATCTCTTTCCAAACACTTGAATTCAACAGCATTATAAAGCTGGCCTCTGAACTTTGAACAATGAATAGTTTTTTATTTGCATGATTGTCAGTTGCGTGAGCCGCAAACTCACTCTTATTAAAATAGCATCTATTGCAACAGCCAATATGTCAGCCGAGCAGTATGTTTTACTGCCCATAATTTATATTTTCACCTGAATTGCCATTAAATTTCATAACATGGCATCTTTTCATTCAATTAATTACACCACTCTCAATATACTCGAATAATAGATCAACTCTACTTGAAATAATCTACCATTATAAATCTAACAATAAAACTCGCCTGGACGCCCTACGTTATAATACATGTTACTATTTTGCAATGAAACAACAAAGCTAACAATTTCCTCTATTGAATGTTTGAAACAAAAGCATCAAATAAAACTAAATCAATTTGTTCGTTTTATAGTTTTTCTCGAATCATCTAACTAGACAAGGAGAACAATTACTTAATAACAAGTTAGGGGAAAATTTCACATTTAATCGCTTCGGTAGTCAGCATTCTATACATTTCGCATGAAATTGCAAAGTTCGCCATAAAGTGAATTCAATTACGTAATTATGGTCATAAGTTGTAAATTACGAGAGGGCGGACTTCCGATTAAAAATTATAAAAATAGCTATATGATTTTGATTTAAACTGCCATGCCATCTTTATGTATTCGATGCCTTCTATAATTATCCAACCAAAATATACAAAACACTATTTCAACTTCTTCAACCCCAAACAAAATAAATCCGTAACATTTCTCAGAGCAGTGAACCGACAATTCACCATAACAAATTTCATCTCCCCTTTCCATAAAATATTTTCATTTTCAACTGTTTCGTTCAGGTACGTGCACACGGACCTCTGATAATTAAAAAAAAAACTGACATTAAACATGAAAATGAAAAGAACATGAATTATGAATTATCTGTACATTGGAGCTATTTTCTATTGAATTTCAATTTGCGATCTCACGCTAAGAAAGTTGTCGCGTTTTAAATTAATTTTCACACACAAAAGAAATGCTTGCTGTTCGTTGTTATTGCTGATGGTGGAGCTGGTGCGGACGATGTTGACGGTGATGCTGATGGTGATGATTTTTTTCACGTTACTATTGTACGTAGGTACATACATATAAATGAGGTGACTCGTGGCGATGAAATTTATTGTCAGGTAGGCTTTTGTTGTTTCTATTTTTTTATTTTTTTTTTATTTTACAGCAAAAAATAAAATGCGAGGAGTGAAGTTAACACCTTGTAGATAAGCAGAAGCTGATTGATTGATTCGATACCGGATTTTTTTTTGAGAATTTCAATAGAAATTAGTCGGCATTGGAAAAATATCGTGATTTGTGAAATTTAGAGTGCTTTGCTTTATGCTTGGAAAAGTAAATGATTAGGAAAAAGGAACGAATTTCTTAATAGGCGTCTGCCAAAGGTATCCATTGTGGAATAGAAATATAACGGAAATTTGTCTTTTGTTTGTCGATATTTTATAACTGGCTATCTGCAGTTTACAATTGTCTACCTGCTTAAAGAAAACGCTTAAACATGCATCGAAAATAGCCGCTTGGTATTTGTTTGATACCTAAAATAACTAAACTGCTCAAGCTTTTATCATTTCTTTGAATATTAATGTATTGACACACTAGCTTACAATACTGCTGAAGTCAAATGTTTTGGTTTTTCCATCCCAGATATATGATGTTATTTCCTTTATTTAAATGTGATTTTAAAATTCAGTAGGCATACAATTCCTCCGTTTTTTAGCGCCTCTATCGAGAGCTGGCTAGGATCAAAGCATTAAAAACAACGACTGGAGCAGGATTTTATGTTATTTTCAATGCTATTGTTCTAATCAGCTCTCGATAGAGGTGCAAAAACACACGGCTAGTATTTATTATTGGCTTTGAGACACCTTAAAGAAGGCTAGAGAGCTTTGATATCGATAAATTATTTATACTTTTTTTGGTCATCTATTTTAAAGCCTTAGAGGATGGTTCTGTGTGCAGGTTCGAACCAAAATAGCAACGAAAAAAGGAAAATTTTTACATAATAAACTTGAATCTAACAATTATACATATATCGTATATATTATACATATATCGTATAACGTGGAACTAGGAGCGGAAAAAAAAATTGTCAATGCTTGCTAGAAAAATAAAGCTAATAAAGATCTGAAAGATTTAAAAAGCTATGTGTTGAATTTTTTGCAAAATTCAATTATGCGAACAGAGTACTTCAACCCCTAGCCCTAACAAGGATTGTGATGGAATTACTTTTTAAAGATAATTTAATATATACGGACTTCTTTTTGATAATTGGCGAGACAGACTCAAAAGTTGCCAATACTCAAGCGAACGTATTATATTTTGTGAATTTGTAAGTGCATACTTTCTTTCTCCAATGGTATGAGCTAAGAGTAATAATATATATGAAAACTATTCTACATTGCAGGCGAGTTTTTACTGTGTTTTTAAACATGTTATCGGATTGGTTGTACATATATGGGCTTGAATAAAGTGTTTTTTTTTGAGTCGATCTTACGCCAACTTTGAGCAGTCAATGAACCAAGATCAAAAATTTGGAAATACTAGCTAGCTGACCACTTTTCCCTTGGTGAGACTTAAGTGAAAATGTTGCAGAAAAAGCTAGTTACATTTGCTGGTTTTCCGTGAAATCTGTAAATCCTGGGGCTATTTAATCATCAAAACATCAAACACTCGTTTGTTGTTTGATGTGTAATTTAAAAAAAAAATATTTTATTAATTTGTTTACATGTTGTATTATTTTTGCTGCTTTTTTAATTGTTATTGTTAGTTTTACGCAACTTTTATTAAATATATGCAAAGGCAATGATTTAATCTAGCGCTTGAATCGTTTGTTTACAAATCCTGGTACTCTCATTGTGATATGCCTTAATAAAATTAAAATGCCTAAATATGCATCGAAAACCGTCATGTTTTCATTCATTGCTACTAAAATAGTATAATTTTGAAATTACTGCTAGCACATTTTCTTTTCTTTTTTCAATATGTTCATTCAATAATTCACTTACAGTCTCAAAATCTTTATGAACTAGAACTAGAATTAAAGTTTGATAGTTTTGTTCCTGCTTATTGAAACCTAGGAAAAGGAATTCGATTTTTGCCGTCCATTGCGTTTAAAAGTATGTTTTGAATCTATTCATTTTGCTCGCCCCATTCTGAGATTTTTTCAAGTTTCTTTCATGGACTACCTAAATTTGTTACGAATTTAGTTTATAGCTGATTTCATAAATGAATGACCAGATAGTACTCCATTGTTTCAGAAAATCAGATCGAAGTCAGAAATTCTTATGATAAAAAATCCACAAAATTCCATCTAGAATTCAGACGCAATCTTCTATTTTTCAGGACAATAGAATAAGAAAATAGATAAAACAAATGTGTTCTTTTAATATGTTAACTTGGCTATGTAAATTGCAGTCAAACTTAAATGTGAAATAACTTTGTGGTTTGCTTTGAAAAGGCTGATGGAAAGATATGAAATAGTAAAAGTACGTTATCAGATAATGATCGGTTACTTGTTGAAAAAATAGATCAGAGAAAAAGTGAATAACATTTTGAATAATTTTTCGGATTTTTTCGATCATCAAAAAAACTTTGCTTTCACCACTATTCGTAAGACAAATCACCGTTTTTTTTCATAAATAGATATATAATATTTCTCACGAAACACGCTACCAAAGAAAAGAAGAAAATGAAGGGATGCAGTTGTCTTTTTTTCTGAATCCTGGGGCCATTTCGTCCATACTCCTAAGAAAATATTCTCTTCTTAATATAATATTCTAAACTCATAAGAAAACATGCTCATTAATTTTACGAAAAACTTAGATAGCTTCGAGAAATTAATTTTTCTTGAATCATGCAGTCAGTTTCAACCATCAAATTCTTTTAATATTCTAAAAATTGAAGCTTTAAATTAAACAAATTATCAAAATATTTTTTTTATAGTTGGGTTGGTACAGTTTTTATTTAAATTAAAGTAAACGCCCATCAAGCTAAGTTAATGACCAACAAAACTCGGCACGAGAGCAAGTTTTCAATATTTTAACTTGGTAGCTAACATGTAAGGTCAGCAGATTGTTTTCGGGAAGCAATAAAATAAATTGACATACAGTTTTAATAATTTCTGAAAAACAAACAGTTTTGGGACAAACTATTTTATAATGCATTTGAATTTAAAATTAATTTTTCAATTCCAAAATATTTAATTTGATTGTTAATACCGAAACTTTCATTCTAGTAAAAGTGTTAAGATTAAGAATTTATTTCGTCAAATATAATTGCAAAAGATAAGCATTAAATGTTATGACATGAAAATGTATATGCCTTGGACCCACGTTGGGCGCATAAAATTGTTTGCTTTGTTTATCAATTGTTGCTACTATTGAGTAGTTTAATGGTTCAGATGGTGAGTATCATGACATAATTTTTCACTATCAAGTCTATCAAAGCTACATTTCTGGATTAGATATGACATTTTTCGTGTTGCGTTTGTTCACGTTCGTACGATATCTTTTGACCATTTTTTGTATTCAAGTGTTTACGATTTTTGTTCTATTAATAAAATTTAGATTTTTGATATATTTAGATTTCGTATCAATCAAAGGTTGACTAAAGCGTAAGCAAAATAAAATCTAAAGTAAGTCATGTTGTCAAAAACTCTAAACTAGAGTAAGCCTTGTAGTCAAAACTCTGACACTTGCATGTTTTGCAAAAGTTTAACTTTTATCATTTCAAAAAACTGTGTCAGTTTAGAAGTTTCAGTTTAGAAGATGATACGCCCAAAAAGCCAAAAAAAAAAATTAAAACTGTTATTGTTGTTATAAGAAAAGTGAACCGAAATGATGACACCGATTCAATTTGGGCAGCTCTTTACAATGGGAAAAATTGTCAAAGAAAATGTAGAAAACTCAACGCACAAATAAAGGCCCATTTAGAATACAACGAAAATCAAAATATGATGTTCAAATATTTTCGTGATTGAAATTATGCTAAACTAAGAAATCCATAAGCGATGAATTTCGTTCAATTGAACTATTAACTCTATTTTATCTCTCTATTCTTTAAATAGATATTATGACATTTGAAAACCATAAAAAATTACATTCACATTTTATGAAAGAAATTATATAATTTTGGCCTAAGCGTTGTATTTGGATTGCTTGGTTTTTTAAACACAAAATAAAAACTTTCACAACTTTCTTAAACTTTAAACTTTGCTTCTAATCGCTTCTAATTTTTTTACTTATTAATCTAGTATTGACGGCATTAACGAATACACATCTAACTGAAAACTAGACAAGGAATAAATTAATAAATTAAGAAGAATATTTTTTTTTAAAAACTTCAAAAAAAGATAATGAATTTAATTAACAAAATCATACAAAGAGCAGCAAATAAAAAAGAATCGTAATTTTTGTACTGATATAAATTATAATAAGAGAAGTAAAGAAGTATGATAATAAAAGTAGTAATTCATAAAATGATATTGTAAAACAGAACACTAGCTCATAAATTGATTTAAAAAATACGTAACAAAGGTGGAAGAGAGCCAATATTTAAACAATGATGGTACCTTGGAAAGCGTGGAACGAGATAATAAAAAAGGGTTGAAGTACGAGCAAACGGTACGTTGACGGTTAATGATGATATGGTAAAAACAATCCGAGTCACTAACGGAAAACTGCACACCAGTGATAGATGCCACAGAACCATTAATAATTTGATAGAGGAAACACTCATATAAGTGCACTTTATGTAACAGGAAGGTAGGAATTTCTAAGATGGAGAGACGCATGCTATACTTACAGCAGTGAATTCGGAATTAAAGCAATAGCGAGCAACTAAAGCCGTGTTGCACATACTCAACGGTATCAATTAATTAACGATGATAAGAACACCAAAGTTGACAACAATACTTGAGGGCACTACGCACGAAAGGGAAAAAGAGGCATACACAGGAGGAAATATCAGCAAAAAGTCTGGTTCAGAAAGAAAGAAATATACTGGACAAAATGCTAAGATTGAAGAACACATAGAAAAGACAAAACGATAAGAACAGTGACTTTGAAGGATATTCGGTAAGCCATGGAGGCTAGTGTTATTTTCTAGGTAAGCAAGTAAACCTTTGACTTTCAAGTAGTTCGTCGAACACAAGCAAACACTATTAGAATCAGAAAAATAAATATTATGAAAGAAAGATGAAGTTAAATGCGATTAGCAGAATAATAGAAATGCGCAAACAGCTCACATATTTTTTTTGTGGTGAGCAAGCTCTGAAATTGAATTGAATGGAAAATTAAAAGCACAGAAGTTCTAAAATCATATAAGCGAACGTGTTTCTTTTTTTCAAAGACCTCGAAAAATAAATCATTTTTTTCAGTCACTTTGAATGCTAGTACCTATTCATTAAATATTTTGCAACCAACACTTTTGAGACCAAAATCTTTGAAACACTTGTGGATAATCGATTTCTTGAAGATTATTTGCCATAACTTTTGAAGGGGTTTTCGTATGACATTAAAACTTATTAGTGGCATATGTTGAACAAAGCTTCAAAACGAATCAAAAAACAACGTGATAGTTATATGATGAAATTCGTCAAAAGTTTCCAAAACTCGTTTTTTCATTCAAATTTTTAAGAATAAAAAACGATTTCATGCAGGCGAAAAATTTGCGCGTTGGGATGATTTGGCCTTTACTTCGAAATTTCCTGTCTGACACAGAACTCAACATAGAAAAAAAAGCAGATCACCGTCAAACTTTACTCAGCCACTAGCAATTCAAATCTTTCGTTACGTATATCACATAATTAAAATAATTGAATTAGTACTCCTTACAAATTCGAAAAATTAGTAAATCTATTCCAGAGTAGTCTGAATATCTTTCAGATATATTTACAAAAATGGATTGTTCTATGAAAATCTCGGTTTCGCGTAGCCTATAATATCCACATCAGTTTGAAATAAGTACAAACAGTTAAATATTAAATTTAGTTGGAATTGTTGATTAAAATTGAAAAAATGTTTATTTACATTGAAAATTTTTATTTTACAAACTGGTTTCGAAAGTATGCACTGATTCTCATCAAAGACCAGCACACAGTGCATACTCCACTTTGTCAAATAAAAATTTTCAATGTAAATAAAATTTTTTTCAATTTTAATCATCCCGCAAAAACAATTCCAATTTGATTCTGCTTCGGAGGCTTATTCCGCAAAACGATCGAGTGTTCCGTATCAATATTCTCTGCTTTGATAAGCTTTAGAGACGATGTACGTTGTCTATGCTAATTTATAGACAAGAAGGGAACCATGATCACAATTAAATAACCTTTACAATTAAATTTAGCTTATTTCCAGTCCATTAAAACCAATCTCACTGGCAAAAAAAAATATGAGATAATTTGAAAAGCCGATAAATTTTTGCAAGTATTGAAACAAATAGAAAATCATTTCACAAAAAATACCAATATTTTTTCGAGTTATCAAAATACCTATAACAATAAAATACCCAGTATTTAAATTCTTTCCTAGTTGCACCACAAAATTTTGTTCACACTTCAGCATCCTTTTAAAATAATAGAAATACTATCACTAAACTTACCGTCTAGTTTGTCTCGGAATCGATTGTGTCCAGCAAACAGGTGCCTGATGTGATTGTGATAAGTTCTTGCTCGATTTGTATGTGTATCCGTACTGTGTCGGCCAGACCTGAAGATCACCCTCGGCAGGATAGAAAGTGTACAAACTGTTGGTCGAAGCCATCAGGCGATTATTCTTCAGTTCCGTCAGATTTCCTTGACGTGGACTCTGATACTTGTTGTTCAGCGGACTAGAGGTCTGTGAGGTTGACAGATCGGCTGTTGCGGCACTACTTATGGTCGTTGATGAGCGTAGTCCGCCGTAATCGTGCATTAGTGACGGATTATTGTTGCCAATATTTGCAGTAGTCAGATGATTGTGATGATCGCGCTGACGAATCCCATCGACGGAATGCGAACGCGCCGGAGGCAAATGGGTGGCTGCCGTCATACTTCCGAGCCCGGCCGGAACGGACAATGGCGACGTTAGATTGGAAAGATTCGAAGGACGCGACAAGGTTGGCTGCACGGTTGAAAGGACATTCGGGAGCGTAGACGACCGGATCTTCAGACGCCGGTAGTTACGGCCCTGGTGCGCGTTCCGGTTCTGTTGATAGTGCTGGGTTATCCTGGCCTGGTGTTGCTGGTACAGAACTGACTGCTCGCGCTGCTCACCTTGTTGATTGCGTCGTGTAAACGAAGGTGACGACTTCTGACCATTGCCGGCACGTGGAATAGATACCATTTTATCTTTTAGGCGAATATCCGACTCAATATTTCCCTGAAGGCATATGATGCTGGCAGGCCCGCTTTGCGCGGCATCATGCTGTGCCTGCTGATGATGACTGCGGCGCGGCGTAATTTGAGTATGCTGCACGCCATCGCGATCAGTACGTTGCAATAAGTCGAAGGCCGGTACACCATAAGCGGCCGCAGATGCAGCTTTTCCACCTGTGCTCAACGACGGTGAAGGCGGCGATGGTGTTGTTGTCGAAGACGACGAAGTTAACTGTTCCGAATCAGTTGATATACGATCGGGATCACTTTCGAAACCTTCATCCAGCGATCGAGTTGGGCTTAAAATCTGCTTGGAATTCTGCTCGAATTTCGTGTCCATACTGGTGCGTTACAATAAATTCCAATAAGCTCACAAGATCTTGTCAAGGGAAAACCACACTTAAATCCAAAAGTATTTCTCCTCAGAGAACACTGTCACTGTTCACTGATTAATCCACAGTACACAAACTCTATTTAAGCTTTCAAAGGGCCACACACAAATGCTCACTGTTAAGCCTCTTAACTCGAACAACTGATCTCCTCAGACTTCTGAGAAAGTACACTCGGAATCCGCGTAACAAATATTCAGACACAGTTGATCACTTTTCTTCTGATTCAAAGATTCAATTTATAGATAATTGTAAGGAACACACATTTTGAACATTTCGCGAAAATATGATCTTATTCCACTAAAATAAAACAATTTCCACAAAATTCAATCCGTGAGTGTTCACTGCGATCAGATATCGATAGTGCGTTTCGAACAACCGATCTTGGTTTTTTTTTTGAAAACACCGTCTACGAATATCTTCAGATACAAGATACAGTGATAGTAACGCTGATTCACGATAGATTTGCTTCTTCGACTTGAACCGTAGAAAGTGACTATTCCGGACGACCGATCATTAGGCACTGTCTTCAGGTGATCTCCGCCGTGCCTAGTAGGTTTCCGTTCAGTTCAGGTGAAGATCGCGCAACATTCACTTGGCGGTTGGCTGGTGCGGCGTTTCAACTATCTCGATGTGAAAAAAGAAACGATGGCACTAGCTGGTGCTCAGCTGAAGATACAGATGTGAAGTGTTGCTTGAGGTGCTCTGTCAGCAACATGTTGCTGAGAAATTTGATGTTACTATGGTAGATTTCTTAAGAGAGTCCATGAGAGCATGAGGGAAATTTCTTGAGGCAATGGGCAAAGAAAAAAAGTACCAAGTATTTGCTGAGATCGTTGTACTGCGTTTGGTACAATAGCTGTGATTTTTGATTTGAACGTATTTCGATGATCTAGTTTTGAAAAACTGCTCACAGAGAGTGCTCAAATTTGAGCTAGTGCAGGTGATTGTGTTGCGGATGGGTTTAATAGCCCGTTCACACTCGGCTCTAAATCAGGCGATTTCGATCAGCTGATCGCTTTAGAGCTAAATCAACTTAAATCTACCTGATTACCCATACATTTTTTTCGGTTTCCGACCGAGTTAATCAAGTAGATTTAGAGTTAATCAAGTACAAATCAGGTACTATTGTGAATTTTTCCGGGCTGAATTGTTCTCAGAGCGTGCTTAATTCCATCCGTGAGAGAGAGAGTAGATTTCAACGAAATGTCATTCGAATTTCGTTCAAATATAGCAAAAATTGGACAAAAAAGGAAAATGTGAGTTGTACAAAATGAAAAGAAAATGCTCTTGCATGTTTCTGCACCATTTTGAACAACTTTCATGCAAAAAAAATTGTACACACAAATTCGAATGACAGTTCGCTCTCTAAATCTCCTCATTCTAAATCACTTCGGGTAGTGTGAACGCTTACCTGATTAACTTTGACAGCTTCTAAATCTACTTGATTTAGAGGGTAGTGTGAACGGCCTATAATGTTAATTGATTTCTAAATTTCGGTACTTTTCTGTTTTTCCCCCCCATTTTTTTCACATTTGGTTGTTGCAATGCTTCTAAAATTGATTAGAAAGTAGTAATTAACCAAAATTATGATGGAAAAAGACGTTTAAAAGAAAAAAAATTTTTTTTTTAATTTTTTTTTTAATAAAACTTTTAATTTAAAAATTAATTAAATTAATTTAAATTTTGAATTAATGTCACATAACAGTGAGAATAAATTTTGCTCCATTTTTGACGTCTTACCTTTCCGAAGCTTCAACGCAATTTAGAATTAAGCTATTACATTAATAATGTTGTATACAATTTGTTTATATGATTAATAACAGTATAATGAGCAGGCCTCCCCAACAACACATAAACTTTTGAAAAACTCATTCTGCCACATAAAAATGAAAAAAAAATTTAAAATCGTAAAAAAATTTTTTTTTTTTAAAAAATTAATTTAAAAAAAATTAAAAAAATTTCTTCTTTTAAACGTGTTTTTCCATCATAATTTTGGTTAATTACTACTTTCTAATCAATTTTAGAAGCATTGCAACAACAAAAAGTGAAAAAAATGGGGGGGGGGGGGGGGGGTGGAAAACAGAAAAGTACCTAAATTTCAAGCATATTGTTGTGATCATTTAGTTTACTTTATATTTTCGTCATTGTTGTCTTATAACTCAGCGATTTTATAAATCAAATGAACTTACTGATAATATTCAAAGCTGCATTGGCTACCAATAAACCAATTATGAGGTCTTAATGAAGTCTTAACTCTGATGAGTTTAAAAGCTTATCGGCGGTAGTATATTTGTTTTGTAACCAAATCATTTGTTTTATACATTTTCGAATATGATAACCCGTTCCCGTAAAACTTGACTTTTTCAAGAGCCTGATACTTCGCCTCGGATACTTGGATTGGATCAACGGGAAAAACCACGGAAACGAAATATGGACTACTCTATTGGAACCTGAAACGTGCGAACCCTGTACAGACCGGGGGCCATCGATGCCCTCCTGGAACAGGTCACTCACTACAAAATAAACATTCTCGCTGTCCAGAAAACGAAATTGTTTGGTGCCGAGACTATGGACATGAGATTGTACACAATCTTCAAAAGCGGGAAGTCACGAAT
The DNA here is from genome assembly GCA_963978885.1 of Nemotelus pantherinus. Classification (NCBI taxonomy): domain Eukaryota; kingdom Metazoa; phylum Arthropoda; class Insecta; order Diptera; family Stratiomyidae; genus Nemotelus; species Nemotelus pantherinus. The sequence continues at coordinate 19,885,162 of OZ022264.1, read as the reverse complement.
TTGGAGTGGCATCCATCGTGGACAAATTCAGAAAAGGTGAGCCCCAGTATTTTAGATGTGTGAACCTTCCGTGGGGCCAACTGCGACTCTGACCACTTCTTAGTCAAGACTCGATATCGATGTCGAATATCACTGTCGCACGAAACCAGAGCAAGTTCAAGACGCAAGTTCGATATCGACAAGCTTCGAAACAAGACGATAGAAGCCGAGTATAGATCTGCTCTGGAAATGGAACTAGCTTCCACGCCTAACACCACGTCACACGTACAGCTATGTTTGGATTACTATCAAAAGCGCAGTGAACGCAGCAACCGAGAAAGTAGTGGAATATACAGCCGGGTTACGCCGACATGAATGGTTCGACGACGAATGTCAAGCCGCGTTGGATGAAAAGAATGCGGCCTACAAAATCCACATTGAACGACCGACTAGAGCCAAGAAAGAAAAATATGACAATCTTCGGAGAGTAGCTAATAGCATAATTAGACGAAAGAAACGAAAGCATTTTGACACTATGCTGAATAGCATGAATGACAACTTTATGGCTAACAACACTCGATAAGCGTACAAAGTAGTGAGACGCTTAAAACAAGGCTTTAAACCACGAACTAGCCTATGTAGGGCTGCTGATGGAAGCATCATAAGTAGCTCAGAACAGGTGAAGGAAAGATGGGCGTCCTATTTCCAGCAATTACTGAATGGAAATGTCCCAGCACACAACGAATCGCCATCATTAATTGGCACATACCTTGACAGTGCCTCATCTCAGCCTCCTACACTAGATGAAGTTCGACAGGCCATGGACCGCTTGAAACCCAACAAAGCACCGGGCATCGATGGGATCCCCGCGGAGCCCTTGAAGGGCAGTCCATGGATTGGTGACAGGCATCTGCCAACAAGAAACGATGCCGGATGAGTGGCGAAAAAGTGTTATATGTCCCATTCACAAGAAAGGAGATAAACTACTATGCGAAAACTACAGGGGCATATCACTACTTTGTATGTCGTACAAGCTCTTGACAAAGATTTAAGAGTTAAGGATTTCTCATCACGCTGAGAAAATTCTTGGTGAATATCAAGGTGGTTTCAGACATAGAAGATCGACAACTGAGCAAATATTTACGGTCAAACAAATTTTGGAAAAATGTTGGGAATTCAATATTGATGTCCATCAAATATTCGTCGACTTCAAACAAGCGTACGACAGCATCAACCGAAATGCATTATATAACATCATGCTGCAGTTCGAAATCCCAGCAAAGTTGGTACGACTGGTGAAAATGACCATGACCGACTCCACGTTTCAGAATAACATGACCAACTCGTTTTCGACGAATTCAGGGCTAAAACAAGGGGATGGATTAGTTCCGGTACTCTTTAACTTAGCGCTTGAGTATGTCATCAGAAAAATCCCCGTTGACACGAGAGGAACTCTATTATTTAAGTCGACACAGCTAGTAACTTACGCTGATGACATCAACATGATTCAATGACGCCAAGGAAATATTTGTAGCTCTAGACGAAACCGCCAAGGAAGTTGGTCTGCAAATTAACGAACGGAAAAAAAAAGTTATTATTCAGTCAAGGAAAAGGACGCCAATAAGACAAAACATAAGGAAAGGGGACTATAACCTTGAAAACGTAGACAACTTCGTGCACCTATGGACCAACCTCTCGAAGAATGGGAATGAGCTTGACGAAATCAAACGACGGATTCAATTAGCCAATAAGACATTTTTTTCGGTGCTTCCCACTTTGAAATCTCGATGCGTACACTGGAATATGAAGCTTCGCATCTATAAAACAATTATTAGACGTGTGCTATGCCACGAAAGCAAAACCTGTACACTGCCCCAGCCGTCTGAAAAAGCCTTGAATACGTTTGAGAGAAGGGTATTGCGAAGGATCCTCGGTCCAATACGAATAATAATATTTTTTTTTACCAATAATAATATTTTTTTTTACTTATTTAACTTGTTTGTTCTTACCTTTCACTTTACTTTACTTTACTTTTCCATTTTTTTTTTATTTTAATTTGATGTCCTTTATTTTGTTTTTTTAATATGTGATTTTGTACCTTGTTTGGTGAATGAATAAATAAATAAGATGGATAGCGAATCCGATACAACAACGAGCTGTATACTATATATGACGAGCCGGAAGTCTCTACCGTCATACGACTCTAAAAACTACAATGGGTGGGCCACGTCGAACGAATGAGGGGCGAGCGAGCGGAGCCAGGCCAGTCGGCAAGCCACGCAAGCGCTGGGAGAATTCGGTAGATGCTGACATCAGGTCAATTTTGGGAGCACCGAACTGGAAGACGCTGTCACTGAACCGAGACGAATGGAGGCGAAGCATTAAGGACGCTAAAGCTCGATTCGGGCTGTGGTGCCCCGATGATGACTCTTGAATACTTTTGAATTTTTTTGGATCTGCTCACATTGAAATTTTCAAAAGTTAAACCTTTAGTGAAAAATCGACAAAAATAAGCAAAAGTATCTTATTTAGTCAAATTTGGAAAATAAATTTGTCAAATAGCGTTCAGAGCATCAAGTTCATTAAAGCAACTTTGCTGTCTGATTTCCTGATTATGTAAATTTTTATATTCTTCCGTCTGGAAGTAATATCTTGCCGTCGATTCCACATTGTGTTTTGAAAAATTTGAAAAAATAATCTGTTGTCCATCTCTTCACATAAAGCATATTAAAATTTTGCGGTTTATGAAAAGTCAATCTGCTTAGTGGTACTTATATCTTGAGGCTTTTTCATTCTGAATTTAATACTACATAAACGTTTCACTACAACGTTGTACCAAACTTTAAGATACGACATACCTTAAATCTTAGCCGAACGAAATTAGTATCTTAAATCGTATTCACCTTCACCGATCTCTTAAGCCCAACCGGCAACATCTCTTGCCGCATTTTCATAAAACTTGAATGAAAGCAACCTGGCACTGTGGCGCAAAATACCATCTTCTTCGCGAAGCGAACAAAAAGAGACAGTTGGGAGACGATCAACGATCGTAAAAAGGTAAAAGTTGAAGAAGTTACCACAAACGGTGACTGAACGAGATCTCCCTGCAGTGCCGCATATGTTAGGTGCACATGCATAAATAACATACGGTGAAACTGATCGGTTGCACCGTGCCACTCTTTCAACCGGCACAACATGGCAAGTGCACGGTCGGCATCTTTTTTGCTGACGCGGTGTGGTGCGTGGTATGCTTTTATTTTCCGAACAGGTGAGTTGTAGGTGCTTGCTAGATCCGATTGTCTTATTTGTTTGGCGAGGCGATATTTTGATAGATACTAGTGAACATTACTCGGATCTAATACAATGCTGGGAAAGGAACAATTTCGTAGACAATGCGGCTCTGGCATGAAGTTTAAAGTTGAAGGTGAACAGAGTTCGGGAGGCTTTTCTAGGTCGATGAATACTGGTTGAGGTACGAACGGAACACAATTAAAATAAGCTGGGCCGCTTAGGTGGAGCAGCCCATGCTGACATGCATAATTTTGCCCATCTTAGATTTGGCTGATTGGTAAGAAACTAATTACACCTGAATGATTCTCGTTCGAGTAATGAGTGCTTTCGAGAGAACTATGCCAATCGAAAGATCATTGCTTCGCTTTACGACTGCATTGAATTAAGGTTTGTGAAACAGTTGAACCTTTCCATCAACGATCTTCGATTTCAATTTGTGGAACAATATGGATTCGGATATATTTGTTTTTTTTTTCGAGTAAGATTCAGAGGAAATATAGTAGCTCATTCGGAAGCAGCTCAACTGGTTTGAAGATACCTGCAGCAGCAACCATAACACGTGCACTACCTGGTACACTGTCAATATAGAGCACAGAAGTAAAACAATTTCAAATCAAGATGCTGTAATTGAAAGCATTCTTATGGCAAGATGGGATGGGAGAACGGTGATATGCAGTTGATGATTAATTATTTCAGTAACTAACTGCACTAGTACTTAAACAGCGATGATCGGTGAGTGCAGGGTCTAAACTGACGAACGGACCACCATTGCGATGAAACATACTGATAATTAGGAGAAATGCATGTACCGCACTCTAATTATGAGCACGTTAGCTATTACAACTTGAATAGATTGTCAGATAATAGTTGCTTGAATATGAGAAATGTTTGTTCAACAGGAAGATTATTTACGGTAGAGAGTCACGCGTCTAGGAACGTGCTTGATTCAGTCAGTTAATGCAAGTTTGTCGATGAATTCAGCGATGCATATAGTTTGGAAGTAAATATTTTTAAGAATGAATATTTTTCTAATATTGGTTGTTGTTTGTTGTTTTTCTTGTTCATCTGAATACGCTAGTCATGAGTTGGCAATAAATATCAAGAAAGACAATTTTTGCAGAATAAAATCTAATGAAATTGCTTGTGTAGGATGATTGAAATTGAAATTTTTTTAACTAGGTGGTTTCAAAAGTATTACAATGTAAAATGAATTAATAACCTTAATAAAATCTAGTTTGTAAGTCATGTGGTGGAAAACGGGCAGTTTCATTACTGCAAACAAACAAATGCTGTGATTAACTTTCCGAAGCCAAAGAGTACACAAAATATGCAATGTTTTTCAGGTTCGATGTGATGTTTTCCAAAATTCATAGCAGAATATTTTCTCGTTGTAAGCTCTTTGAAAGACTTTTCGAAAAAGGATCTCAGCATTTGAATTCCATGGACAGTAAAAAGTATAATTTTGAAAACTCAACAAAATATTGTCATCCTAGCCAACTCTAAATATCTACAATCGGATGCTTTGCATGTATTATGCAAGCATTTTTGGTTTGATGGCTTTTTTGATACAACGAAGCCAATATACAGAGTGGCCCAAAAGTTTCTCCCCACAAACTTTTTGTTATAAAAAGCAAACCAACAAACATAATTTAGAAATTCAAATTTATTTGTGATGCTTACGTCATACAGATTCTTATTCTTATTATTGATAATGCGTTATTATCTTTACATTCTTAAATACGTCGTTCAAAGCTACCACATAAATTTTCGAGTTCGGCCTCGCTGTAGCTGCTCTATTCTTGCTATACTCTTGCAATTGATTGCCGTCTATTCTTCGGCAGCGGATGTCTAAATACGCTGTCTTGGAGTCTAGCCCAAACATGTTCGATTGGGTTAAGATTAGGAGAGTTTCCATGCCAATTTTCCCAAACAGTTGAAAACATCGATTTTGCCAGGGTCATTTTTGCCTTTACTGTGTGCGCTCGTGCCCCATCCTGCATAAGAATTACCAAATTTTTATGTGGAAACTGCATTTGGCATCATGACGTAAGCTAGTAAAATGATGTTCCGGTAATAGGATCCATCTACGGTTGTGTTTTGCTCAACAACATGAAGTCTCGACTTTCCACGTGAGCTGATTCCTCCTGCAACCATAATCTTGAGGTCAAATTTCGGCTTTTGTATGGGTTGAATAGTGCTTGGATAACTTGTTCTTACTGTCATATTTTGCGTATTCAGCGTTGAGTGCAAAACAATTGGGGATCCATCCGTAAAAAGTACGTTAGCTCTCTTAGACCTTCCAAGAGCACTATCTTCATAGAATCCTTCGCTTTGCAACCTTCTACAGAAGTTAACTCTATCTGTGACATTCTTTGTAGTAAGAAGCGGCTTTACTCGTCTCACGTAGGCATGTCTTCTCCAATTCATCGATTTAATGTACCATTGAACCGTTGATCGAGACGTTGTCTTTCACCGTTGTTGGTAATTTTCGTATTGATTTATCTTTTTGGTCGCTGTCCTTGTTCCAATGCCTGGCTTGTTTTCCACCATCTTCATTATTTTTATTGTAAGTGAAAGAGTTGTTAGTCTACCGGAACGTCTTTTGTCCTGTATATCGCTTTTCCTCTTTTCTAGCCACAATCGTACGGTCTTCCTGTCGACGCCTAGTGTCCTTGATATTTTGGAAACGGATTTTCCTATTTCGCCGAGATCCTTGTTTGTATTCTATTCGAAGCCATTATGAAGAAGTGCAAAAGTCCTCTAGGATAGACTTTAAACAAATAATTATTTTTCAGGTAGCGTGTAAAAATTAATCAAAGAAAGACCCTTAATTACCCGAGACACTCAAATTAGCTTTATAGAGGGTACGTCTCTGTACCTGACTAAAGGAAAAATGCTGTGTAATTTTTTTTGCTGGAAATGCAGTATATCGCTTTGTATAGCTAATATTGATGTTAACGCAGTCGTAGCTAAGCACAATATGATCTTTACGATAGCTGAAGAGCTGATATTTGAGATCCGCTTAGGGGTTTTGATATACTGAGAGGGGATAGATTTTGGCAACGGGTAATGGATAATGCGTTTACTTAAATAGGTGGGGAGAAACTTTTGGGCCACCCTGTACTTTTAAGATGGGTTCAGTAAATTTTATGAGCAGAGAAATATCCAAGATTGAAAAAAGCTGCACAGCTAAGAGCTCAAGTCATAAGTTGACGTAAAAGCTATGGGAAAATTCAGAGTTTATCTTTTGCTTTAACAGTTTGAGTACGAATATCTGCAGTTCATTTTGTGTAAAGTATTCTAGGTAGAGTTTGTGCTGTAGCTTTTAGTCTGTGCTGTATTTCGTTCAAATCCAAATTCAGACGAGGGATCGCGCACCGACCTTTGACCTCACATATCTCAAGATAGGTGCCTGAGTTAAATCTAGGATAAAGTAAGTCTTGGTACCAATCACTCCACAATCGTACATATTGATTGTAAATTTGTCAATGAAACTCTTTACTAACTTTAACTCCTAGACCTATTCAACGTTAAACGGAAACGTAAGATTACTCTACAGAGCTCGAGCTGCTCAGCAGCAGCTGATGCATTGTGTGTATATAAGGCTGATATAACAGCAATACAAAAGATCAAACGGATAGGGAATGGTGTTTTGCTGGCATTCAAAGTAACATGGGCTTAAAAAACTAAGTCTACCATCAGTGGCTATAAAGCTTTCGATTGGTCTTGCGTTAGAATTTGCCCTCGTAAAGCTCGATGGGGCTATGATGCCGGGCGTGGATAAGAATTGGATACGCCTTAAGAATACTATCACTAGTACTACTGACGCCATCTTAGACAGTATTCGCATATATCACAACGACTGAAGAACAAAGAGAAGACTTCACATACAAAAGAAAACATCCTGCGAAAAAGACCTGCTCTGATAAATAAACGAATATAGAGGGTGAGGTCCACATCAGAAGTGGTAGTTCTGCCAATTAGTCCAAAGCATGATGCAGTGTACACCACGCTGCACGTACTGTGCCGTGAATGCATTTTAGAGCAAAAGGAAGTGCATTTTAGTGTGACCGTCAGCTTAACGAATAATAGGAGGCTCTATGAATGCAAGAAGAAAACCAAGATGAATACCAAGATAAAAGAGAGACAAAAAGCTTTAAGTCGGCTGAAATTAAACAAAGCCCCTAAAGCTGACGGTACACTAGTTAAGTGAATTGTCAGAAATTATTATTTCCTACTATCCCCATTCTCCTATTGTTGTGTGTGGTGATTTCAACTTACCTTGAATCCTTGCTCTTAGCAATATTGTCTTGGAACGCATTCTCAATTGCCTTTTCATCCTTTCTTTATTTTTGTTCCTAATCGCAGTTTAATTGCCTTTTCAATGATAAAAATCGTTTGTTGGACCTTATTTTGTCTAACTTTCTTGTTTCTAATCTATCTTTTTGTTTTGATCCTGACTCTCATCGTCCAACTTTTCCAATCGAATTATTTTTGTTGGATAGATTACACACAAAGAGCAAAGCTGTACCGTTTTTAAATTTTTTAAAGCTGATTATGAACAAATTGTTGCTGAGCTCCTTGCAATCAACTAGTTTTCTTTCTTTCGTCTGCTTGAAATCAATGAATCTCTTTTTTCTTTTTACTCTCTCTCTCTCTCTCTCTCTCTCTCTTTAATTCTTTTATATCTAGATTAACTCCTGTGTCTCAAACTCGTCATTGTGCTTGTCCTTCTTGGTTTTTTGCGACAGGCTCTAAATCTTTGCACGAGAAGGATAAGGTCCGAAATGAATTTTTTCATAGTTCATCTTTTGAAGCCTTTCAACATAATTGGCTTTTGTGAATAGTATCCAAAAGCACAGTTGAAGAAGCAATGATTCATCATCTCCATACTGATAACACTAAATTTTTCAGTCATTTTTAGTATAAATAGCACGTTTTTTTGTTATTTTGTTCATTAACACTTTATCACTGGAACATGCAACAGCACCATGTCAACGGAAACTGAAAATTCTCTTTATTTGAAGCACCGCGCTTTGATTAGATACTGATTAAATAAGGAAATGCACCGAAATAAGTTTTTGAAGAGATGCCATCGATTCTTCAGGATTCTGCACTTTCATATACGATGGTGAAAAAATGGGCTCGAAAAAATGGACAGAGAAGAGAGACCTGTGAAGATGCCGTCCAGTGGACTGATCGTCGTGACTGTTGTAGAAAATGTCCGAAAAATCGAAAAATTAATACTGGCTGATCAAAGACTTAAATTGTGGTAGATAACAGAAGACTAAAAATTAGCTTAGAATTAGTTGGAAAGGTTTTTCATTAGCTTTTGCACATAAAAAAAAATGAGCGCGATGGCTACCGGAAATCTTTTCACCGCTCGTCAAGCAGCGAAAATTGGAGAGTTGTAACGATTTTTCGGAGTGGTGTGAGGGTGATCTGGATGAAATTTTTAACCGCATTGTAACCGTTGATAAAACCTGGATTTGTCAATATGATCTCGTGTCCAAACAAGAGTCGATGCAGTGATAAAAAAAAGGAAAGGTCACCAAAAATGCAAAAAGGAAAATTCGGGTCTGAAGATTAGGATAATTGCAAGGGAATTTTATTAATTGATTACTGGCCTAAAAGAGCTACTTTGAACGGCCAATATTACGCTGATTTATTGGATCAGGCACGTAAGGAAGTCGTATGGAAGAGACATGGCGAATTGGCGCGGGGATTGCTGTTTTTGCAAGACAACGCGTCCGTTCACACTGCTCGGGCTGCGAAGGGTGCCTTAAATACTGTGGGATTCACAAAGATGACTACCCACCCTACAGTCCGGACATGGCTCTTAGTAACTTTTTATTTTTTTCAAAATTAAAAGAGGAGCTGCGTGGCAAATACTTTCGGACGACTATGGGATGAAAGCGGCTGTAGAAAGCCGTTTTGAAGAGGAATCCAAAAAAATATTTTTTTAGTGATATAAAGGCATTATATTCACGATGTGAAAGTTAGATTTCGCTTGAGGGTGATTAGATTTAAAAATAAAAAATATAAAACTATGCTTTTCATTTATTAAGTACCTCTTAGGCCGTCCCTCGTATGTCCGTTCCCTCAAGTAACCGATTTCCAGACACTTTTTTTCTGAAGGAAACTACTGCTTCAATTTATCAATATATTTGTGATTTGTTTTTAATGTTTTCATTTCTTCCATTTCTCCTCCTAAAATTAATTCACGGAACCCTGTCTCGTGTGGATATTGTAAATATTTATCAGTTTGAGGTAGATATCTTAGTATCTTACTTTCATATACTACATAGTTTCGAAACCACTTTTCTAAATAAATTTTTCAATTTTAATCATCCCACAAAAACAATTCTATTTAATATCTTTGTTTAGTCCTCCTGATGGCATTCCAAATGTGTTTGTTAAGTCTCTTACATCTTTTTTAAGTGTTCCTTGGCCTATTTTATTTATTTTAAGTTTATCTGTAGGTGTTTTTTTCTTTAGCATAATGTTTTTCCTATTTTAAAGCTGGGCGACATTGGGCACCAATCGTCCTATATCTCTGCTTTCTTGCTTTCCTAAGATGCTTGACCGAATCGTTCATGGTTGAATTCACAGTGCTCTTAGTCAATTGTTTTCTAAAGAGGAACATGGATTCATTCATGGACGCTTCACTACAACTCATCTGGTCAAATTCATTAGCCTCATCATCACCTGTTTCTTGGAAAACGGTCTACAGGCTGATATGATCTACACTGACTTCGTGAAAGCATTTGATAAGGTAAATTACTCAGTGTTATCCGGAAAAGTTATGCAGTTCCCATATTTTCTCGCTTTCCTTGTTCATCCATGGTCGCAACCTGTCTTGTTGTTTTTATTGGCTGTGTATCCTTTTCTTTTTATTCTACGTCTAGTGTTCCTCAAGGTTATAGCCTAGACCCCCATTTGTAAACTTTGCTTATCAATGAGCTTCTTGGTGACGGCAAGTCTGATTCTCTTTTATGGGCTGACGACGTTAAGATTCCTCGTGCTATTTCTTCTCAAAATGATTATAATTATATAAAATATACTCTTTTAGTTTTAAGTAGCTGGTGCTTTGCGAACTCCCTTGCTTTTAATTTATTTATTTATTTATTTACCAAACAACACATAAAATACAGGTAAATAGATACTAAGCAAATTAAAATAAGGATAAAACAATCTTTCGTTATATATTTACTAACAAAGTCTGATCCAGTTATCTTTTACTGCTTTTTGTCTAGTAATCTTTTAGTGCATGCAGATAATTATAAGAATCTTCAACTACAAAAAATACGAACTAGCTATAATATTCATTTTTTCTTTAAATATTATATTGAAATTTTAAAAAGTGAAAACATAAGTTAGAAAACATACATTCTTTTGAAAACGATGCAGAATAAGAATTAAAGCTTCACGTATCTCTGTATGAAATACACAAAAATCACAAGAATATGAAGATCTATAGACATGAACTAACAATTTCTAAGATTTTATTGTAAAAATTTCGTCTTGATTTAGTAATTGAGATATTAGTAAGTATTTAATGAACTAGTTGGATTCAATTAATTTCTCCATGATATATTTAATTAATTACTCCTTAAGTAGTTGGTAAATTGGTTACAAACAGGGATGATATCAGCTTTTCCTAATTTACAAGTATTTGATTGCTTAGCTCACATGATTTTAATTTCCAGACTTCAAAAGAATACTTCGAGATTCAGATACATCAGACTTCAATCTTATGCTGTATATTAAAAACTTTTTAGCATAGCTCTTATGTATCTAATTCATAAAACTGAAAAGAAAAGGGATGATAATACGAAAAGCAGGTATTCACTGAATTAATTAGATCTTAGAATCAACATAAGAAAACTTGCTAACGAGCTGTCATGTGTAAACTAACATGGGCTAAAAATAGATTTTTTAGCGAATTGTGAGATGATTCTATATATACTGATATATGATAAAATCCAAATATTAGGTTTGTATTTTATTTAATTAGTATATTATCACTGTCGGTAGACATTCTATTGGTTTTTCAATTGCGCCAGCTCTATAAATGACCGTGTAAATAAGAATAAAGTCTGGTTACTAAAATCTATTTTATCAGTTGTTTGAATATTTGAAATATATTAAATAGATCGGAAATAGGTTTTTATTGATTTTAAGGATCAAAATAGTTTAATCGAAGGTTTAAGGTTAAAAAATATCAAACCTGCCAAATTATTTCTATTATTTACTGTTTAAATTCCTATAAATTTATTTATTAATTTATTTGTTTCACCAAACAAGGTATAATATTACATACAGGGTGGGCCAAATACAAGTTTTTTTTTTTCAAAAATTCAATCAAATGAAAGAAAAATTAATTTATTTCATGTATTATGGATTTATTAGTTAGAGTAAACATTCCCATTAATGACGGAACACCATTTCGTTCAAGTGACTGCCTCCACTGGCTTCGCAGTATCGCATTCTGTCACTCCAATTTTCCAAGACCTTGTTGATGGTTTCGGGCTGTAGCTCACGGATTGCTTGGTTGATATTGGCCTTAAGTGCTTGAATTATTTCTGGATTGTTGTCATAACATTAGTCCTTCACGGTTCTCCACAAAAAAAAAAGTCCAAAGGGGTCAAATCGCAGATCCGAGGCGGCCAATTGACATCGCCAAGACGGCTGATAACACAATTTGGGAATTTGGTGCGTAAAAGATGGATTGTGGCATGGGCTGTGTTGCATGGCGCGCTTTCCTGCATAAACCAGAGGCTGTCCAATGTCAATTTCAGAAAAAAAAATCGGATAACATGGCTCTGTAATGTTCACCGTTGACCGAAACGTTGTTCCCAGCCTTATTTTCGGAGAAAAATGGTGCAATGATGTCACCACTCCACAATTAGCACCAAACTGTCACTCTTTGTGGATGCATTGGCTTTTCGAAAATAACGTGCGGATTTTTCGAGCCCTAGATGCGACAATTTTGTTTGTTAACGTAGCCGCCGAGATCAAAATGTGCCTCGTCAGAAAAGATGATTTTTCGCCCAAAATCGTTGTCCAATTCAAGCTGCTCTAAGGCCCAAATTACGAAGCGATAACGAAGCGGATGGTCGTGCGCCTTCAATTGGTGAATGAATTGGACATTGTAAGCGAAATATGCGAAATTTTTGTGCAGAAATCTTCTCAGGCTAGTGCGTAAAATGTTAAACTGTTGAGATCGACGGCGAGTTGATGTTCGTAGAGTGAGTCTCACATTCTCAGCTACAGCAGCCACATTCTCGTCTGTGCGCACCGTGCGAAGACGAAAACCATGAGTGTTGTCCACTAGCATTTCAGTCTCACGAATTTTTTGCACAAACTTGCGTACAGCAGGCGCGGTGGGTACTTCATTTCGGCCAAAACTATTTTGCGAAAAAACGTACTGTTTGGGCTACACAGCACTCACTTTGGAAATAGGTTAGGTTAGGTAAGATTAGTGAAGAGGGCTGCCGGGAACGCGGCCAGCATTACGCCACCAGTTTGGGCCCATTTGTCACCCTCATGAACAATCACACGTATTCACACTTGCAGCTATGGCAATGGCGAGATTCGAACCCGCAGGTCCCGTAGCACGCCGCTTTTCGGCCTGACGCCTTAGCGAGCAGAGCTACTGGGCCCCCCACTTTGGAAATAAGTTTTCAATATTTCCCAACGTTGTACAAGTGTAAAGCGACCCATTTTGTTCCGTAGAGGTATGATACTGACTTTCAGTTAAGATTTTGGGTAGGAAACAGCTTTCAGTGTCAAAATAACCTATGATGTAAAAAGAAACCACTAGATCTCTGTATAAATGAAATAAACATAAAAATCTCCACCGTGAAAAAATCCCTCTTAAACAGATAGTCTATTTTAGATTATTTGTTAATACAATAAATTTTAAGTTATAATAAAAGAATTAATTACATAATAAATAAATATTGATTGTAGAAATAATTTAATAATATTTATTTATTCGTTCTGATTTGTTAAGTATGCCCGGTGAACGCCAGCAGCGTCACTGGCGAAGCGTTGAACTGTTCAAAATGTTGGTTCTTACACATCTTTATGTAATTTGGATCTTTATGTAACTCACGATTTTAATTTTTCATTCGGTGATAGCTGGCTATAATAAAAAAATAAAAAGCACCAGAATTGAGCACCAGAATTGGCACTTTATTAGGCATTAAAATACTACTGTTCGTTTGCAACCTATTGTAGATGTAAGCATAGATGCTGGTTTTATATTTGATTCACAATCAATGTTTACTTTACCCCTGATTTCGCTCAAACACTTACTAGTACAACTAAATTAGCTCAAAACCCAGCATTTGATCATAATTTTTCGTCCATGGTTGGATTTTAGCCAAGAACAACATAGCGTAGGAGCTGATGCTCTACTTATTTAGCTACAAAAATTTCAGTTATTCGAAATCCTACATCTAAATATGCGATTAGTGAAATAAGACAGCAATCTATTACTTCTATTATTGGGTTTCGTCATGCAACCGTGAGTGAGGATGATACATTCAAACAAATGAATCAAGAAGTGACTGCATTCCGGTATAACCCTTTCTCGGTAGTTCCTAACATACATATGTATTTTTATAGCAAAATTTTCTAATTAATTTAGTTTTTTTTTTAAATTTTATAAGTCAAGTCAATGCTTTTGCCATTTTTCATGTTTTTTTAACCATTTTAGAATAGTTTCGAATATTTTTTGTCTTTTTCGAACGTCATCACACAGCTTGCGCTGTATGATACTAAAATTCTAAAAAACTTTTTAATATTGGAATTGTTTTTGCGGTATGATTAAAATTGAAAAAATTTTTATTTAGCTTGAAAATTTTATTTGGCAAAGTGGTTTCGAAAGCATGCACTGATTCTCATCAGACACCAGCACACAGTGCATACTTGACTGGTGTGACCACTTGCAGTTGGAAATCATTAATTGTTATTTACGCTGGTTGTGACAAATTTTAGCATCTCCGACTTACATCCATGGAAATAATTTACTCATAAAGGTTATTGATTTGTGATCACGGTTCCCTTCTTGTCTAATATTACTCACCTTTAGTTCAAACACAAAAAGCACAAGCGCAAAACAAGTTTAATTTCTTTCGAAAAATTTTTCTTTTGAGCTTCATTCAATTTGTAAGTCTTTAAATATAAATGAAGTTAAATGCAATAGAAAGATAATAAAAAAAAATTAAATATTTTTTGCACATTCTTCATTGCTGCCATTAAATTTACATTATCCACAACAAACGTCCTCCTTAAAAATATCATCTCAGTAATAGTAAGTTATATCTAATGATAGTCTTTATATTGTGAATTTACATTTGGTACTTTTGACCGCGATCGATTATCATGCTCGGAAAATGCAAATTCGCTGTTGTTTTCCGCACATTACGATTTGCGCATCTTAGCACGTAACGCATTCTAATTACAGTTTCATCGTCAAGCAATTAGCATTACACACCTCAAGCGATGATCCATGAATAACTTTTGTATAATCGCTTAACTGTTTCCAGATACATACTTGCGATACTGTTAAGTGCTTGCTGTGGATACGCAAAGAGATGTGAAAGAATCTTGTATTTTTTTGTGTATGTGGAAATTTTTCGAATGATGATGGCTGGTAACAAAATTACATTCATTAGAATTTCATCTCATTGATCGATATGTTTTCGTGTGATGTGACGACTAAACCCGTCATATATGTAAGTATATGCGGGTTGGTTGTGGAGAAGCTGTAATGGACTCGACTCATCCCATCGTAGTCAGTAAACGGCATCGAAGTGAAATTTCCAGTTAGAAAATCTATCATCATTAGAATCATGCACAGTGTATCGTGTTCCAGTGACTTACTGCTGCTGTTTACGTATACGCCGGCGTTTCAGCAGTTAAATGACTATTTCTGACCTTTTAAACGTAGCCTGTTCGCCTGCCAATACTAAAAACACACTTAACGAATTATCCAATTCTGTTCACGCATCGCAAGAGTAATAAAAACACAAGTCTTTCTATTGTCGCCTCATTGCATAAATCAGTAGACACTGAGGCCGTTGTTTCTTCATTTCAGTCATTTGTCAGGCTTAAAAGTTTTCCTCATTTTCGAATTTTCTTTGCGATCTAAGCTTCCGCATCTTTCGTTTTTCTAGCTTCGTTGGGTGTATTATGTTTTTGTTTGTAAGGTATTCATTATTTAATGACAAATGTTAATAGAAATAAATTATTGGCATGAATTTTGCGTGACAACTTTCTTTCCGTGAAAAGTTTATTTGATTTGATGAAGTTATTAGTATGAGAGTCTAGGCAGACGACAACAAGTTAATTATCATTTCGAGTATTACGTGTGTCATGATTATAATCATTTATAACATCATCAATGAGATTCTGCAAATGATCGTTTGGAAGCTAATGCTTAGTTGCTCCTTTCGATATTCGTACCATCTAGCGAGAAGATTATAAATTTTATTAGGGAAATCAAGGAAATTCCATGGAAAATAAAATGGTTTTTAACTGTCAAAAGCATAAATAAATATATTATTTCGAAAGCACGATTTATGCACTGGATAAAATGAGCTGAAAAGGTAAAAATTTCAATAAAATGTTGATGACAATTATTGTAAACCATTAATTTATGTTTAATTTTAAATTTTACTTCCATAATTTTACACAAAGGCTCGTTCGCACTAAAACTTGTGCTCATTTTCGATTTTTTGATATGTTTCGAAAAACAATAACTATCAAAATAATACCATTTAAATTCAAACAACCTACAACTGTCAAACAACCTCATTCAATTAACTGTGTGTCACCCTCCCAACAAATGATCATTAGCATTCAATGATCATTGTGTTATTGATCATTAACTTGTGACGTCTTCGCAGCTCTTAGGCTTATGAGGATGTGCCGCATTACCTGATTGAATTCCATGCTAAGCGATTCACGTAAATTATTTATGTATTTCAAAGCAAGGGATATTTACAAAGGATAACATCATTTTAAGCTAAATTATTCGCATGCAACTAAATTAAATTATACGTATCAAAAACTTTTTTTCTGTTTGTCAGTTGAGGAAAGAGATCTCTTGTTTTTTTGGGGGTATCATTCGAAATGATAATAATATTAGTAATTTGGAAAGGTTAGTCTTAAATTTGGACTTTGAAATAGAATGGGAATAATGTTAGCCAAAATTAATAAACATTTTGCAGCATCGATCATTCCTTTTTAGAGATATTCGAATCTATCTCTCTGAAAAATAAAAAATAGGATTTCAGAAGATGCAAGCATGTTCAAATAATGAGCAAACTAAGGTCATGTTCAAAGATTTTGCCGCCCATAGGTTTTGGAATCAGTTTGCACGCCTCTTTATGAACTCTAGCTACCTGCTAGTCTTACTTAAGGCTTAATCGTACAGTAGATTGAAACCTATCTTTTTCTCCCGAATGGCACCAAGATCTAAGGCGTTGTCAAAGTATTTCAGTACTCTATTATTGAGGCTGTAGCTCAAAAAAACTCTAGCGCACCTGAACCGCTAGAAATACTTATGTTCTATGAACAGTAGAAGAATCGTATAGATTTTGAATGCATATTCCACCACATATGCTCCAACCTGTTTCGAGCGCAACGCCACTTTGATCTTAACCATGCATTTAAACTCATAGGGTGGAAAGGATTTCAGGAATATCAAGCCAAACTCTGCAAAACTGTTAAAGCAGCATAACACCACATAAAAAAAAAGAAAATGATTAGTGTTTGCAACACTGTATCAGCACTGCAACTAAAAGCCTCCCACAATTGGCTCACGTAAAAATCAAATAACTCTATCCATTTAGATTTTATCCGATGATTTCGTCGAAAGTTACAGGGATAGAAAAATGTTAAGGGTCAAAAACGAAAGATGTTTGGAGCCAAAAAATTTCTAGAGCTCAGAAAATTTTAACAATTGTTAACTTGTTTTCATTGTAAATGTTCCCGATATGAATACTTACTGTACGAAAATAGCAAAAAATGCCTAGCGCTGGTATCCCTTTGCTAGCATCAAAGCCAAAAATAAATCACACCTGCCTCACATTGAAATCAACTTACTCTGCGAATTTCGTTTTGATCCGATGACTGCATTGCAAGTTATAGGGATACAAAGAAATTTATGGTAACCAGTCGCAAAAGTTTTCAAACTTTCTAAAACTGAACATTTGTGGTTTATCGTCATTACAAAATCATTACCGTTAATTACCATTTTAACGATAAATTCGCTTAATAAAGATATTGCAAATCAATACAAAACTAATAATAG
This sequence comes from Nemotelus pantherinus, assembly GCA_963978885.1. Taxonomy (NCBI): domain Eukaryota; kingdom Metazoa; phylum Arthropoda; class Insecta; order Diptera; family Stratiomyidae; genus Nemotelus; species Nemotelus pantherinus. Next base: position 19,867,563 of record OZ022264.1, on the reverse strand, counting down.
CTGGCAACCCTTCAATGCTTTTTTCCAGATTCCTTCTGAATAATGCGTGTATTAAGTTCCATATATCGTATGAAGTTCGTTTTGATACCATGACTGCACTGGAAGCTTTAGGGCAAAAAGCTCTACTTTCCAGACCGAATTTTCAAAACCCAAGACACCAAAATTACCATAGCTGGCAGCTTTAATCGAAATTTTCAACCAAATTTCTACCAAACACGGCTTAGAGTAAGGTTCAGCTACTGTGTTAATTTCATGAAAATCTGGTGGTTGAATCAGAGTTCATAGGGCGTCAAGCAGTTTTTTTTTCTTTCGTAATTTTTCAATATGGCACTACTGGTACCGAGTATCCTGCATTCCCAATTCACTTCTATCAGACCTGGTCCTACTTAATACCATTATATTCTGTGAATTTCAACTGTATCTGATAATTGGGTCGTGAGGTCTCTTGAACAGAAATTTTTGATGCTTAAAATATAGGTAAATTGGAGGAGGGTAACCGTTCTTGCCCGACGTGAAATTTGAAAAGTTTGCCTTTGATTGTATAGACAAAGCATAAGATTTCTAAATGAATTGGTTTTCACTGTAAAAGACGAAAATTTTTCATTAGAGTCGATGGTTTGAAGGTTTTCATTCTCAATGCTTGCCGTTGCTGCAGGGTTGCCAGCACGTTCATTAAAAACAACTAAGTAACGGCAATATGTCCTGAAAATTTCACAAAGATTTGATAATCTGGTCAAAAGTTTCCGCAAAACAAATATTTTCAAATTTTCCCATTTTTTTTTCAGGTGCCTAGTGCACATATAGGGTTAAAAATTTCAAAAATTTTCTCATTTTCAAATTTTGTTCAAGTTTTATGAATTAATTCCATAAAAATTTTTTTTGGCAAAAGTTATATGTTCACACAAAAATAGATATATTTAATATATCACTCAAATCGCCGCCGGCGCCAAAGGGTTAAAGATTTTTTGTGAGACCTGGTAATATTTTGCATGTACACTAATGTATCCTGAAAGTTTCAGCTCAATCGGATTGCGCGTTCCTGAGATTTTTTCACTGATATCTTTGATGATATACAGTGTTTGTCCGGAAAGTAATAGGACTAATTTTCTTCCGCCGCGACTGTACTTCGGAGCGCGCGTGCACCATCTGGATTCGGTAGAAGGGGTTCTTAGCTAACAAACGAGCGGCTGGTCAGTTATCTTCGAGCACCTGGAGAGTCAGGACAGGCTTTTTCGCGCGACGTGTTTCCGTGAGTGGTGCAAGCCGAAAATGCAGCGTTCGTTAGAGCAGAGGTACGCAATTAAATTTTGTGTGAGACTCGGTAAATCTGCCACAGAGACGTTTGATATGATGAAACAGGCCTGCTCAGATGATGCTTTAGCAAGAAGTGGTGTGTTTCGGTGGCACAAGGCCTTTTTGGAGGGCCGGGAAGAGGTCGCCGATGAAGACCGTGCTGGAAGACCTTCGACTTCGACAAACACCGACAATGGGACTCGTGTACGCGACTCGTTTTGAGCTCAGACCGTCAACTAAGTATTCGTTTAATTGCCCAGATGTCAAGTTTACAAAAATCTGTGGTTCATGACATTGTGATGGAGCATTTGAACATGCACAAGTTGTGCCCGAAGATGGTCCCAAAAGTGCTCACTGACGACCAGAAATTGCGGCGAGTGGAAGTGTGCCAAAAAAATTTGAACATGTGTGAAATTGACCCCCAATTTTTTAAAAACGTATTCACGAGTCATGGATCTTTGAGTATGATCTCGAGACAAAGAAGCAATCTTCCGAGTGGCAGCCGACGGCGTCTCCTCGCCCAAAAAAGGGAAGAATGAGCGAATACAAAGTGAAAATGATGCTCATTGTCTTTTTTAACATCAAAGGCATCGTCCACCATGAATTTGTTCCTCCTGGACAAACCGTCAACGCCAAGTTTTTCGTGGAAGTGCTCAAGAGACTCAAACAAAGGGGCGATTGGATCCGATAAGACATCGCAGCCGACTGGAAGTTGCACCACGACAACGCCCCGGCTCACGCCGCCTTTCTTGTGAACAGGCCGACCTAGGCTGGCATCCCAACGCTTCCGCAGCCAGCCTACAGCCCAGATGTGGGCTTCTCTGACTTCTTTTTGTTTCCTAGCTTGAAAATGCCAATGAAAGGCAAGCGTTTTGAGACGACAGAGGGGATCCAAGCTGCTTGCACCGCGGCTCCAAGGCTATTCCGGAGAACGCCTTCAATGCTTGGAAATCGCGCTGGCAGCACTGCATCGATGCAGAAGGAGGCTACTTAGAAAGTTTTTAAAGAATTGTAACGATTGGCTCAATAAATTTTTTTAAATCGGCTCAGTCCAATTACTTTCCGGACAAACCCTGTATATATATAGAAATATGAAATTTAATACTAATGTTCTTCTTCGAACATTCGTAAAACGTTACTGTTGTTTTTACTAATGTTCGAAGAACATTAATAACTTTTGACAGAGCTATTCAATTATTACGAAATTCTCAGGACATATTGGTATTGTTTAGTTGTGAATTTGTTTAGCTTTTAATGAGCGTGCTGGCATCCTTGTAGCTAGGGCAGGCACTGAAAGTGAAAACCTCCAAATCATCGACTCTCCTGAAAAAATGCCACTTCTTCAAAAAAGAAGCTTCTGTTCACGGAAACTAACGATCCGATAAACAAAATTAATTGAAATTTACAGAATGTATTGGTATTGAATAGGACCAAGTCTAATAGAAGTGATTTTGAAATGTGGAAGATTCTGTGCCAGTGGTGCCATCTTGAAAAATCACTAAAACAAATAACTATTTTTAGCCCTATAAATTCTGATTCAGTCGTTCGATTTTAACGAAATTCACACAGTAGCTGAACTTTACTTTTCGGTAGAAATTTAGGTAGAATTTTAGTTGAAAAATTCGGTTGGAGCTGCCACCTGTGATGATTTTTGTGCCTTAAATTTTGAAAATTCGTTGAGGAAAATAAAGCTCTTTGCCCTATAGCTTCCAGTAGAGTCATGGTATCATAACGAAATTCATATGGCAAATTTATATTATTGTGAACAATATTCGGTAGAATTATAGTTTGAAAAACAATTATAGGGTTGCCAGCTATGATTGTTTTTGTATTTTTTTGACATAGCTTTAGTAAGCGATTTTATCATAAAATTTTCAAATCGTAGTGGTCTTGTAGTGAAAATACACACCAAATACTAAGATCTAGAAAGTTTGAAAGCTCTTGCGAATGGTAACCCTAAATTTCTTGGTATCCCTATAACTTCCAATGCAGTCATCGGATCAATACGAAATTCGTAGAGCAGGTTGACTTCAACGTGAGGCAGATGTGACTAGCAAAGGACTGCTAGCACGAGGATTTTTACTAATTTTCGAAGAAAAGTAGTATTAAACTCGTTTCGCCGAAAATTCATATTTCTTTATATATATATATATATATATATATATATATATATATATATATATATATATATATATATATATATATATATATATATATATATATATATATATATATATATATATATATATATATATATATATACAGCCTTGGCCAAAAGTATTAGGCACCCCTTCTAAACACATGTAATTTGAAACGTGTGTTAAAATTGATAATTTCTTTTTATATTTACGATACTGGTTTGTCCAAACAATAATAACAGCGATAAACGATCTTCTTTGAAGAGCCATAAAACATCTGGCGTGCAAATTCCAGGAAATGGGGTATTTGAGAAATTGTTGAAAATATTTTGTCAGTCTTCAATTGTTACTTATAGGGTAAGGTTGCTTGTTTTTGTGATTAATTTGCAAACTAGACACTCTGTGCAATACAATATGTCTAAAACGAGTGTACTTGGTATTAAAAAACGCTGTAGAATTCAGTTTCTACATGAACAAGGCAAATCTCAAGTTGAGATTGCCAAGCTAGTGAAATGTTCTCGGTGCGCAGTGCAATCTGCAATCATGCGGTTTGCGGAGACCAGTTCTCACGAAAATAAGCCAAGAACAGGCAGAAAACGCGTAACTTCAAAACGCCAGGACAGAAAACTTGTCCGCAACTCTTTGAAGGAGCGTAAAAAAACATCTTCTGCGCTTGCTTCTAGCCTGTCGGAAAACTTGGGGAAAGTAATAAGTGCTCGATCGGTAAGAAGGCGTCTCACAGAAGCAGGCTTGAAAGGTTGTAAAGCTAGAAAGAAGCCGTGGCTTTCAGCAGCCAACAAAAAAAAAAACGCTTGGAATGGGCTCTTCGCTACCAGCATTTCACAGAAGAGGATTGGGCAAATGTTCTGTGGTCCGATGAATCTAGTTTCCAGGTAAGCTTAATTATAACCTTTTTCAAACAACAATAACCGTAATTTTTTACGGAGGCCTTGATTTCAGAAAATTTTTCAAAAAAAATGAAACAGGTTTTTTGTATTTTCTAACAGGTATTTGGAACACCTGGTGTAACCTTTGTTAGGCGGCGCGTTGATGAGAAATATCATCCAGATTGCGTGGTGCCTACAGTTAAACATCCGAACAACGTTTAACCGCTGAAACTTTCGATGAACTCCTGCGATGAGAACGAAATTCAAAGGATAAGTTGATTTAAGTATGAGCTTGTTATGGTAAACTTATTTTTGCTTCGTTGGAAAAGTGTTGCCAGCATTGAACATTTTCATCATTTGTGTTATAGTTGAGTTTTGTTGCTTTGGATAAGAATGGTTGATGTGATTCTACAAAAAAGTGTATAACGTTTGTCCACATTTTTTTGTCACTCAAAGACAATTTCTTCGAAAATTAGTTTTCTAGCGGTTCTGATGCGCTAGACTTTTTTTTATTATTTTTTGTTTGCTTTCATTTTGTTAAAGCTTGACTACTTCGTCAGCCACACCTTGAAAAAATAGACCTGCTAAATAAAAATATATGTGATTGAGTTTTATTATTAGGTGCGTATTTTTGCATGTTAAACCCATAAACTACCACTGCTTAATATTTTTTGATTCAGTGACGCCACAAGTGCAGGATTTTTGTTGTTACATTCAATATGCTTAACAAAATTTGATCTGCTCGGGTGTGCAAAAAAACGCACCTATTATATCATATGAAATTGTGAACCATCAATCAATATTTTACAACTATTTCACTGTGAATTTTGTTGGATGGAAATTATTCAAATGACACTCGTTTGAAGATTGAATTTCATTTGATTTAACCATTTGTTGATCGTTTTTTTTATTGCATCTTAATATTTGCATCGTTATCAGGAATTTCAATCAAAGACTGTTAAAATTATTGCAGCATAACAGCTAAATTATTAAATACTCAATATCCTCCAGAAAGATTTCAATTGATTTTATCTTCACAATCCGTGCCATCAAATATTCGCTTCACCGCCGCGACTCGTAACAATGATATTACTGCATGGCGAATTTGTCATAACCGATGAAACGACAGATAAAACATGGATTACATGCTCACGAGACAAGAGAAATTCATGTGATCGAAGTAATGCGACACCGATAGAAATCAAACGTGCCTTTCAATGACTTTGGCAAATAAGTCGTCAACCTGCAAGCCATGGGACTGCCTTAGCACCTTTTTCGCAATCGAAGAAATGCAAGAGCACTTTCATTTTTCTCACCTCGCCAGATCAGCTGTGATCGCCAAAGGTGAATAGTCCCATCGAGATCAAAGATTTGCATATTATCTACGGCAATGATGCGGTGCTGATTTTCATTCGACCACCCGTTGCAGGCGAAAGAAACGGAACGGACTCTAAAGTACAATGACGGTTCCGTGGCTTATAGTGAATATAATTTTTATTGAGCGGAATGGTGTGCGCGAAATTGTCGCATAATTATGCAATTAATCTGAGATGAAATGTCAATAGATTTGGTGGATTTCGATATTGTTTGATTAGACAAGAGAAGCATTATGTAAAATTCGGATATTATGTTGATGGATAGTTTCCGTCTTGGACATTGGACTATGGTTGAGCTCAGGTCTATCGATGGCAGTGTGTTGCATATATATCATTTGTGCAAGCGTATGGTTAAGATATGCAAAAACATTTCCCAGGGAGTGTACACTGCGTGAATGAAGTGGATACGGAATTTCAATGACTGTTTGAGTGGTGCGAACCATCACCTTTGAAATACCAAATGATTTTAAGATTTGCTAACGAACTGTGAAGCTCAAATTGATTCACGGATGGTTGGTTATTGATTTAATAATTCCAGTGTTTATGGCCCAAAATTTAATCAAGTCAAACTGACATCACATCTATCAAGGTATGAGATGTGAGTAAATGTTTTCTTCTCGACGATAACAACAGGAAATTGATGCTTCGAATATCACTTTTCATTAACCAACGCGACCACATCCAACAAAATACATTATGCGAAAATTTCACTTTACGCAAAAGTGACATTAAATATCTGAAGATCATTTTTCTTGTAAAACCACCGGACAGCAAACTTGCATTGCACGAAGTGGTTCGACCACAATTACCTTCAACTCTGCGAAAAACCATCTTCGGAACATCTTTACGGCTAATTAAAAATGCACTTCAACTTTCACGCACCGCAAAATCGCATCTCGGTGTGCACAGAATGCGTTCGATTTTTCTCTCTCATCAATCACCTGTCTGTCGGTTGGTTTGTCTACAGGTTGGCTGCTGCATCGTTCCATCATATGTTTGCTTAGAGTAAGTTTGTGACTTTAATGAAAACTTGAATTGTTCGATTAGGAGATGGGAGAGTATCGCACGCGACGATGCAATTGCACTGAACTAGTGATGAGCAAGTTTTTAAATTGATTAGAATATGATGTGATTAATGGGAGTGAAAATCAGTTTTTTTTTGTGTAAAAGAAGATATCGTTTTGCATATTTGCAAAAACTGTTTGAGAGAAATCATGTAGATTTTATGCATACTGTTAAGAAAATGAGTATGTGATAATTGAGCTTTCTACTTTGTCTCCTTGCAAACTTCGAGGTCATGGCATATTAAAAAGTTTCAAGGAAGTACATATTGAGAGTATTCAAGTAATAAATAATGGTAATAAAAAATCGGTAAGAACGTGGATGGAAATCTTTGGCGATAACCAAAATCAAAATAAAGTTTTGAATGTGCCATATCTTGAACTTTTTGTTTGGCTATCGTTTTTGGCAGCGTTTGGTTTGTTTAAATGGCATTGAGTGAAAAAGCAAGCAGAACGGTTTCCTACCATCTTTTCATTGTATGAAAATTAGAAAATAGTGTAGTCAAGTTCTATCAAGCTCCAGTAACAATAAAACTCGAAAACCCCGATTTAATGGGAGTGATTCGAACGAAACTTCAATCAATTGTGAGTTCAAATGAGGCAAGGCAGAAAAGAGTAAATTAAATAAATGATTCAACCATCAAATGTGATATTCCAAGAAGGCATGGAAAAGTTGAAATTTTTTTATAGAAATTAAAACACACCAATAAAATAAAAAGCTGACAAAAAATGTGAAATAATTTGATTTTAACATCAATGTTTCCTTTAAAAATATATGTAATTTAATTTCTTGACAGATGTCCTCTTTTTCAGTGGCTATTGTATGCGCAAAAATTCGTTCAGTAGAGCTTGCCAATCGGACTAAATGGTTTTCAAAAAAAAAAAAAAACAATGAGTTTTCCAGAAAAAATTAACGGCTATACTGCCCTACTAAGCATAAACGTTCAATCCGCATTTTTCTCATTTATGAGTTAACACCGGATTCATAAACTGCATACTATATTACATTATTTTACAAAATTTGAAAAACCTATTTTTTAGGGAAGTATGTAAAAATCAATATTGAAAAATGCACTCTCCATATATCTCAAGCACAAATCAAAACACAAATCATTGAATATATCGAAACTACTAAAATATTGATAGAGCGTTTATGCTTAGTAGGGCAGTATAGGTAAACTGACCATTTTTTTTTTAACAAATTGTGAAAAATCAAATCAACCACTGGCTCACCAGCTTAATAAAAATAATAAAGCAAAGTTCTTTTGACAGTAATTATTAAATTATATGCAACATATTTTTTTTAATTATATTTATATTTCTCGGAGGAGCAAATTTGCTTAAATAAAGTTGGAGATGATTTTAAATAAGATTTTAATTTGTTCATTAGAAAAAAAGACTCTTTCTACTGGAGCATTTGTACCAGGTAGACATAAAATATATTCCATTAGAACACAACAATTTTCATGTTGTAGATTATTGGTGCGAAAGTGTTTGAATACTTCGACCCAACGAGTTTCTGTGGAAAGTTTTAAATTATCCCATTTGGTTATTTTTTGAGAAGCGACGTAGCTTGAAATTAATGTAAATTTGTCAAATACTTCTGTATCTTTATTACAGTCAATATATCCCTTTTCAATCAATACATTCAGTGCTTTTTGAATGTCTTCCCATGCAGGAATTTTTGTTAAACCTGCCCAATCAAATATCTCCATTTCTTTAGTAAGAAAGAGAGTCCACTCTTCCGTATATTCACGGCTTGTTTTATAAAATCCTGTACCCATACTTTTCACAAACTCTTCATCAATATTAGTGCCATCATCTTTAGTTTCACAATTAAACTACGAACAGTAAATGGAAGAAACAAATTGATCTGTTTCTGAGCCAAATTATCTTTGAGATGATTAATTTTTTTTGCAGCTTCTATTGCCGACAAAGTCTGACCTTCAACCTTCAATACTTGGTGAAAACTTGCTGACTGAGCCTGTAAAAAATGAAACCATAATGTGGGATCTTCAAAAAAGTTTTTTTTAAATAATTTGGGACATTTTTCAATGCTCAAAAAATAATCTTTCAACAGCTGGTACATTTTTAAAACTTTCTCCAAGGCAGGCATAAGTGCAAGCCATCTGGTTTTATTATAGCCAAGCATTTGGTGATGTTTTATTTCAGCTTCAGCACAAAACTCTTTTAGAGCTTCAGCTCGAACCGTATAAATTTAAAAAAAAAATGAATATGTTTTTACAATAAAGCTTTCGTAATCTGAAGGTAGACCATCTGCAGCACATGTTATTGCTTTGTGAATTATATGGGCTCCACATCCAATACCTATCAACGGTTTTTTCAGAGATGATTGTAATTTTGCGAACACATTATTAATTCCTCGCCTAGCTACATCCCCAAAATTGACATTGGCATTGTCGGCACGAAATGCCACGACTTTTTTTGATAATACTTGGTGTAAATAATCAACAATCATATCAGAAGTTTCACCTGATTGGTCTTGGAGACCTGGTCTTGGTCTTGCACACCTTCGTAAGGTTGAAAAAAGCGCACTACAAGAGGAGACATTTTCTTGCTACCGTAGTTTGAAGCGTCGTTTGAAATTGTAATACAATTGGATTTATCATCTGTTAATTCGTCGATCGCTGTACGTGCTAAAACATTTACTACAATAGCTCCTGTTTTCGTACGCGTGCATGTGAATTTCGGATCGAAACTTGTTTGGATTAATGTCGACGCACAATCATTGAAGCGAAAACTGTGGTTTTCTTGTATAGTGTCATAATTTGAAATATGAAAACGGGTCTATTTTGCGTCCCGGAGCTTTGTCTGGGGACAACGGGACAGGTGACCGAGAAAAGGGACAGTCCCGTTCAAAACGGGACGTATGGTCACTTTAAGTATAGGCCAAGGAAATTTTTCGAATTATTTCTGGAATCAAAAATAATTTAATTTATAGAATTTGGTATGATATAGACAGCTTCATCTTAAGTGGTGTGCTAATAATAATAAAATATTGTTTTATGCTTAAAAGTGAGGCTTGTCAAATTGCTAGAGCTATGTGGTTTCAAGACATAAAACCGACGGTTAGAATCCTTTAAGAAGTGACGAATATTTATTACTGCACAAATTGTGGCGAAAGAGCTGATGTTGATTTAAACACAGTTCAGTCGTTTTAGTTAGAGCTAAGAATATTATGAATAGGAAGATGCCCGGGAAGATTGGGATGATGCCTATTTTGAAGGGATTTTAACCGAAAAAACCATAGCAGATTTTGTTAGTTCAGATAGTGATTTCAAATAGTAGTGCTCCGACGCAGAAGATGAAGTTTGTCAGCAGAACACTAACTGTATTATTATCATAATCAAACAAGAGCAAAACATCAAAGCTTATGCAATCCAAACGAACATAACTCAAGTTTTGGAAAAATTAAGTGATTGCACAGTTTTAATGGAGCAGGCACACTTTCCGTGCACAAAGAGGCACATTTCTGTATCTGAGTATTTTCAATCTGTAAACTGAACAAGTTTTCTTGTCAAAAATATAACATTTGTTCATCATTGACGTGGAAAGCCATCTTTATTTTCCTGGGATAAATACTGAAAATGCGTTAATATTAAATATGTGAACATAATGTGCAGCAGTCTTTGATAAAAATAGAGATTGAGAATAATATCTTCGCCGTTCTCTTTTAATCCTATAAAATCGAACCTCTTGTGAAATGGAACAATTTTTGGTCCGGTTTAATCATTGAGTTGAAAGCCATTTTATGGGAATACTAATGATCGGACGTGGATGGGGTTGTTCTCTGAATTGAGCCCAAGAATAACAATTTTTCTGGTGCTCATCAAGATGAGTATTTTATTTTGCATTTTGACTTCAATTGATAATTGTGCATATACATATGTGCTTTTTCAGCTTTCTCAAAGTTTATGCCGCAACATATTTTTTTCACAATAGTCAGGGTAGCATCAACAAACCTCATCCATAAATCGGAAGTTTTTTTTTCAATCGATTCATAAATATATCAGTTGTAAAATCATTTTTCGCTCCCTATTTCTCATCATTTTACTTACCCACTCATTTGCCATGGCAACACATTTAAAACTTAGAAGTATTTATGACTGAAAGTAAAATTGCTTTCGCTCATGCAAATTGAGGCACGTTTTAAGTAGTCTATAAACTTCTTCCTCCGCTACGATGAGTAATGGCACTCTAATAGCAAATCCTCCAAAAACCCAAGAGCGGATTTTACCGGTACGCTTAAGAAAAAGCGCTGACATCAAATGGCACAACAATCTGACCTTCCAAGCCAATCTACCACTTTGTTTCTATTTTTGACTGATCTATCACTAATCTTTTTTAAGACACATTTTTTTTAAGTATATGGATATATATATATATATATATATATATATATATATATATATATATATATATATATATATATATATATATATATATATATATATATATATATATATATATATATATATATATATATATATATATATATATATATATATATATATATATATATATATATATATATATATATATATATATATATATATATATATATATATATATATGTTATACAATTCATTGCGGAGTTCGCCTTTTAGATGTATTTGTACCAGTGACAATTTATCTGATTTTGGATCACATGCTCACAATTTATCATTTTTTTCTTAGTGCATTTCTTGAACGAGTTTAATTCTTGGTAATACTAAGTGTGTAAAGTGTGTAAACCGTATCTTGCTGAATTTTTCAATAGTGCTCTTGGCCTCTTTGAAGATTCTTTACACTCGCTTGATACAGTGAGTAAAGAATCTTTATTTAGCTCACGGTAGTCTTCGTTGTTGAGATTTTCTATGGCTAATCGTTCAAATTTTTCCTTTTCCATTATGACAACAGCATTTTTTGTCTACTTTAGCAGAAAACACCGGTTTTGTGGCCAACTGTTTTTCCTCTTATTACTTGCCTTCCTGATGAATGTAGTCACATTACCTCTAAAATGCTTTTTTTCCCCGAAAATGTGTCTAAGCACTGTTTTGACGTCTACCATCAAGTTTTCTGATGGAATTGCAGTTTTTTTGACAAATAAAGGCAGACCTTGGTTAAGCAGCTCCATTTACTCTTCGAAAAAAATTTATTGTGGACTTGCTTTTAGCTTTTATGTGGCCAATTCATGCATTTTTGAATCAGATTTCTTGCATCTAGCTCTCTTTATTTCTATATTTATACCAAATTGGACCTTAATTTGGCTAAGTGATTTTTCCAAGTTTCTTTTTTTATCAGAATTTTGAAGACCAAACAATTTCGGAAATGCACACTTTTTGTATCTTATGTTTTAAAAAATTAATAATAGAAATAATAGTGATATCGTGGTATCTAAAAAAACAAAAACTAAACGGAAAATTAGAAAAAAAACCAGAAGTAAGTAATTTATTTTTGAATCTAAAACTTTTTGAAACGGTTTTCTTGGATAAAATGTCTGCACAAATTGATAAACAATGAAACGAGCAACAGTATGGCTATGGCTATAGAAAAAGTTGCTCAACTATCACAAATTTGATAGTTCTAGATTTAGACGTTCTGCGTAAAATGTAAGATGCTACCAGATTGACGCAGCAAAGTGGCAAAACGTCACAATTGCCGAATATGAACTTAGCTTTTTTAGTTCTTTCCTTCACAATTGAGTCCAATTTGTCAAATTTCAAGAATTTAGGACAAAAAATATATTTACCAACTGCTACTTCAACATATTTATTTCGGATCTGTTGATCTGTAGATCAGTTTGAGATCATCTGCATAAATTAAGTGAGGTATTTAAGAATACGTCAGATCAAATACCTCACTTATTTTATGCAGATGATCTCAAACTGTACCACAGCATTAAAACTAAATCTGATGCATTTTTTCCTAGCCAACCTTGACTTACTTGTTCAGTGGTACAATAAAATCAAGCTCATTCTATCAGTCATATTGATGTGTCAGATTATAAGTTTTATCCGCAAATGCAAGGTTATATAAAACAAGCAAAATTTCAGAAATCCTCGTAAAAATTTAATAGTTTGCATTGATAGCATTGTCGACCTTAGTGTTATTTTAGATGAGAAACTTCTCTTCACATTACACTATGCGAAAAAATTTTCGCATACGAGTTAACAGTTAAGCTTTATTAAACGACGAGTCAATGCGAAATTTACACACTTTAGTCAATCTGAAAACAATTTTTACTCTTCTTGCTGAGAAAATTGTACAATCCTGATGACTTTGATAATTTACTCCCCACCCTTCATGAGTTTAGACTGGGTTATTTCATCTTAGTTTGGAGTATATTCAGACGAATAGTTATTTCAGATAGCTTTAAGTTCGATGTCATTATAGGATTTGAATTCCTCAAAAATAAGATGATACCTCGTAGCACTACTAGTTGCTTATTATTATGAACATGTACATATAAGAAAACAAAAGCTCAAAATAATTTAAAACGTCACTTTTCATTAATTATACAATTTAGTTTTGGTTTAGATTTTAAGGAGTAAGTAATCTCAAAATCAAATAATATCATGCTATGAATTCCGGTGTATTGATTGCTTTTACCCACATTTATCCACATTTTAAGAAATACCCGTATTTTACCTCAAATGCAGCAAAAGAGCCGGTAAACAGATGCTGCAGGATTCTGAACGGCTTTAGTGACCTTTGCTACTCAATAATTTCCAAATTGTCCTTCAAATTTACCTTTATCCAAGCCATTTGTGCTCCGTAATTTTCAAGATCTTTAATAAACATTGTATATTAATGTTATTTATTTATTTGTTTTCCAATAGCCATTTTTTTTACTATAAATTTGTAACTTATATGTTTGTTATTTATTTGTGCTTATTCAGTTATTTTTATAGAACTCATTTGTATTTGACATCTTGTTTTAATATTTGAAGTATTTATTTATTTATAATTACTTTAAACCTTGCTAGGTTTAAAAAATTAATTAAAATAAAATAGTTCTAAGCCATTGGTATTGTATTCTTATCTGTATCACTTTTATAGGCTATGCAAAGCAAACAAGACCGGTGACTTTTTGAAATCAAATTTAATAGTTCAACATTCAATTGCAAATCAATCATTCACAACTTCCGAACCAAGTAAAAAAGCAACTGAAAACTTAAATACATACTAACCGTCATGAACACCAAGTTACTCGCTTAAGTCTTTCGTTTCATTCATCGATATCTTTTAAGTTATTAGTGATCTACCGATCTTAAGAAAATGACGTTGTCCACATTTTAATTGAAACAAACAATCTGAAGCAATTATGTTCAGTTCATATGCCCATAGACGAAAAGGGATTAAAATGTTCCTCCTCTACTCTGGAATTTAACGAAAGGCAGCTGGGAAAACTGCTACTTGCGACTATGATCCGTTCGAGATCATTTCTACATTGCACGTGAAACTGCCACATACCAGTCATATATGGTTGTTTCGAAGCAAATATCATGAATGAAACGATTGCATCGTTCGGGTGAGAACAGTGAGATGTGGCCAATGTTTCTCAATGGATTTTCTTTCCGAATGTTTAAGCGAGCCACACATTGTATGATTTGGTCAAAAAGATGTGCGTCAGAATTAAAGCAATTTGACTTGGGGCCTAGATGCATTATTTTCGCAACACAATTAGATATTTTCATCATAAAAAAATATATAACTCAACAATTTACTAATATTTTCAAATTATACGTGCAAAGCCCACTCTACAGACCTTAGTGTAATTATATGTTTCCACATAAAGGCACATCGTGTTTGATTCGAATGGAATGGAAAGTACATACCGGGAAAGTCTTGGCGCACTTGTGAGTTTCCGAAGAAAATGTCCATTGATCAACCGTAGCAACAGTAAAACAGCAACGAAGGAAAAAAGAAAGTTTTCCTTTACCGTTGCCGCCACCTCCACCAGCACTTGTAACTCTTTCGTCTCGCGACGATTGTCTTTCCCGATCGGAACCATCATCCCGGAAAAAAGTCGCTGAAATGAAAATCGTTCACGGACGCTCAACTATTTACCGGTGATACGAATGAATGGTCGCCGGTCGTCAAGTCGACAGATCGATCGTCGCATCTTCACTTCTGTCTGATCTTGATTGATAGACAAGTAGAGCGGTTTTGGCTTTTCAACTATGTCGTTATCGTTTAGCTTGCCGTTGCTGTTGATGCGGCCGCAAGTGATGCTCGTACTATTGCCGGTTGATCTTCAGCGGTTTTTTGCTCGGTACTATTTTACTGCTAGTTTCTCGTCTCTTGAAGCGTTCTTATCGGGAAATATGATTTTCCTGACTTCCTTGTACGTGAGAAGAATTTTCAATTAAATGACAATCAATCAACAAAACAGTTATAGCGAAGCTTTCAAGTAATATGATGATGGCGACTAATGCAATATTCCGATGCACTTTTACGGAGAGTTCCGCATTAAGATAGTTGTATGATACCCAGCATTATGGACGGTTCAGGTGAGAAATGTTTTTATAAGACGGAAGTAAGGAGTGAAATTCAATTTGATGTTAGTTTATGTTGCTTAGTGTTTTATGGTTAGTATTTTGAATTGTAGCATGTTGCGAAATAGTTAAATATTAATAAAGATATTTTTCTATATTTATGTGTATGCATATAGGTTTGCCGTATATTTAATTGTTACTAATGTTCGAAGAACAGACCAGATATTCATACTTCGATATATATATATATATATATATATATATATATATATATATATAAATATATATATATATATATATATATATATATATATATATATATATACAGTGGCCCTCCATACACACCCTCGTCAGGGTGGGCCCGGCCCGCCCACTGTATATATATGCATATATATATATATATATATATATTTTTTTTTTTTTTTTTTTTTATTAATTCACCAAACAAGGTACAAAATCTGATATAAAATAACAAAATAAAAATAAAATGGAAAAGTAAAGTGAAGTAAAAAGTAAAAAACAAACAAGTTAAATAAGTAACAAACAAATGAAAAAAGTAACAAAAAGATTAATAAATAACAATCAATAAATAAAAACATTGACATATAAGCTATGGCTTAAGGTTTAGGGGTATGGATGGCATGCAAAAGAGAGGATTTGAAGGATGATTTGGAAATCGTAGGGGAATATAAGTGACTTATGCTGTTGAATATTCTGCAGCATCTATTTATAGGCTCATTTACTGCATATGTCGTCGAATGTGAATATTCTTTTAGGAAACGATTGGACCTGGTGTTCCTCACAGGGATATTTATCGAAATTTTACTATTCAGGAATTCTACATTAATAGCGCCTCTAATGACGTCGAATGTGAAGCAGACCGATATCATTATTCTTCTGGAGGCTAGTGTCGATAGGTTTAAATGACCCAGTCGAAACTCATAAGGGGGTAAGCTATTAAAATCATAACGGTTGTACAGTTCTCTCAAGGCGAAAAGTAAAAATTGTTTTTGTACTGACTCGAGTCTGTCACTGTAGGTTTCAAAAGCAGGATTCCAGCTAATGCAAGCGTATTCGAGAATAGGACGTACAAGTGAAGTGTATAAGGATCTTGTGACCCACAGACTACGGAATTCTTTGGCACGTCTTTTGATGAAACCTAGCTGTTTGTTCGCACGAGAAAGCATTTTATCAAAGTGTAAGGTGAAGCGGAGTTTTTCATCTAAGATAACACCGAGGTCAGCAATGTTATCAACTCGGGTTAGCATATTATTGCCGAGAAAGTACGTATTGTGTGTGACCGTGCATTTCCTGGAAAAACTAATAACTTGGCATTTGCTGATATTGAGAGAGAGCTTGTTTATATTGCACCACTGATCAAGTGAATTAAGCTTGGATTGGAGAAAGGGGGCATCCGATTTCGATTCAATAGTCTGATAAAGTTTGAGATCGTCTGCATAGAGTAAATGAGGTATGCCTGCTAGGACGTCAGATAAGTCAGAAATAAATATATTAAAAAGAAGTGGGCCAAGATGGCTACCTTAGGGTACACCAGAGGTAGCACTAACGTTTTTCGATAAAAATCCTTGAAATTTTACACATTGTGTGCGATCGCGAAGGTAGGAGGTCAGCCAGCTGAGTAAAGACCCGGCAATACCAAATTTCTGAAGCTTTAGAATCAAGGTAGAATGGTCAACTCTGTCAAACGCCTTACTGAAGTCAGTGTAGACTGCGTTAATTTGGTATCCTTTTTCCATTTTGCATAGAACGTCAGAGATTAGAATTGTCAAATTCGTGGTAGTTGAGCAACCTTTTCTAAAGCCATGTTGTTGCTCGTTCAAACGGGAATCAACAAGCGGAGAAAGTTTATCGTATACCACCTTTTCGAAAAGTTTCGGAATCGAAGACAAAATGGCAATGCCCCTATAATTTCGGATACAGCGTCGATCACCATTTTTGAATATGGGTGTGACATACGAAAGCTTCCAACAGAATGGGAAAATTCCCGACGAAAGTGATCTATTAAAGAAAATATGCAAGGGATCTATAAGCTGCTCTACACACTTGCGCAAGAAGATCGGAGGAAGAAAATCAGGCCCAGGGCCTTTGTTGCAGTCGAGATCCAAAATAGCTTTACGTATTTCATCACGGGAAATTTCTAAATGGTTCACAAAAGCTGTTGAAGCTGAATCAGCGGAAGAAAGGTGTGAGTTTGATGGGTCTGGTGCATTGAAAATTTCTTGGAAACTATCAGCAAATAGGTCACATATCTCTTTAGGAGAGGAAGACGTTATATTATTAAGAAACATGGACGATGGATAACCAGTCGTTTTTCGCTTCACATTAACAAAATCAAAGAATTTTTTCGGGCCGCGGACTATATTTTCGCCGGTTGTTCTAATGTAAGTGTCATAAGCCTCATGAGACTTTGCTAAAAATTGCTTAGCAACTTCATTATATTCTTCCTGAATAGCAGGAATAACATCGGTATTTTCTTTAATAAGCTTATAAAGTTTGTTCCTACGATTTCGCATATGCCTAAGGTCCCTATCAAGCCATGGCTCAGACAATTTATTCTTTTTTTTTATCTTTGGAACATATCTTTCAACGGCGTCAAATATTTTGTTGTAAAAAGAGGAAATGGCTGTCTCGAGATCTTGTGTTGAAAGAGTAGTCGACCAATCAGTAGTATCAAGAACTTGTTTAATGCTTTCATAATCAGCATTACGGAAGTCAAATACAATTGAGTTATTGTAAGTTTTCAAGCAAGTGGAATCTGGAGTGGAAAGTTCGACTGACAGTGCTGTATGGTGTAAACTATTGCAAAAAAGATGCTCTGCGTCAATAGTTGGACTAACCACTACTTCGTCATAAGCATTTGTGAAAACAAGATCTAACCAATTACCATTTTGGTTAGGAGTTTGGGAAACCTGCTGCAAATCATTACCATAAAAGGCACTCGCAAGATTGAAATCGTTGGTGTCTACAAGGTTTACGGGGAGAAGGTAAGAGTCATTTTCATCCGGAACAAAGCAAAGATTCGGACGATTGAAGTCACCCAAAACTATTATTTTATCTTTTTCGCTAAGTGATGTTGCTAATGAAGATATTGTGTCACAAAAATTGCTGTAGATGGACTCGTCAGATCTAGGGGGGATGTAGACAACAGCGATGTAAATTGAGTTGTTATTAGTGGAGATCCGAACAATTATACATTGGAAGAAAACATTTGGAGTGGTATCTACAAGCTCACTTGAAAGTGTGTTGCTAACAGCAAGTAAGACACCACCTCCTCGCGACTGACCCGTAGAACAATAATCACGGTCGCTTCTGTAAATAGTCCAACTACTATCAAGAATCTCCTCATTCTTATGAGAGGCATTAAGCCAAGTTTCGGTGATGGCGAGTAAATTAAAATGGCACGATTTGGCGTCAAGGTATAATTTACTTAGTTTGCCTCTCATACCACCACAATTGTGGTAAAAAAGTTTGAGGTTTTTCTGAGATCGGTTAGGAAAAATGCCTAAAAGGGTTGCCTGATCTTCGAAGAGATTCAGATGTCATATTACTACCATTAGAAGAATAATTTATATTGCTCGTAAAAGGAGCTAAGTTTGCGGCGGCCTGACTGGAAACCTTGGAGGAGTGTTTATTAGCAGCGTTGGTACACCTGCTTGAGGGAGAAGATGCCGTGTTAACTGCTGGGGGTATCAGTGCATTACTATTATTATGAGTAAAAGCATTGGAACAGTCAGATAAGGAAGCATTATCTGTTGTCATTGAAAATTGGGACTGAGTACGTGATGAGCGAGTTTTATGGGTGGAAGGAAATTGGGTAAAGGTGTGACTAGGGATACAATTTTTTCTTACAATTTTTTGTTTTTTCTTATACCTAGTTTTGTCGGTGATGTTTCTCCAGGGGCTGAATGTCACTCCTTTCCAATTGATGGAGCTGTTGTTTCCACTCAAGCAAGTAAAAAGCCAGGCATATTTTGATGGGATGAAGACCTTACACCGTCTTGAGGATATATGTTTACGCTGGGATAAAAATTTCACTTCGTAGTCGTTTATATGAAAATCCGCTTCGAGAATCTTTCCCAACCATTCGTCGTCAGCAGAATAAGGAATCCCTTTCACAAAGAATGCACTTTTGTTTACTGAAGTCGTTAAATTGGAAGACGTGCTCTTATTGTGAAGAATATCGTTCGTTTTTTTTATTTTTTGTATATATATATATACATATATATATATATATATATATATATATATATATATATATATATATATATATATATATATATATATATATATATATATATATAAAGATCAACAAAAAAATTTCAGTGAAAAAATCTGAGGAACGCGGCATGCGATTGAACTCGAATTTTCAGTATATATTGGTGTTAATGCAGAATAGTGCCAGGTCTCACAAAAAGTTAATACTTTTTAACCCATTTAATCCAAATTTAGTGATATTTAAATATACCTATTATTTTGTCAGCAAACGAGCCGTTTGTTTTGAAAGTGGCATAAGTCAATTTGTTTTTAAATCGAGATAAATAAGGGTTTGCGTTTTCACATGTTTGATGCCAACTTTCGAGAAAATTTACTTGTATTTGTTATCTCAGGATACTTATATTTTCCTCAGAATAAATAATTTAGTATAGTTATTGAAAAATCACAATTTTTCATTACGGAAAGTGACTTATGCCACTATCAAAATAAATAGTTTATAAATATTACTGTCTTATATCAATTTTGACTGATGTATTTTACTAAAATGATGCTTTGAAAGGACAGTGATTTAAAAATGTTGATGAATAAAATAAATAAATAATAATAATAATTTATATTATGTATTTCATAAAAAGGTTTATACAAAAAAAAATTATTGTAATATTCATAAAATACAAAAATAGTTAGTACATTATTAAACATAAGTAAAAGTAATTCATAATTATAATATATTTTATATAAAACAGCATCAGTTCAATTGAACCGTCGTCATCAATATAAGTGATTAAGTTCTCGGAAATCGTATTTTGTTTTAGATTTTTAAAATAACTGTATTATATTGGGGGTACATAATAAAGCAACTCCATCATGTCTTAATATTTTGCTGAAGTAACAGGACGAGAACCAGCGTATAAAAGTGTCATTTCTGTTTGTGAATAACGCCAAGGTTTTCCTCTTTTTGGTGACAAATCCAATGCTGGAAAGTGATCTTTTTCATCTAAAGTTAGTTTATAAAACATTTTATAGGAAAAATCATGGTAAAATTTTATCCGCTGAATTTTTAGCCAATTAGCTTTGTTTTAGTCTGTATTTATTGTTCTTCTTGAAACAGATTTTGCAAGGATTGTGTTGAAATAAAATCTTTTTCTTGCGTGTTATGTACTGTAAAGGATTTTCTGCGCCATCACCTTGTTTAATGGCTAGGAAAGGCAGAAAAGCTTTAAATATGCTCTTTGATAGATTTTCAAGAAATTCTTGCGTTTTTCTTCCGGAAAAATTATTTTGGAGTTTGCTGTTTCATACTTTTCACCGCTATTTTTTTTATCCTTGTTAAGGTTTTGAGTACAATTTTTCTCTTTTCTGCATCCTCTTTTTTGTGCACGATTACTTTCTGTTCGCTGTGTTTTCTTTTTCTAATGACTCCATAAAAGTTGTTTTTATATCTGATGAAATCACTCTCATAAGTCTTTTTCCGGCGTTAACGCTTTTTTTGCATTACAGGGAATATTTCTATAAAATAATAATGCGCATTGAAAGCCACTTCATTCAATAACTAAAATAAAAACGTTTAACCTGATTCACTGTCTGATAACATCATATAAAAATAATTTGAATAATGCTAATGATGTGTATCACTATAATATGATTACAAAACTGCATTATCCTTTCCCACTTATGAAAATATGTCCACTGATCAAAGCTTTTTCTTTCTCTTCTCCACAAAGCCCCGCAATTGATTTCCTAAGTACATCGACTTACGCCACTTTCAATATAAACATGTTTGTTATATCGTTAATTAACGAAACTTCTCTCGAACAAAATTTCACTAGTTTTGAACATATTGATTTAAATTTTTTTTTAAGTGATACCGTTAAATGGCAATTAATGTTATCATTAACTTAATTTTTTTGAAAAAGTGACTTATGCCACTTTCAAAATAAACGGCTCAAATAACTTTTGCAAAAATAAAGTTTATTGAATGTGTTTTTAATCATAACAAGATAATATTTTTTAAATTATTAACCTTTTGTGTGCGCTACAAGCCTAAAATGAGATTGGGAAAATTTGGAAATTTGGAACGTACTGGCAACTCTGCAGCAACGGCTGGCATTGAAAGTGAAAGTCTTCAAACCTTCGACTCTCCTGAGAACTTTTCGTCTTTCACAGTGAAAACCATCTCATATAGAAATCTTATGTTTTGTTTATACAACCAAAACAAAACTTTTGAAATATAACATCGGGCAAGAACGGTAACCCTCCTCCAGTTTACCCATATTTTAAGCATCAAAATATTTTTTCTGTTCACGAGAACCTACGACCCAAATATCAGATACATCTGAAATTCACAGAATGTATTGGTATTAAATAGGACCCGGCCTGAAAGGAGCGATTTGGGAATACGGGCAACTCTGTGCCAGTGGTGTCATCTTGAAAAATTATAAAGAAAAAAAAACTGCTTTTTGCCCTATGAATTCCGATTCAGTTACCAGATTTGCGTGAAATCGACACAGAAGCTGAACTTTACTCTAAACCGTACTTGGTAGAACTCGGTTTGATTGAACAATTCGGTTGTTGCTGCCAGCTGTGGTAATTTTGGTGTCTTTGATTTTGAAAATTCGTTCATTAAAATAAAGCTTTTTGCCCTATAGCTTCCAGTGCAGTCATGAACTCAAAACGAATTGTATATGCTAAATGGAACTTATTGTAGGCATTATTCGGGTGGAATTTGGTTAAAAAGCCGTGACAGGGTTGCCGCCTACTGTTGGTTTTGTATTTATTTGCAATATCTTTACTAAGCGATTTTATCATAAAATTTTCAAACGGTAATGATCTTGTAGTCACAATAAACAACAAATATTAAGTTTTCGAAAATTTGAAAACTTTTGCGACTGCTAACCCTACATTCCTTTGTATCCCTATAACTTCTAATGCCATCATTGAATCGAAACGAATTTCGCAGAGTAGGTTGTTTTTATTGTGAGGCAGGTGTGATATATCTTTGGCTTTGATGCTAGCGAAGGGTGGCCAGCGCGAGGCGGTTTTTGCTATTTTCGTATCAATAAATGCTATTTTTGCTATTTTTTGCTATTTTCGTATCAACAATGAAAATAAGTTACTAATGTTTAAGTTTTCTAGGTTAGGTTAGGTTGGTGAAGAGGGCTGCCGGGAACGCGGCCAGTATTAGACCACCAGTTTGGGCCCATTTGCCCCCCTCATAGACAATCACACGCATTCACACTTTCAGCCATGACACTGGCGGGATTCGAACCCGCAGGCCCCGTAGCACGTCACTTTTCGGCCTTATGCCTTAGCGAGCAAAGCTACCGAGCCCCCTTTAAATT
The DNA here is from genome assembly GCA_963978885.1 of Nemotelus pantherinus. Classification (NCBI taxonomy): domain Eukaryota; kingdom Metazoa; phylum Arthropoda; class Insecta; order Diptera; family Stratiomyidae; genus Nemotelus; species Nemotelus pantherinus. The sequence continues at coordinate 19,844,730 of OZ022264.1, read as the reverse complement.
TTCTTAGTTCTAGAAATTTTTCAGTCCCAAGCATCTTTCGTTTTTTGACCGTGAACATCTTTCTATCCCTGTAACTTTCGACAAAATCATCCGATAAAATTGACATCGATAGAGTTATTTGATTTTGACGTGAAGCAATTGTGGGAGATTTTTAGTTGCAGTGCTGGTAAAATATTACAAGCACTGAGCATTTTCTTTGTTTATGTTATGTTATGCTACTTTCAAAGTTTTGTAGCGTTTGGCTTTCATAAATCTTGCAATTCATACAATTGGTAGTCCTGAAATCCTTTAAACACTATAAGTTTTCTAGCGGTTCAGGTGCGCTAGTTCTTAATTAATTTCAGTATCTGGCTGGTAAATTGATAAATCTTGAAAATTTGTTGAGCAATTCCACAAAATGTTTACGCAGTATCTTAAACAGGATTATTAAATTAAATATTTTAAATGTCCATACACTCAGCTTGACTCCAATAAACTTTTTAAATTATTTGATCTTTGAATTTCTGTCTTTTTCTTTCGAAGCTATTTTTAAAGCAAAGTATATAATCTTAATCAAATATGATTCAATTGAAAGCATTTTGTTTATTCATTATTTAAGTAAAATGAGAAGAATCTGTGGTGCAATTTATTTGCAAAGCTGAACGCAATAATAAATCTTTGATATCAAAACAGTAACAAACAACTCTGCAAGACCTCATTCAACCTCTGATTAACAAAAAGAACCAGCAACAAGCAAATTATTTCGATTGAAAAATAACCTCTTGGCTCGATCTCATTTCACGGCCAAGGCATTCCGCACGTGTAACTTTCTGTTATTAAACGATCTAGTTCCAGACGAGAGCTTAAGTACAACAATTTACAACATTTCATTTTAATATCATATCATTCGCTTGACGCACAGCAATGAATAGAAGAAATGCAAAACGGAAAAATCTCGTAGAGTGATTGTTGGTTGCCATCACCGCCGTTGTTGTCTAGCAAAAAGAGCGAAAGTCAACGAAGATTGAAGTGGTCGCATTATTCATGGCGACAACGACAACGATAACAACGGCTTAGCCAACAACGACGATATTAAAGATAGCCATACTTCACGCTCCATAAAATCCATCAGAATGTCAAATTGCCTATTTATTGATCAGCTTGACGTGATGTTTAGATTTTTTGAATTTTTTTTTGCTGCAAACTTGTTAGCTGCCTGACGTTTAGTCGCACAATAGTGTGACATGGACCAGCCTAATCAAATCATAATGTAGTTGTCGGGAAATTACTCTCGCTTGGGTCGAAGAAAGTTAATCAATTTGCTTATGGCAGTTAAGTTGGTGGGTGGTTGTGATTTGAAAATTTTGCGTGAATGAATTTTGATATAGATATTGATAAACTCATTTGTATTGCTCAATTTTGATGTACCCATTGAAAGATTTCTGTATTATGGAGCTCTTATGAACAAAATTGCTTTCAAGTGTTGGAAGAAATTTCGTTTCGGTGAATGATAATTCCAGAAAATGAAGGTGATCGGGTACTTCTCGTGAAAGAAGTTTTCCAATTTGAAATAAATAATAAAAACAATTGCATAAAAATGATTTCGGGTGACATAACTGTACAAATATCAATATCTATAGTAAAATGCCATTGATTCTTTTAATATTTCGTTGATTTCCAAAGTACCACAAATAATTTCGTTTTGATTTAAAGGCAACAAATAAGAAGTAATGGTCGTAGACGTCTTGAAACTAAAGTAAGGTTAGTTTTATGTGTTTATGTACATAATGCTGGCTTTTGTCTTATCTCAAGCGACATATTTTTATCATTTAGATGGATATTTTTACATGCTTTCTTAAAAATAAACTTAAAAACAAAAAATCTTAGCGCATCACAACCGTTAGAAACACTAATGTTCGAAGAATAGTAGAGAATTTGTGCACTAGCATTTTAAGGACACTCTAAGTAATAATAGACCCTAAGCCAATTTCATCTATAGACCTGACAGAGGTTGTTGTAACGGGCACCCATATGTAGTGTATGCCTGCAAAATAAGCAATTTCTCATAAACAAAACCCTTTTTAGTTCAAATACAATCTGAGTGTGGCCAATAGCAAAGGTTTTCTACGATTGTCTTGCAATCGAAGAAGAAGACTTCTCTACCCAGGGCATAATAGCGTTTTTAAATGTTTGTGGTTTCTCGACAATTCAGCCATAAGAACGCCGACCGAAAAACTACAGAGCATCTTTGGCAAAATCGTAGTAATATTTTTAAGATTTTACAATTCTTCTTTATATCCTTCTTTCTAGGCAAAATAGCCAAAAATGGTTGAACCAAAGATAGTTGGGTGTATAATCGATGTCCATACGAACAGACTTGCTCTGCACTAAGATTTTATCATGGCCCAGGCCTATCCTATTCCAAGAATCACTGCAATGCAGTTTTATTTGGTTAAGTATATTAACCTCTAATCTAGGCTTCGAGATAAGAGTGTAGCTTAAAGTGCTAGCTATCCAATGTGCCACAGCCTTCTCTAAAATATCCAACCGAAAGGAGCTTAAGGAAATTGGTCAACAAGCATTTTTGATGAATACAACTCTCGTTTCCAGCCAGCTGATAGGTGTTACGTCCGCATGCGACAAAACTTTGTTTCAAAATTCAGTTTTCGTCACTATTCTGAGATCGTTAACTCGTTCACGTACCATCTTGCAAGCAATTTTTTTTCGAATACTTCTCTATGTTTAAATCAATTAGTCTTCGAGAAATTTTCATATTTACTCAAATATTCTTGTCCGTCTCGGGTTTTTCCTCTTTTCTTTTTTAATTATTAAAATAATATTTGTATGCAGGATAATTTTAAGCATTTGTTCTGGTTCAAAAGTTAAGATTCTGATAACAATTCATGTTACCAACCCTAATCACAAATTATTGATTGGATTTTGTTTATGGTGCCATATGACTTTCAGATAACTGTATCAGGTTATCCGATCAGTCTCATGATGGACGCTATGTATCAGTTGAAAAATTCAGTTTATGACAGGCTGATCCAAATACAATTACAGATATGTTTTCGGATTAGCCAGTCGGTAGTCACTGGAAAATAGTTAGCAAGAAAGACCTTCTTAAGTTTTTTAGTAGATAGTAAACTGAAGATGATGGATAACAATCGGACAGCGCAAAAGAACAAGGAAAGACACTTGAGCAAAATTTGAAATAGAAATTCAATTTCTTTTTTTTTTATCTTATTAATTATTTGTGCTAATATTTTTCATTACCTTTGCTCATTCTGAAGGACTGACATGAATCGCAAGTTGTACGGTAATTATCGACCAACAGCTTAGCTTATTTCATAGAGTAGCACTGTCCGAACATTTTTCTGAATAATTTGTGAGTCAAAACTTCACATTTAGAACCGTCAAAACGCAATTAAATGGTGAAATTTTTTCGTCTCGGTCCCGTTAAATGCTATCATTGTCTTCCGGTGCTCTAAAGTTCGGCTGATTATAGCCTGACTGATCAATGTTCTTGTTTCCATTTGAGACTATAATAATATAAACAAATAAAAGCGATATAATAATAAAATTTTACCACACTATTTTATCAGCACAAGGTGTATTTAGCGATTTAACATCCCACCATCCATCCATCCATAGCTAGTTATTTTTGTTGATGAAATACTATCTGAGGTCTCTCCATAAGCTCCGAAATGGTTTGAAATTTTGCGGAGAACAGATTGTCAGCCCATCGCTCTGACCTCCAAGCATAGAGAATCGGATCGTCTACCACTCAGTATCTTTCTCTCCCACCGGGAGCTAAATATCACAAGAATATTATTACAAGATCTCCGATCAAAACTAACAGCACCACTGCGTTAAAATGGGTAGAGAAAGGACAGAGGAGAGGTAAGAGGACTCATTTCAAAAGATCAGATCCCCCATTTACTTGCTGGTCATCCTTAGCACGCTCAGTTCCGCACGTTGATTTCGTTCGCATGTTCAGTGTGTGTTCGCAAGTTCATTTGCTCTCATGAATTTGGGCAAGCATTTTATCTGCTCTCTTTTCCAATGGTCCTTCATTTTCCTCGAAATATTGATATCTGTCAAGAAATAAAAATACATCTAGCCTCTAAAGAAAAAATAGCTCTTTCGAATGAATTATTTTGCTAAAAAAATTTCTGGAAAGAATCACATAGGTATTTGAGCATAGGCAATACTCTTTTGTTGAGCAGAGTGTTTACCTTAATTATTATTAAATAGAACATAAAATGGTTTAGTAAAAAAATCAATCAAGTAGGTATAGAGCCATGAGAGGAAAATTGATGTCGATGCTTTTGGAGCCAGATTCAGATTGTTGCACTCAGTGATGAAGTGTAAAGTTTGAGCTGTACTAGAAACTTTGTTGTAAAATGTATTAGAAAACTAGCTTAAAAACATGAAAAACATAATAATGAATTAAACAATGTTTGCAAGGCACATGGTCTCCAGCGGGAAGAGCTGTTTATAGTTTTCACAACCCGAGCACAAATTGGCGGTATAATGAAATAATGAAAACGAATGAGTTTGCTCTTGGCTTTCGGTTGATTTTGGAGTCCCTTAAGGCTCGGTCTCCTGTCCTGCTCAATTTTTTTTCTTTATTTTAATGCTATTTTAAGTTTCTTTAACGAATAATTGATACTGTTTGCTGAGAATGTGACACTTATCATAGTAAATAATGATTGGAGATGGAAATCAAAATATGGCATTACTTGACTTTTTTCAGTTGATTAAAGTTTAAAATCTTAACCTTTCCAAACTATAATTTATATCAAATTTGAGCTTTGTGTGAGAAAATATTGTATGCATCTAAGAACTTCTTACTCTTAACATAAGATTCTTTTTGAATAAGGAAACCAGTCCAATTCAAACGCAGCTTATTTTGGAATTTATTTTTTTACCTTAGATTCATAAAAAAGATAAAATAATTGATATATCGTTGTCGAAACTAGCTGATGTGGCAGTCATATTTGAAGGAACTATGTCAAACTTTGACGGAACTTAAAGTTTTCACAAGTTACCCAAAAATTATGTATGCACATATCACAATGGTCACTTCATACATAAAAAAATCATTCGGCTTTGCTCAAAGCAAGGAAAATCAGATATGCCATTAGTTGATTAACCTTTAACTCGATCAGCTGGTCACTATAACGTTACTGTGCATGTTTGAATTCATGGCATCATTTCATGGCATCAAGACGACATTAAAAATACTCTGTTTCCAGAATCAAATTTTAAAAAGCTGTCAGATTTTTCGTTGCATTTCGTTTCGATCAAACGATCTACAAATTTCAGCTCTATTTGTTTTAGTTTCCGAAAAATCATCTACCAACCAATCTAGTAATTATGATTGGAAACATTCTATTCGGTTGTAAAACAATTGAACACTTTTTTCTCCAGCCAGCGCTAAGAGTAATATCTTTCATAATAACCCACTTTTTGACAACCACATTTTGCATGTGGGAAAACTGTTTGTCCGCTACATAATTCTAATTCATGCTTTTCACAATAACCTTTGCATTCCTGGCCTTTGCTTGTCTGATCGACTTAATTCATTCGGTGTACCGGGGACGGTACGCAGTGCGTTTCAAAGCCACTTTGCAAATCTATCAAACGTTTTTCTTGCGCCTTGCAACGCAAAATTGCATTTTCATCTTGGTATGCAACAAAAGCACAACAATGAATGCTTGGAACTTGATGTATGAGCTGAGAATCAGTGTCTGCATGCATCTGACGGTTTTTCTTATGATTATTCTGTCATTGAGAAAACAAAAGTAACACTGCTGTTTTTAGACAAATAATTGATCTGTGCATAACTAGAACAGGTTGCAAGTCATTCCAACGATAGTGCGTTTGACTTAACTAAGTTTGAAGGCCCTAAGCTAATTTTTTTATTTTGATTTAATTTAAAAATTACTTTTCAAACGCACTCTCAAAATGTCTGCGTCAAAATGAACCAGCCAAAAGTTTATGCCAATATTCGCGAAATCACACGGAAATTATTTGCACATTGCTTTTTATGTATTTGGTTTAAAATGTCGTATATTTCTTCATTTCCTACACATCCCATCGAATTCCATTTCATCTGCTGCACAATAAATATGTTAATCGATTTCAAATCGTTTTAATTGATAGATAGACTTATCAGGTTAGATAATATCAATGAACAGTCTTAAGTGCTCTAAAGGTCAAAAGCCATTAAATTTACGGGAATCGAATTGAAATGCCGATCTATTTGAATCAATTTGCAACACTTTTTCGCTTTATGTCACCTACTTACCCGTTTATAAATTAACATAAAAAAATCTCGCAATCATGTGTAATCGATAACTTCAATAAACATAAATAAACTGTAAAAAATTGCACATTGCATTCAATCACGATCTGATAACGATGCACGCACATAATATCATAGTTCACGTAAAAAAATGGAATTTCGCAAAATTGGGTAACCGTGTGACAGAAATACACGCAGTGTTTACTAATAACATGGACAATTTCTATTTGGATGTAAACTCAACCGGCCATTATCATAAAAAAAGCCTTACACTATCACAGATTGCGTTTGAATCGGAGAGACTATGTTAATGCGAAATGAACTACTGGACGTGATCCGCATCCGTACCATGGTCGAGATATATATGCTTGTAAATAAGCATTGGAAAATATTCACAACAATGCCATTATTATGAAAAAATGTAGATTGGAAAAGATAGTGAGTCCCGGTTGTACATTTGTAGGTGTGGGTGAAAATATTGAAATTAGGATGCTTAAGTAAAACGATCTAATTATCATATTGAGTGAACTTGAAAACTAGTGGAAGTTTTGATAGAGCGTTTAATATGAGAAGAAATAGAGAGGCTTCACTATAAGAACAGCTTTGAAATATCAATGGAGGAGATATAAAGGTACAATGGAGGGGATATGAAGGTACTAACGGCAATATTGAAAACTTGTTTATAATTATTTAAGGACTGAATGTTTTTAAAATAGAGCTTAATACAATTGCTTCAAATGCTCTATTCAGATTGGTTTCATCACGTAGACAATTGGTTTGTGGATTCACGCCACGGCCATCCTGTGAAATGTCAACTATAAAACGTCATCCAGTACAACTATACGCCAGTTAAACTTTCAGTTTGTGTTGCTGGTACAGGCAATCTAGGACATTTGGTATCAAGAGAATAATTTAACACAATCTCAACTAACATCGGAGCAGATTGGCTGCATAAAAAACTCTGAACAGCAGAACAGGATCATTATTTTACTTTGCATAAATTAGTAACTGCACTGTATTGCTTGTCCTTAGGTGGGATTTGGTAGTAGTTAGATCCCTTTATCATATACCTAACCTTCCAGCTTAGATCCCCTATCTGAAATTTTTCAATTCAGCTCCCTTTTTTAATTTTGCAATATTCCTATCCTAATTCGATACTTTTCAGCTGGACTCATTAATTCGAATTAAAAAAAAACTCTAGCGCACCTAAACCGCTAGAAGCACTAATGTTCGAAGAACAGTAGAAGAATCGTGCAGGTTTTGAGTGCATATTCCACCACATGTGCTGCTTATTACGGCCAAACTGTTTCAAATGCCACGTTTTACTTTGGTCTCAAGAATGCATTATAACTTATATGGTGGAAGGTTTCAGATATTACCACTGGCATGAATTTCAACGTTTATGAGAGCAAAACACGGGTTAATTATATTCGTTATCAGTTGCTTATTTCACATAATTTTGAAAGCAGCATGTCATATAACATCAATGAAGAAAATACTCAGTGGCCTGCAGCACTGTAATTGAAGTTGGTGTTTGGGGCTGCGATCCGAAAAATTTGCAGAACTTTGGGAATTGAAACATTGGTTATTTATTTTCATTGTAAATGTTTCCGGTATGAACACTAACTGTAAGCATTTATTGATACAAAAGTAGCACAACCGACTCGTGCTGGCAACCTTTCGCCAGTATCAAAGCCAAGAATATATCACATCTGCTTCACGTTGTTATATTACATTCGAAGTTATAGGAGTATAAAGAAATTTAGGGTTACCTGCAGCGAGTTTTTTCAAATAATCGAAAGCTTAATATTTGCTGTTTATTGTCACTACAATATCATTACCATTCAAAAATTCTACGATAAAACCGCTTAATAAAGACATTGCAATTAAACACAAAACCAACAATAGCTGGCAACCCTATAGTGGCTTTTCAACCAAATTTGGCCTGAATAATGTTTATAATAGGTTCCATTAATTGTGTGAAATTCGTATTGATTTCATGACTGCACTGGAAGTTATAGGGCAAAAAGTTTTATTTTCCTGAGCGAATTTTCAAAACCAAAGACACAAAAATTACCATAGCTGGCAGCACCGATCAAATTTTTCAACCAAATTTCCACCAAACAGAGATTAGAGCAAGGTTCAGCTACTGTGTAGATTTCATGAATCTGGTAACTAATTCACATTTCATAGGGCAAAAAGCATTTTTTTTTCTTTGTAATTTTTCAAGATGGCACCACTGGCACAGAGTTGCCCACAATTCAAAATCGCTTCTATCAGACCTGGTTCTACTTAAGTCCAATGCATTCTGTGAATTTCAGCTGTATGTAATTATTGGTTCGTGAGTTCCCGTGAACAGAAGTTTTTGATGCTAAAAATATCGGTTTACTGGGAGAGGGTTACCGTTCTTGTCCGACATTAAATTTTCAAAGTTTTACTTTGAACGTGTAGATAAAACATAAGATTTGTATACAGATTGGTTTTATTGTAAGAAGCGGACATTTTTTTGAATATTCGATGGTTTGAGTGTTTTCACTTCCAAATTTTTTTTTTTCAAATTTAAGACACCAAAATTATCATAGCTGGCAGCTCCAACCGAAGTTTTCAACCAAATTTCTACCAAACGTGGTTTGAGGTAAGGTCCAGCTACTGTGTGAATTTCGTCAAAATCTAACGATTCAATCAGAATTTATAGGGCTAAAAGCAGTTATCTTTTTTAATGATTTTTCAAGATGGCACCACTGGCACAGAATCGCCTGCATTTCAAAATCACTTCTTTCAGACCTGGTCCTATTTAAGACCAATACATTTTGCAAATTTCAATAAATCTGCTCATTGGATCGTGAGTTTCCGTGAACAGAAGTTTTTGATGCTAAAAATATAGGTAAATTGGGCAAGGGTTACCAGGCGTGCCCGTTATACCATATCAAATTTTATTTTTTGCCTATATAAACAAAGCACAAGATTTACATATGAGTGGCTTTTTTTTGAAGAAACGGCATTTTTTCAAGAGAAACGATGATTTGGAGGTTTTCACTTTCAGTGCCTGCCCTAGCTACAGCGTTGCCAGCACGCTCAGTAAAAGCTTCACAAATCTACAACTAAATAATATCAATATTTCCTGAAAATTTCGTAATGATTGAATAGCTCTGTCAAAAGTTATCGCAATTTAAAAATTTTCAAATTTTCCCGTTCTCTTTTTAGGCACCCAGCGCACACATGGGGTTAAAAAATTCCAAAACAT